>OU696696.1:112670739-113270739 GCA_916050605.2 Platycheirus albimanus
ATGATGATGATGATGATGATGATGATGATGATGATGATGATGATGATGATGATGATGATGATGATGATGATGTGATGATGATGATGATGATGATGATGATGATGATGATGATGATGATGATGATGATGATGATGATGATGATGATGATGATGATGATGATGATGATGATGATGATGATGATGATGATGATGATGATGATGATGATGATGATGATGATGATGATGATGATGATGATGATGATGATGATGATGATGATGATGATGATGATGATGATGATGATGATGATGATGATGATGATGATGATGATGATGATGATGATGATGATGATGATGCTGATGATGATGATGATGATGATGATGATGATGATGATGATGATGATGATGATGATGATGATGATGATGATGATGATGATGATGATGATGATGATGATGATGATGATGATGATGATGATGATGATGATGATGATGCTGATGATGATGATGATGATGATGATGATGATGATGATGATGATGATGATGATGATGATGATGATGATGATGATGATGATGATGATGATGATGATGATGATGATGATGATGATGATGATGCTGATGATGATGATGATGATGATGATGATGATGATGATGATGATGATGATGATGATGATGATGATGATGATGATGATGATGATGATGATGATGATGATGATGATGATGCTGATGATGATGATGATGATGATGATGATGATGATGATGATGATGATGATGATGATGATGATGATGATGATGATGATGATGATGATGATGATGATGATGATGATGATGATGATGATGATGATGATGATGATGATGATGATGATGATGATGATGATGATGATGATGATGATGATGATGATGATGATGATGATGATGATGATGATGATGATGATGATGATGATGATGATGATGATGATGATGATGATGATGATGATGATGATGATGATGATGATGATGATGATGATGATGATGATGATGATGATGATGATGATGATGATGATGATGATGATGATGATGATGATGATGATGATGATGATGATGATGATGATGATGATGATGATGATGATGATGATGATGATGATGATGATGATGATGATGATGATGATGATGATGATGATGATGATGATGATGATGATGATGATGATGATGATGATGATGATGATGATGATGATGATGATGATGATGATGATGATGATGATGATGATGATGATGATGATGATGATGATGATGATGATGATGATGATGATGATGATGATGATGATGATGATGATGATGATGATGATGATGATGATGATGATGATGATGATGATGATGATGATGATGATGATGATGATGATGATGATGATGATGATGATGATGATGATGATGATGATGATGATGATGATGATGATGATGATGATGATGATGATGATGATGATGATGATGATGATGATGATGATGATGATGATGATGATGATGATGATGATGATGATGATGATGATGATGATGATGATGATGATGATGATGATGATGATGATGATGATGATGATGATGATGATGATGATGATGATGATGATGATGATGATGATGATGATGATGATGATGATGATGATGATGATGATGATGATGATGATGATGATGATGATGATGATGATGATGATGATGATGATGATGATGATGATGATGATGATGATGATGATGATGATGATGATGATGATGATGATGATGATGATGATGATGATGATGATGATGATGATGATGATGATGATGATGATGATGATGATGATGATGATGATGATGATGATGATGATGATGATGATGATGATGATGATGATGATGATGATGATGATGATGATGATGATGATGATGATGATGATGATGATGATGATGATGATGATGATGATGATGATGATGATGATGATGATGATGATGATGATGATGATGATGATGATGATGATGATGATGATGATGATGATGATGATGATGATGATGATGATGATGATGATGATGATGATGATGATGATGATGATGATGATGATGATGATGATGATGATGATGATGATGATGATGATGATGATGATGATGATGATGATGATGATGATGATGATGATGATGATGATGATGATGATGATGATGATGATGATGATGATGATGATGATGATGATGATGATGATGATGATGATGATGATGATGATGATGTGATGATGATGATGATGATGATGATGATGATGATGATGATGATGATGATGATGATGATGATGATGATGATGATGATGATGATGATGATGATGATGATGATGATGATGATGATGATGATGATGATGATGATGATGATGATGATGATGATGATGATGATGATGATGATGATGATGATGATGATGATGATGATGATGATGATGATGATGATGATGATGATGATGATGATGATGATGATGATGATGATGATGATGATGATGATGATGATGATGATGATGATGATGATGATGATGATGATGATGATGATGATGATGATGATGATGATGATGATGATGATGATGATGATGATGATGATGATGATGATGATGATGATGATGATGATGATGATGATGATGATGATGATGATGATGATGATGATGATGATGATGATGATGATGATGATGATGATGATGATGATGATGATGATGATGATGATGATGATGATGATGATGATGATGATGATGATGATGATGATGATGATGATGATGATGATGATGATGATGATGATGATGATGATGATGATGATGATGATGATGGTGATGCTCATCTTGGAATCATTAAAGAAAAAGAAGTCAGCAGGAGTCGATGGTATACCCAACGTTGTTCTGCGTAATGTTGATGATTTAGATGCACTTTTCTATAACACTGACTGTGATCTTTATTTTCTATTGAAGAGCTTAACGCCCTCTGCATGGAAATGATAACTAATTTATCTGTATGTAAGAATAAGATTGAACAATTCAATGTAATCGCACATTTAGCTACTAAATTTCTTTATATTAGTAATGATAAGTAATATATTAAACAATAATTTAAATGTAATTACTTGGAATGCCAAGGGAATACGGAACAAATATTTTGAGTTCTTAAATTTTTTAAATAGCAATAAAATTGATGTTGCTCTAGTAACTGAAACCTGGCTAACAAATGAAACAAGACTGCCCGCTTCTGACTTTAAGTGCTATCGTGTAGATAGAACTGAGCAGAGGGGTGGTGGAGTTGCTATTCTGATTAAGAAATCAATCCAACATTCGCTCTTACCTGTTATAAAAACTAGATCTGTGGAGAATATAGGTATATCTATTAGGCTAAGGAATAGTGATGAACTGAAGGTTTATTGTGTTTACTTTCCTGGAGGATCTTCGTCAGATTCTAAACGTAAAGTGCTCAAACGCGATTTAAGTCAATTATTTGCTATAAACACAAAATTTTTACTTGGTGGCGATTTCAATTGTCGTCATAAAGATTGGGGTTGCATTAGAGCAAATGCCTGGGGTAATTTGTTAGCAAGTATGTCTCTTGTCCTACCAATAAATATTATGTTCCCTTCCAGTCCTACGTATTTCCCTGCTGGTTCTCGTGGTTCACCGTCCGTTCTTGATTTATTCATTACGAATGTACCTAGTTTAATATCCCAACCTATTTCTGTTAGTGCCTTGAGTTCTGATCATAACCCTGTTTTTTGTCATCTCCCATGGTCAGGAGAAAGGAAGGTTATATACACACACAAAATAAATCAAGCCAATTGGAAATGTTTTCAGACAACCCTAAAAATGAATCTGCAAAGCATATCCACTAATCTTGAAAACATTTCTTGTAATAGTGATGTGGATTGTATTGTTCAAAACTTTACACAAGCAATTTTGTCTTCTGTCGATAAATGTGTTCCGAAGGTAATCAAAAAAGATGATCACAATAACATAAAACTCCCTGCCCATGTCTTAGATCTCATTAAATTAAGAAATATTCATAGGAGAAACTGGCAAAAATACCGCCAGCCCTTCTACCAGAACATGGTTTCTCATTTCAACCAACTTATTTCTAGGGAAATTTTGTTATTTCGTAATGAAAAATGGAATAAAAAATTAAGTGTTCTTGATAAAAACGTAAAACCCTTTTGGAACATAGTAAAATTAGTCAAAAACAAAAATAGAAATATCCCATTTTTGAAAGATGCGGGACAAACGATTTACAAGAATGTTGATAAAGCAAACTTGTTTGCTAGGCACTTTACAGCAAACCATCTGGTGTCACAAAATCTAGGAGACAGTGAAACGCACAAATTAGTGGAAAAAACAATTGAACTTTTTGATGCTTCGAAAGAACTGACACCTTCTTCTGCTTTTGTTACTGACAACGATATAAAAGGAGTTATTAACAGCCTCAAAGCTAAAAAAACGGGGGGATTAGACCAAATTAAAAATATTTACTTAAAACATCTTCCAATAACAGGTATAAAATACCTCACTTTTATCATAAATGCATGTTTGAAATTACAATACTTTCCAACCACATGGAAAATGGCAAAAATCGTTCCCATAGCCAAAACCGGAAAAGCTTCGGATATTGCTAGTGGTTACAGGCCAATAAGTTTGTTAAGTAGTTTAAGCAAAGTATATGAGAAAGTTTTGAAAGAGCAAATCTTAAAAGTATTAAATAATGAAAAAATACTTCCTGATCAACGATTTGGATTTAGAAGGTTTCACAGCACATCCCACCAGGTTAAAAGAATCTGCAATCACGTTAAATACAACCGTGCTCAAGGTAAATCAACGGGAATGATCCTGTTAGACATTGAAAAAGCCTTTGATTCCGTGTGGCATAAAGGAATCATTTATAAAATGCTAAAATACAAATTTCCACTATATTTATGTAAAATAGTCCAAAGTTTCTTGACCGATCGATGTTTTAGTGTTTTTGTCGAATGTGGTGTATCTTCATTAGTAAATTTCAATGTGGGTGTTCCCCAAGGATCCGTTCTTGGCCCATCCTTATATAATCTTTACACTTCTGATTTCCCAATAATCCCCGAATGTGAATCAGCTATTTTTGCTGACGACACAGCAATATTTTCATCTGACAAGCTCGCTCTTAATATTGAGAGGAGTTTAAAATTGGCTGTTGAAATATTGCAAAACTATTACAATAAATGGAAAATTAAATTGAATGCTGAAAAATTTCAAGCTATCTTTTTCTCCCGAAAAAGAAAGTCTTGTTATCTTCCTAGTAGCCAACTTCAAATAAATGGAAAAGATTTAGTTTGGGAAAGATCCGTTAAATATCTAGGGATACATCTTGACACTAAATTAACATTCAGTGATCATATAAATAGCACTCTAAAGAAGGTAGACATAGCTATTAAAATGCTCTACCCTTTGATTAACCGAAATTCTACTCTCACAAATGAAAACAAAATAATAATATTCAAGGTAATCTTCCAAGCATTATTGCTCTATGGAAGTCCTGTATGGGGAAAGGCAGCCTCTTGTCATTTAAAAAAACTCCAGGTCTCTCAAAACAAAGTTTTGAAAATTATGCTGAATTTACCTTGGCGTTATTCAACTATAGACCTTCACCATAGAGCAGATGTAGAATTGATTTCTGACCGAATCCAGAAGCTCACAAGCAACTTTGATTATAGCTGTTGTATATCTGAAAACCACTTAATACACAATCTTTATAGCCAAAATCTGTGATAATTATTTGTTCCTCTCGCTTGATGTTGTATAATTATATTTTAATTGTTAGTTTATTGATTTATTGTTAGTTATTTATTATATCTTGTTGCTCAAGGATATGATTGTTTCTTCCTACTTATCCATGGTTTTTGTATCTATTACTATTTTTTGCAATGATTTATTTATTTACTTTTGTGTATTTCTTAACTTATTTATTTATTTATTTATTTATTAATTTATTTATTTATTTATTTATTTATTTATTTATTTACTTATTTATTTATTTATTTACTTGTTTATTTATTTTTTAGTTACTTATTTATTAATTTATTTACTTATTTATTTATTTATTTATTTATTTATTTATCTATTTATTTATTTATTTATTAATTTATTTATTTATTTATTTATTTATTTATTTACTTATTTATTTATTTATTTACTTGTTTATTTATTTTTTAGTTACTTATTTATTAATTTATTTACTTATTTATTTATTTATTTATTTATTTATTTATTTTTTTATTTATTAATTTATTTATTTATTTATTTATTTATTTATTTACTTATTTATTTATTTATTTACTTGTTTATTTATTTTTTAGTTACTTATTTATTAATTTATTTACTTATTTATTTATTTATTTATTTATTTATTTATTTATTTATTTATTTATTTATTTATTTATTTATCTAATTATTGTGTATTTATTAACTCATTTATTTATTTGTTCATTGACATTTTTTTTTTTTTTTGATTTTTGCATATTTACTTTAATTCATTTATTTATTATTGTCGTTTAAATGTTTTTGGTTAATTATTTAACTTATTGCAATCTAGTCACTTTTTTTTTTCTCTATTTTAAATTGAAGGTTTTTATAAGCTTTTCCTTCAAATAAACCATCTACGTATAAATGAAATTTCAATAAATTAAGGATATTGTTTCAGATGTAAGATAAGTTTTATCAAATCTCTGAATTGTAAAATGTGCGGTTACACTATACCTTTAAAAAATTAAAAAAAAAAAAAAAAAAAAAAAGATGCACTTTTCTATAACACTGACTGTGAGTTTACCAAACGATTTCTCTAGCTTTACTTGTGGCTGGTCTAGTAATTTCTTCCCAATGATCATTTTGTATGGCTGGCTCTGGTCCGGCACAACCAATGCTTCGCACCAACTACAAAGTTTATCGACTTGGACTTGTGCATAAAATCTGCCAATAGTCATGCAGTTCTCTTCACCGAACCCGTTCAATTTGATTTCATTTGGTTCGTAGGTAAGCCTCGCTTCTTCAGCTTCTATCTGAACAATGGTCAGACAGTCACTACCCAAATCATTGCAAGCTTTGACAACACTCATCCACCATCACCTCTTTTATGTACTCACTGTCCCCTTGTGTGAGTAGCAGCTGATTTTGTTGGCTTCTTTGAATACCAGGTTAGTTTCGCTGACTTGGCTGAGCTAAACTACTTGCTTCAGGGCAGATAGTACTAATATGCCCTGTTTGCCAGCACCTATAATATCTTACCTCTGCAGTTCTTTGTTGAGAGTTCTGACTTGTTGTTGGGCCTCCAAGGGTATTTGCTTGAGCCGTTCCTTGCAGTCTACGTACAGTTGGCCTTTGGTTCGCCCTCAAACCTATAATCCACCGGATACGTTGTAGTACTTCATACACTGATGATGGCCGTGTTGCTCTGAATGATTCTTGGCAGTCACTGTCAGTGATTCCCTGAACAATATATCGCACCAAAGTCTTCTCATCCAATTGTCCTCTCGATACAATGGACTTCATTTCGTAAACAAACTCCTCTGTGTAATCGGACGGCTTTTGCCTCTTGGTACGCATTCGCTCATGCAATTCGGCCACATCATCTTCTGGTAGAAAATTTGCTAAGAGATCAGCCAAAAATGCATCCTCATTTGCGTGAATAACCCCGTTACTCCAAATTTTGGCGGCTCCCGCAAGTCTCCTTATAGATGCCATCATTACCCAGCGTTCGTCCAGCTGATAAATGGCTTGTACTTCCCTGATTTTTTTAGCCCATTCTTTTGACGAAAGCCCTGCCTGATTTCGCGGGTTGAACACAGGTATCATATCATCTAAATTGCGCACTGCAAAATTGTTACCTTATCTCTGTTTTTCGGCTGGATTATCTGAAGGTTTGGTTGTTAACACACTAGATGGATTGACTGCGTCCCCAGTACTTGGATTCCTAACCAGCTTCCCCAATAACTCCGCTAGCTTCCTTACCTCCTCCCTCAACTCAGTTAATGCTTCCCCTTCATCTTCGTCCTCGGATTCAACACCCATTGACATGTCTAGACTTCCCTCCTTAGCTAAGCCCTCGTGTACCAGTAAATTGTGCAGAAGTTGCTTCTTAACAATTACCCCAATTGAGATTCCACGTCCCTTTAATTTCTCGCGAATTTGATTTCGTGTAAGCAAACTAAACTCATCTATTTTTTCTTCGTAGGTGGACTTCTTAAGCATATAACTGGTTCAGTCACAATGTAGGTCTGCTGTACAAATATTCTTGGATCCCACTTCTAAAGGTGTAAGCCTGCTCCAACCTTGAAATGTCAGTATGAGCCAAAGTAGCATCACTTAATTGTAACCTAACGAATAAGATCCAAAGTACTATATAAAACGACAGTTGACTAAACCACTTGTTAATTAGCCACTAAGAAAACCACACGTGTTTTATTTCGTCTAACGGATACATTACAAATTGGCGACGAGGAACTTAATAAAATATAAAAATTATTTTACGAAGAAAATTCATCACCCACCCATTAAATTTATTATTAACTAGCCTTTACCCGCGGCTTCGCTCGCGTGTCAGCTGATCAAGAAGTAGACTGTAGCTTGAGGAGTATAGTCTATCGTAATCTAGTTTCTTCTTCTTTTATAGCTTTATAATTTAATACCTACATTTAACCGTGATAAAACGAAACCTATGTGCTATACCAAATTTCATCCAGATCCGTTCAGCCATTCTGGTGTGATTTCGAAAATTAAAACAAATCTATCCCACGGGAACCATACCTCTCACCGGGATAAAAAGTAGTCAATATTCTATTTCAGACTATAATCTATCTCTGTGCTAAATTTCATTCAGATCCGTTCAGCCGTTCTGGCGTGATTTCAAAAATTAAAACATATCTATCAAACGGGAACCATACATTTTACCGGGATAAAAAGTAGCTTATATGCTATTCCAAACTTTAATCTAGCTCTGTGCTAAATTTCATCCAGATCCGTTCAGCCATTCTGGCGTGATTGGAAAAATTAAAACAAATCTATCCCACGGGAACCATACATTTCACCGGGATAAAAAGTAGTCAATATTCTATTTCAGACTATAATCTATCTCATTCTGGTGTGATTTTAAAAATTAAAACAAATCTATTCCACGGGAACCATACATTTTACCGGGATAAAAAGTAGCCAATATGCCATTCCAGACTATAATCTATCTCTGTGCTAAATTCATTCAGATGAGTTCAGCCATTCTTGTGTAATTTCAAAAACTAAAACAAATCTATCCCACGGGAACCATACATTTTACCAGGATAAAAAGTAACCAATAGGCTATTCCAGACTATAATCTATCTCTGTGCTAAATTTCATTCAGATCCGTTCATCCATTTTGGTGTAATTTCAAAAATTAAAACAAATCTATCCCACGGGAACCATACATTTTACCGGGATAAAAAAAAACCAGTATGCTATTCCAGACTATAATCTATCTCTGTGCTAAATTTCATTCAGATTAGTTCAAAGATTCTTGTGTAATTTCCAATTTTAAAACGAATCTATCCCACGGGAACCATACATTTTACAGGGATAGAAAGTAGCCAATATGCTATTCCAGACTATAATCTATCTCTGTGCTAAATTTCATTCAGACCCGTTCATCCATTCTGGTGTAATTTCAAAAATTAAAACAAATCTATCCCACGGAAACCATACATTTTACCGGGATAAAAAATAACCAATATGCTATTCCAGATTATAATCTATCTCTGTGCTAAATTTCATTCAGATGAGTTCAGCCATTCTTGTGTAATTTCAAAAACTAAAACTAATCTATCCCACGGGAACCATACATTTTACAGGGATAGAAAGTAGCCAATATGCTATTCCAGACTATAATCTATCTCTGTGCTAAATTTCATTCAGATCCGTTTAGCCATTCTGGTGTGATTTCAAAAATTAAAACAAATCTATCCCACGGGCACCTTACATTTTACCGGAATAAAAAATAGCCTATCTGCTATTCCAGACTATAAGCTATCTCTGTGCCAAGTTTTATCCAGATCCGTTTCGCCGTTCTGGCGTTAGTTAGCAACAAACATCCAAACATCGTAACTTTCACATTTATAATATTAGTAGGAGTAATACATTTTTTTTCCCTTAAAAATGACTACCGAAACCTCCAAATCGTCGATCACGTTGTTTCAGACGTCCAGTATTCCAGAATTTTCACCGGAAGACGAAACTTTTTCGATTTGGAAAGAAAAGCTGGGCATACATTTTTGTGAATGAAATCGTGGCTGAGTGGTATGCAAGAGTCAAAAGCTAGTCATTATATTTTAAATTCAACGGCAACTTAGATGCTTTTGTGTTGAATCAATTCATAATCCATTTACCAAGTCAAATATTTGAAAGACTGTGAAAAAGACGAGAAACTTACAATTGCGGATGCATTAAAAAAACGATGATCATGGAAACAAAAATGACAGCAAAAATCGTCAAAGAAGAGCCTGTTAACCTAATCATGAAGAAACGCACGTGGCCGTAGGGCAATTCAAAATTCAATCAATCAAATAATTTTGATAGCAGCAGCAGGTTAGAAGCAAGCGGCGCTGGAGGTGGAGCAGGTAGCAGCGGTGGTGTAGGTGGAAGCAGGCAAAGGCTGTAACGAAGCGTCACATCTCTTACCTATCTTGAATAAAATTCATACATTCTACCCTTCTTCAATACGCCATCGCCTCATGATCCCCTCATTATTCCAATGCTTACATCACAAAACAGCAACAACAACGAAGCGTGTAAGTTATATAAGGAAAGTAGCTACCATTAAAAAAGCAATGTTCTGGAATGGAAAATTTTCTTTGCTTTTATAATTCACACGATGTTGCTGCCGCCATATACCATAAGAAGGCGAGGAAAAACAGCGAGAAGCATGGAGCAATTCATCATTTTATTTAGGCATTTATTTTATCTTAGTTATTTAACAATTTAACCTCTCTGACTTCGCCCCACCAGTGGTAAGGGGTCTTAGTGGTTTTTAGGCATTCTTTAACTGAAGTGTTATTAAAAGTAAGTATTAGTTGCCAGCAGGGGCCTTATACCTGCTGATCGACCAAAGCGAAAACCTGCTGTTTGCAATCTCCATGGTTTGCGCTTATTATTAAGAAAAACCCTATGTATGGCCACCAGGTGCATTAATACCTGCTGATCGACCAGAGCGTAAGCCTGCCGTTTGTAACTTCTATGGTTACATAGTTTATTGAAATTAATTTAATTTACCAGAGCGTAAGCCTGCCGTTTGCAACTTCAATGGTTGCCTTATTATTAAAATTAAGTATTAATTGCCACCAGGATCTTATATCTGCTGATCGACCAGAGCGAAAGCCTGCTGTTTGCAACCTCTATGGTTTGCGGTTAATTATTAAAGAAAACCTTATGTAGGGCCACCAGGGACATTAATACCTGCTGATCGACCAGAGCGTAAACCTGCCGTTTGTAACTTCTATGGTTACATAGTTTATTGAAATTAAGTTTATTTACCAGAGCGTAAGCCTGCCATATGCAACTTCAATAGTTGTCTTATTATTAAAATTAAGTATTAGTTGCCACCAGGGGCCTTATACCTGCTGACCGACCAGAGCGAAAGCCTGCTGTTTGCAACCTCTATGGTTTGCGTTTTAGTATTAATCCCACTTTATTATAATAACCATTTTTTGTTCCCAGAAAACAAATATTCAGCGGCAAGCCCAGAATCAGTGCGGACCGAAGGAATAACAACCGAAGTCCCGTGCGACCGGACTACTTGGGAAAATATAGCCTCAAAACGGATTAAAGAATATAGTGTTTTAACGTTAAAAGATAAGAATAATGAATGTAAAATTATAAACAATGCAGTAACTATTATAATTTTGACATTTAAGGATTTAAATTAAAATAATCGTGAATTTATTGAAGAATCTCAATCAAAGTTTTTCTTGTTCTCTTTGATAACGAACCTGGACAAACCGGCAAGCAAAATCCCGGCTGTAAAGAAAAAAACGCATCACAAGGCAGAGAAAAGTGTGCTCTCACTGTGGATGGCGCAATCACGAATCTCAATTTTGTAAATATAAAACGAGCAAATGTCATTCCTGTGTAAGCATGGGCATCTGGCACCGATGTGTCTTAATAAAAATAAAGCTATAAGTTTTGTATCAGATTCTGAAGGCAATTATTCATGTAGTGATATTAATAACAATTTATTTAATTTTTCCATTTACAGCGTGACCTTGGAGTCTCCTGGGGGCATATACTTTTTGGAGGTTATTTTTGATGGTGTTCCGAGGAAAATTGTGTGTGACACCGGTGCTCCTTGCACGTTGATGCCTATTTCAATTTATAAGAAAACACATAATAAAAAGTCAAAGTTAAGACCATGCGAAATTCCGTATGTGTTTAATATCGTATCAAGGCACTGAAAAGAAAGTAGTTGTTGTTGTTACTAACAAGACAATTTAACTTTGAATTGATTCAAGTAAATACAGTTTCTGTAGAAGACAGTTTGTCGACAATCACTAGTCAATTAAAAAACGAGTTTTCAGAAGTTTTTGAGGACGGTTTAGGAAAATACAGAGGCAGCAAAATCTCTTTAAAAATCTGTGAAAATTCAAAACCTATATTTTTTAAACCAACGCCACTTCCGTTTGCTTGGAAGAGTAAAGTTGAAAATCAACTGAGGAAGTTAATTGAAGATGGAGTACTTCAACAAGTAGACAATTCGGAATGGGGGACACCTTTAGTTCCAATTTTGAAACCAAACGCAGATTTGAGAATTTGTGGTGACTACAAAGTCAGAATAAATAAATGCTTAGACACATTTTTTCATCCTCTACATAGGATTGACGAAATCTTATCCAATGCATACAACCAGTTATTACTTGACGCAGAGTCACAGCTGTTATGCACCTGGAGTACACACATAGGCTTGTTAAAAGTCAAAAGACTACCATATGGTGTTAAAGTTGCAGCTGCTCTATTTCAAAGAGTAATGGAGAATTTGTTGAGAGGAATTAAAAATGTAGCAGTTTATCAAGACGATATTACAATAACCGGCAGAGACACGCCACAACATTATGAAACTTTAAAGTTAGTTTTGAGAAAACTTCGTTTAGCTGGCCTTAAGTTAAATTCAACAAAATGTGAGTTTTTTAAACCTTAAATATGTTATCTAGGATTTTCTATTGACAAAAATGGCTTGAGCAAAGTTATTGAACGAGTTTCTAGTGTCTCTTTGGAACCTGCTCCAAAAGACATTTTGGAGCTAAGAGCTTTCATTGGAATGGTAAATTACTATTCCAAATTCATCGATAATTTTAGTCAACAAATTTTTCCTCTATACGAGCTCCTCTGTAAAAATGTTCCATTTTGCTGGTCACGTGAATGCCAAAAGGCATATGAATAATTAAAAGCCGAGGTAACATCTAATAAAGTTTTGGTGCACTTCAATGCAAGCCTACCCATAATATTAACAACGGACGCCAGCAATAATGCTGTAGCTGGGGTTCTCAGTCACAGAATTCAGGGAAGCCTTAAACCAATCGCTTATGTTTCTAGAGCCTTATCGAAGAGTGAATGTAATTATAGCACCCTTGAAAAAGAAGCTCTTGCCATTATCTTTTGTGTTACAAAATTGAAACAATACCTCTTGGGTAATAGATTTATTTTGCGTACTGACCACAGACCTTTGTTAGGCATTTTCGGTGAGCATAAGAGTTTACCTATCATGGCTTCAGCTCGCATTCAAAGGTGGTCGTTGATCCTGTCAGGCTTTAATTATTCCGTTGAATATGTAAAGGGTTCTTTAAACAATGCAGACGGACTCTCAAGGATGCCGCAATACTCAATTGGAAAGGATTTTACAGAGAATAACTATATTAACTTAGTAGAATCCGAAAATAATGTAGGTCTGTTTTTGAATTTCAAAGACATAGCTCGAGAGAAGGCGAGATTCAGTTCTGTCCAAGTTAAGTGAAACTATTCAAAATGGCACGGTTCATATGTTAATGGGAGATGAATTCGCTCCATTTCGTAACAAAGCATGTGAACTTTCTGTCGAATATGATTGTAATTTTTGGGGTTACAGATCCATAGTACCAAAGAAGGTACAAAATTCCGTTCTCAATGAACTTCATGCGTCAAACTTAGGGATTGTTAAAACAAAGATGTTAGCAAGTTCATATGTTTCGTGGCCCCAGATGGACAGACAAATGGAGAAGTTGATACCGTATCAATAGTTGAAACCGAATCCTGAGAAGTCTTCACTGATACCATGGAATCCTGCTGATTCAGTATGGAGTCGAGTCCATATAGACTTTGCTGGTCTATTAATAACTTTTATCTGTTAGTGGTGATTGACTCTTTCTCTAAATGGATTGAAGTGCTTAAAATAAAAGAAATCACATCCTCCTTTACAATATCCAAATTGAGGGAAATATTTTTTGTCGTTATGGTTTAGTAGATGTTGTTGTTAGTGACAACGGAAGGCAATTTACTTCAGAAGAACTTACATTTTTCTTAAAAACCAATCGCATTAAGCATTTCATTACTGCTCCTGGCCATCCAGCAACGAATGGCTAGGCAGAAAATATTATTAAAACAATACAAAAAGTCAATCCTAGCAAGTCTTAAGGTTGACAATATTTCTAGCATTGATACCATCATTATTATATTTTTGGTCGATTATCGTAATACCAAACACTGTGCAACAGTCGAATCACCTTCAAAGTTTTTCTTGGCAGGCTTTTAAAAACACGTTTGAGTGGATTAAAACCGCCTACAGCTAGACAAGCTTAAGTTGAAAGTCAAAATAATAATAAGCAAATTACAGAGGCAAACGTAATGTTGTGTTTTCAAAAGGCCAAAATGTTATGATAAGAGATTATAAAACCCCTAACAAACCTAGCTGGACTGAAGCTCATAGCAATAGAGAAATAAAAAGACATTCTGATCAAATAAGACTTAAGAATCTAAACCAAACTCTTGAAATTGGAACCAACGTTCAGGAAGAACTGTGTTTTATGTCGAAAAGAAACAAAATAAGGTTTCAGTAGAAGAGATCAATACTTCAGACCCGCCTCCGGAAGCTACCCCTAGTAGATTTTTGATACCACGCCAGTAAGGTATATCATATAAATAAAGTGCACGACTGGGTCGTACGAACTTGCTCTAATGTGTTAAAATGGTCTTGGGTGCTTGAGATTTTGGGAAGAAAGCGTTGAAAAAATCATATGAAATTTTATAAATCACTTAAAAATCAATACCTAAAACGTTTTTTGGAGAAAATGAAGTAAGCCATCAGGTTTCTTTTACGTTTTTGAATTTTTACGAAAAATTTTTTCAAAATCGTTGGACCAGTTTTTTCAAAAAACAGTTTTTTTTTTAAAACTTTTCGAAAATATATTCCAAATTTTTTTTGAGTATGCCAACTTCTAGCACTTTATAGTTTTTATCAGAAAAATAAAATTAAAAAAAAATAGATTAAACCGTTTTTGGAAAAAACCAAAATTAAAAAAAAAATTGAAAATTTTTTAAAAAACTCAAAAAAAACTTTTTTTGAAAAATTTTCGAAATTATATTATTTCTTTTATAAGAGGGCTTCTACATTAAAAATTTCATCGAAATCCGTCAAGTGTCTTACGAGAAAATCGGATTTGAAAAAACCGGTCCTATGGGAGGTACCGTTATAAGACTTTTCCTGAAAAATCTATTATAACCAAAACATTGAGTTTGCACAGAAAACATTATTCAGAAAGTTTTATCAAAATCGTAGGAGCCGTTTTCGAGAAAAATTTAATTTTCACTAAAAATCGTATGGCAGGTACCGTTAGTTTTAAAGCTAGAATGCTAATTCCAAAAACCCCTCTGTAGGACGTCATAATACATAATACTATCTACCAAGTTTGAAGCAATTCGGTCCAGCCGTTTAGGCTGTAGGTGCCGATACAGACAGACGGACAGACAGACAGACAGACAGACAGACAGACAGACAGAATTGTCGGACCCACTTTTTTCGACTTCTCTATCATCGTAATGTTATGTTTGATTGTCAAAAAAAATTTTTTTTTTTTACGAATGCATAACTTGCCTTATAGTACCTATATAATCGCAAGTAAAAATGAATTAAATAAATTTATAAACATTTTGAAAATTCATTTATGTTCAATCTAATATAAGTTTTTGAAACATGAAATTCGTTACTTTGAATATGCTTATCATGTGTTAATACCAATACTTTGAATTCATTATTATTTTATCATATTTAATAAGTATCTAAAGCTTTCATCTTTTGGGAGGACGTGTAGAGTACTGCAAAAGTGGTATCACTTAATTGTAACCTAACAAATCAGATCCAAAGTACAGTATAAAATGACAGTTGAATAAACCACTTGTTCATTGGCCATTAAGAAAACCACACGTGATTTATTTCGACTTACGGATACATTACAGTACCTACTGTCCAGTTGGTTCAAATCTCCGAATAATGCGCACCCAGACTCTGAAAAAACCGTTTCAATTAATAATGAAATCGCGTGCCTTTTTAATAAATTCAGAATATGTATCAATTTTATTGTTCTAGTAAATTATACGATGACAGTCAAGAACGACTGCACAGCTAAACTGCTTATTAAAAAGTGTCTGTGTCTCAATCTATCACCGCTTCCCCTCAACCATCCAGCATTACCAGTTGTTGCGGTTGTTGCCGTTGCCGTTCGTCTTGGTATTGTAAGTTGTTGCGGTTGTTCCCGTTGTCGTTGGTATATACGATCTATAAATGAAGTGTAGTGCGTACAGGTATATAATAAATTGTTGACATGGTGACGTAGTTTATTTTTGGGGTTTATAATTGTGACGCACGCACTTGAGACTATGGGGACCACCATGACCTGCATGGACTAAACGCCATAGCACCACAATCACTATTGCTCCTGAAGCCACCACTGCAACCACCACTTCCATCTACAGCAACATAACCTGCAACAATACACCCAGAATGTGTTAAGAACTCTTGTCACCACTTGGCAAGAACACCCATCGTCAAGAATGGCCAAGACCACAGGAACAGCCCACAAAGCCTCTTCTTCCCGCACGTGACTCAAAGGACGCATGGGCAAACCAACAACCGAGATAAATCAAAAGTGCTGAAATAATTAAATTTCGATTAATAAATGTTTTTTATCAAATAAACTATACTCTATTCAAGTAACTTGTTCAGTGGGAAGAGAGGACGTTTGTCTATCAGTCTGGCTATATTGGCTTGCATAAATTGGTCTCAAGCTAAAGCTCTCACAAAGTTTCCGTACTTTGCATAATAAATTGCCGCAAATCGGAAACAAAAATCGGTTTGCTTGTTGCAGTCAAATTGATAGGTCGTGGGTGCGGACAAATTTATAAAAAATCACAACAAAAATTCTTGTGTAGTTCAGTGGTTTGGGTTTAATTTCAGAGGCAGGTTCTTTGTTAGTTTGCCATTAGGATTACCTGCAGGCATCATTGGTAGATGGCATGAACTGAACGAATTACTTCAACAGAGTATAATCAAAGATCAAATAACTTTCCTGGAAGAGCTGAAAATGTGTTTTGATTGTTTCTGTTAATGAACTGTCAAGAGTTGAGTCCATTCACAAAAACGAGTTCCACAACTCAATGAGTTCGAATTTATGAATGAAAGGCATGAAACGGTGAAATGAAACCTATCAGTAGGCCAGATACGTTTAAGAAACAGTTGAATTAATCAAATTGATTCATTACCAAGTGTAAACGGGAAGACGCAGTGTATGGCCGAACATAGACATATGGTATACCAATCGACAGGGATTTTCGTGGCAAAAATGAATTTAAAATGTGAATTACGAAAATTATTGTTTGTAGGTCAAAATACAAAAAATGGCGGAACGAGAAAAAATTTCCAGTAATTTGACAATTTCCAGTAATTATACTAAGGAGGCTGCAAATTCATTGAAAGTACCCTGAAAATAGTAAATGCTGCCGCCTCAAGGAGGAAGATGAAGTTCGTCTTGGATTCTTCGGAAGAGTAGTCTGGGAGAAAGCCTAATAATAAAAAAAAACAATACAAATAAATCCTCTCGGGAACCAGTAAAAGAACTAATTTGTATTCTCTCTTTATTTTTATTCTCCTTCTTTCTTCAGCTACTCTCGTCAAAAGTTGATTTTCGTAACAGTATGGGTGGAATCGGCTAGTCTGATTTGTGATTGTAACATTTCTGACAATCGTCTGCGTAATGTGATCACCGGAATTTTGTCGCACTTTGGCACCACTTTCAGAGAAAACCAATGACGTTTAGTTATATTCGTTATGTCATTTTCCGTTTGGCAATCGGAGAGAACTCCGGAGACAAATCGTTTCTTTTCGAAGTTGTGCTCTGCGAGTCTTACCTCTTCTGCTTTTTATGAAATATGCGGTCTGAAAACGCATATATACGAATGTCAGTTTCTTTATATTTTGTATTTCAATTTGAACAATTCGAAAAATTTTAATATAAAATTTACTGTTTTTTGACCATTACATTTTTGGTTCTTTTGAAAATTGATACTTTTAAAAGTAGATAGTCTTCAATTTCATATAAAATAATACATAGAAAATAATTTATTTTGTTTTTCAACTTGTTGACAGTTTGCCCAGATGCAATAGGAAAATCTGAACTAAATATAAATATTTATATTATGGAATTTCAGCCCGCTTTACAACAAAACTTAATATTTTGTTTATATTCTAGCCAGAAAGCATTTAAATATATAGTATCTGGCAACTTAAAAGGACGTGATAATCATGCCTTTGTTTAGAAAAGATTAATTTAGTTGTCATTTCACATGTATGCTTACAACATATACGCGTTTCAGAAAAATATCTCAATTAAACAAATGTTCCTTTCTGTTTTTTTTTTTGTAATGTTTTTATTTTTACTTTAATCATGAGGAGAAGCTAATTTCTCCCAATCGAAAACAACATTAATGTAGATCCTTGACAAATTTTTGACAGCAAAACCAAATTATTTTGTTTTAAGGCTCGCGCAAACCAAATTGGCTGCGGTGGCGGTGGCGATCACAAAACAGATGATGCATACCTGAACCATACAAATGGCACACACCTAAGCGATATGTGGGTTGGGAATACGATCCACTGCTGCGTTCAGGCACGCGAAATTTGTGGAACGCTGCATGCACCATTTGCCCGCCGTATCGCAGCTGCTGTTTTTGAAAAATATAATAAGAAATATGCAAGATACGCTTATGAATTTTGTTACTCTTGTCTTGTCTAAAAGTAGTAAGGCTTCATCCATTTTTATGGGAATAATTAGATATTAATTATAAAATGTTATTAAACGATTTAAATTCAACTAACAATGATATTTTTTACGGCTTGGCCGCGACCGAAAATATTACGTTGGTTTGAGCAGATTTTGACCCGCCTCTTTATCGCGCGACCCGCTAGGTCGCCATAGCAGCCACTTCGTTTGCGCGAGCCTTTATTAATCAGCGTCAGCGGTTTATTATTTATTTATTATTATTTTTGTATTGTATGCAAGTGACACCTAAATAGCTGTCACAAGAAAAAGTCACAAAAATTTGATTGTCCCATGTGACAATCACCTTAGCCAGACGAAATTTGTAGATTTTGTAGGGAAAACTTTCTCGCCAGTCATTGGCAATGAGTAAACGCCACTACTGCCATCTACCAGCGAGACTTCAGTATTACTCGCGACATGCTGAACGCATTCAATAAGTTCTAATGACGAAGGGTTCCACAAAAAGGAATCCATCTTGTAAATTCAGATTCCACTTCCAAGTCGGAATCCACAATTTCTCCAGGCAAAATCAGTTTCCAGAATGTTCACATTCCCATAAGTAATGGGAGAGTGCCTCCCTTCACAAAAAAAATAAACCGAACACACACTTGCTCGATTTGTACTCGGCTCACACCAAAGCCGTGGTCATATTGTTCACACTGGTCGAGACATGAGATTGGATTTGCAGGTGATGTAAAGAATGCCAAAGCTGAAAAATAATGACAGGTATTCGTTAGGCAGCAAAGTGGATTTAATAGTCGATGCGGCCGACTTGATTTTCTCCACTTGGCAGCCTAGTCCTACAAATGGTTATTCTCCGTTTACCGCTTACATTCGATAGTATCAGGTCCAAGATACTCGAGAAGCAGTGTAATCCAAGAAAAGAAAATGTTCCGATAGGCCAAGTATGTAAAATTCAATGAAGAAACGCAATCAAAAGCGTGTGATATAAACCTTTTGCCCTATGGAAAAAGTGAGAATATATCCATCTCTATTCTCTCAAGGGAATTCCATTTACTTGAACCTACGAATTCAAGATGACAGTATGACATAAAGAGAAAGAAAATCTTCGTGAGCGCTCATGTCATAAATGTGATTCTAAATTCTCACCTGACATACGGCAACACAGAATGTGACAGTGAAATAGTCTTACACTAGTATTCGGGTAATACAACATTCCGAGATGTAGCGAATGACAGCATTAGTGTCTTTACCATATCTCTAACCTTTTTCTTGTTACTATTCTGACAGATATGTCTTTGGCATAAATTATTCCTGAGTTATTATGACAAGCAAAATCCTGCTGTCATATAACCAGTATTGCCTACCTTTGACATCGAGTGCGACCAGACCTTTATCTCGGCCATTTCCATCCAATTTATTCAATCTGTCATACTCCTGGTGACAATCCACTATGCATAGTTGAAAAATGTACAGTGAGCATTACCCCTTAAGGCTTATTTTGACACGCCATCTGCCGTGCCAACAAACAACTAGATCAAACACTGGAACGCAGACATGAGACTTTAAGTTAGGGCGTTGGCCAATTGGAAAGATAGAAATATGATCTAGAAAAATCAAATATGGAATTCATTTTGAAGGCAATCGTCGTCCGGTGAGCAACATTATTACAGAACAGTTTTTTTAAGAAGATTGAACAACGGCCATTTTATAATTTCTCTGACGAGAAATTGGCCCATCACATTACAAAAAGGAAGTTCAACCCAGTTCGGGTATTTTATTATCTAAAAAGGTAAGAACATTGTTAATAAACTTGCATAAAAGCTGAAGAAATTAGTTTCCTGCCCCAAGAATGTGGAAACCTGAATTTTTCTTGAGGCTTAATGATTTCTGTACACTTAGGTACGCTAATCTCATGGAGGCAACGAGGATAGACACCAAGTAAGGAGCACCTATAGAGGAATTTATATTAAAAGGGAGCAACACTACTCTGGACGGAGTCCCGTGCCCACGCACTCAAGAAACTCGTTTTCGAAGGGAGATCCAGTAACGCATGCCTACGCCCACGTGGGCACGATAACCCAACACACATCTTTATATATGTATTTATCCAAATATAGTTATAGACGCATGTCACGTTTCGATGCACGCATCTTTTTGGTTCTTTGGTAGCCTCATTTTTCTCCGGCTTATACATATTGCCGTGGTGTGTACAGAGGCACACCGGTATCAGCTCCTTGTCACACATGCGTGACGATTAGGAGCACCTATAGAGGAAATCATATTGAAAGAGAGAGGAACGCGTGCGACCGTCGTGGCGTTGATCCGTTTCGGCTCGCCGACGGCCACGCCATCCATTTAAGGACATATAGCCTTTAATCTGGCGCAACTATAGTGGACAATTGCCTCAACATATACCTTGTGCAGCACCAACAAACAACCCCTATGGAAACGTGGAGAATCCTCTACAAGAATCAACTGGACACCAGGCGCGTGTAATATCACCGATGCCGGTCCACCAGCTATCCATCAGAACCACGTGGGACACCAGAACACCGAGGGAGAAACGTATTTCATCGATAAAAATTATCAACTGTATGAAGCAGCTGTTCCAGAAAATTTATATTGTGTTTTATGAAAGAGAAATAAGATCTTTTATGGTGGTATAAGACCAAAATTTAAACCAGGTAACAATTTTTCAAATTTTTTTTATTGTTTAAGTGAATATTGCGAGCACGAAGAGGCCGAATTACCGCCCTTCGGACGATATTAAAGAGGCCAAAATCGCCTCCAAGATAAGCGTCGAACGCCAAAATTTAACGTCGACAAGCACGGACGGTGGTACCAACATATATATATTTGTGAACTATTCGATGGTTGTTGGAAACTTCACGCCTCCCGCCTCCATCAAGACACGTACATAGGTATAGTATTTTAGATATATAGATATATATTTTTATTATCTGTAGAATTACGCTGATATTCCTAAATAGTGTTGTGATAGTACCAGTGCTCTAAAATCTATCAATCTATTGCTACTGCTAACTACAAAAATTTGCTATTTCTCTTACGTTTGCTATTTCCTTAAAAATCGATGAGATGAGATAAGATTCATGGAATTTATTTTACCTTTTTTTATCACGATTCAATCCAACCTGAATACAGGAAATCCGCGGTAACTATTTGTGTAGAAGATTCGATTTCTTTGAGCTCAGTTACATTTGTCTTTAACATAAAAAAAAAATCGTTATCTTGTATCGGAAGTTTTTTTTTTACTACTATACCAAATTTTCGCACTCTTGTCGGTCATTGAGTAATATATTTTCTACATCGAGAACTTCGATTACATAATCTGCACAATTTGTTTATTTTTGTGTTTCTGTTCCTTAGCAAGGAATCAATTTTTTTTGTACACCCACTTGCCAATAGAGGCACAGACACTCCGCGTCGGTAGCGACCAAATTGAATCCGCGTTTAACGCCACGTTCAATTTTTCATTCCTTTTTGAGAGATTGATTACTATATTAACTTCCACTAATTCGTTTTCGTTCGGTATACGTTTTCTTAAATTATATGTATCTTCGTGTGTTGAACTATATCAATAGTACGTACTTGACTTAAAAATCGTTGAAAATTCATAATCGCGTTCCTTCGCACCACGTACTATCCATTATACCCGTCATATTCTAGACAAAACTTAACCAACAAGAAGGACTGTTATCAGTCATCCTTCTCAGTTTATATATATCACCTTTTATAAACTTGGTGAACTGAAACTAGTAAAGCATACCTACCATCGATTGTCAACATCCTCAGCGGTCAAAAACCATATTTTTTTTATATATATACTAGCTGACCCGCGAACTTCGTTTCGCCAAAATTCATCAATGTATTGAAAATAATAATTCTTTCATATGTATTTAGTAAATAGCTGATATTTTACACTTTTTATTTATGTGTATAGATACTGTGTAATTTTAAGCTAATTCGGCTTATCAGCTATCTGCCTGTGAAAATCCCGTCAAAATCGGCTAATAAATAAGAATTTTTGAAAATTGCAACCGCAGCGCCACCTACAGCAGTAATTCAAATAGCCTTAATTACTCCTTACAACATTAGCTATCCGCCAGTGAAAATCCCGTCAAAATCGGTTTAGCCGCTCCCGAGATTAGCCGGAACAAACAGACAGATAGACAAAATTTTTTTAAATTGCGTTTTTGTTATAACTACCGTATATACTTTCATACGCATCTAGTAAAACACTGATATTTTGAAATTACAAACAGACACTTCATTTTTATTTATGTGTATAGATGTGTATAGATTGTCTTTGTCAGCTATCTGCCTGTGAAAATCCCGTCAAAATCGGCCCATAAATAAGTTTTTGTGAAAATTGCGACCGCAGCGCCACCTACAGGAGTATTAAAAATAGCCTAAGTTACTCCTTACAACATCAGCTATCCGCCAGTGAAAATCCCGTCAAAATCGGTTAAGCCGTTTCCGAGATTAGCCGGAACAAACAGACAGACAGACAAAATTTTTTTAAATTGCGTTTTTGTTATAACTACCGTATATACTTTCATACGCATCTAGTAAAACACTGATATTTTGAAATTACAAACAGACACTTCATTTTTATTTATGTGTATAGATGTGTATAGATTGTCAGCTATCTGCCTGTGAAAATCCCGTCAAAATCGGCCCATAAATAAGAATTTTTGAAAATTGCGACCGCAGCGCCACCTACAGGAGTAATAAAAATAGCCTTACAACATCAGCTATCCGCCAGTGAAAATCCCGTCAAAATCGGTTAAGCCGTTTCCGAGATTAGCCGGAACAAACAGACAGACAGACAGACAGACAAAAATTTTAAAAATTGCGTTTTTGTTCTAAGTACCGTATGTGCTTTCATACGCATTTAGTAAAAAACTGATATTTTGAAATTACAAACAGACACTTCATATTTATTTATGTGTATAGATTTAACACTTTTTACAGGGAGGAGCTCCGGAGTGCACTTCAGAATTCCCATGTAAAAATTACATTGGAAAAGACAATATAATTACGGTGGCAGTGAACCACTTACTTAGTAGTATATATATGTTTGACTATATTTGAAATTTAACTTTTTTTTATTGAAACATATATTTATTATCGAATGTATGTTTAGGCACGAATTGTGCTTACACATACAGGGTATTATATAACATTTCTAATCATTGACCTTTTTGTTGTTATGGCTTATGGGTGTCTCACCTGTAGCAGATCCTTAATGCCTGTTGATGTTGATCCTTTGCTGATTAAGATTTGGTACCTTATTATTTTTTTTTTGTCAGGACGGAATTCAATGTCAATGTTTTGTGTGTTAGGTTTAAATAATAATAAAAATACTCATCGGTGAATACAGAGGAGCATATTCGCTTTATGTTCTCTTGTTATACATTGAATTGGGTTCATCTATATAAGTCAACGTCGCGTTTTCACCGCCGCGTCAATAAATTTAATATCCATATGTTCTTATCGAATATTAACGTCGGTCCGCAAATTCTTTTTTTTTTATCACTCTTTCAACGTAATTTTAATTTTTTTTATATACACTTGAAATTTCAAATAGCATTTTAATATCATAGAATTTTATGAAAAATAGTAATATTAAAAGGACAAAGTTCCAGAATTTTTTATGTAAACATAATCATTCTTGTAATAGCGATTCTTAATATCACTGTGGTAAATTATAAATTTCAGAATTTATCAAACTTGTTAAGAGCGAAAAGTAATGTACTCTTTTGGTTTGAGATATGTAATATCTCGATTAAGTCGCTTTTAGGCATAGAATATAATAATAGGTATAACATTAGATTTTCATTTATTAGTTTTAAGATTGAATTTTCAATAAACTAAACAGTATTTTTATAACGTTTAAAGAAAATTTTTGAAGTTCAGTTTATTTCTTTTGAATATTAAGATTTCTCGATGACTTTTCAGACATTTATGATGGAGAAGTAAGTTATTCGTAGGGAGGGTGGTACCCCTCACAGTCTCTTCGGACGGAACAAGGTAGTGTAAAGTATGGAGTACAGTTGAAGTATTCTTGATGCAACGTCGGGGATTTTTTTCCTTTGGTGTAGTATCTTTGATAGGTACTATGGTGTAGTTAGGGAGTTATAGTTGGCAAGCATATTCATTGCTTGCTTTTCCGATTAAGGGGCTACCTAGAATTTGTATTGAGTCGTGGGGACTCATAGGTCCACGGTTAGCCAAGGTCGTTTAGTAGGAGAGTTGATTTCTACTTGCGAATTGGGTGGGTTGAAAGGCCAGGGGGATCACATAACACCTTTGATCCTCCCTCCCCTCACGGTTAGACACCTCATCAACCACTGTCTGCATAGCATCGTGGTAGCAGAGTGGAAGGAAGGTAATATTAGCCATTGCAGCCACGACCACCTATGGTTTGCTAGCTGTTAATATACTTACGTGTCACGTTCTTCGAGTTGATATAACAACTCAGACACGATTTCTTACTTTTGATTCAATGTCTACTCTCAAAAAATTTTAAGAGGTGCGAATATGAATCAGCCTTTCTTTCCGTTGATTCTTATCAGTCTTATCTTTGAAAATTATGAGGGCCCTTAAGCATTTCAACATTTTTATTCGAGCTCGCCCATCTTGAGCTCAACGGTCGGCAGAAAAAAAAAGATATAACACCGGTTAAGTAGATCCAGGAGCAAGTGCCCACGGCCTGGCTGAGCTAGTCATGGCTAAGGTACTGCCGGCCACCGCGACGGTCGATCTCAACCACGGTTCTACGTTGTCGCATGCCGTTCTGCCGACTGCTCTCAACAAGCAGCCGACGAGAAAATGGGCGTTGTCGGCATAGGATCGCTTCCGTCCCTTCAACAACAAGAGTAGGTAGCCACAGATAAGTGAATGCGATCTGGAGTGGAGTCTCTGAAAAAAAGTATTCGTTGTGAGCATGGGGGTTTGAGTAAATTCCATGGTTTTTTTTGGTTTTGAAGAATGGGAAGAGGAGCAGGGAGAGCAAGGTGCCGTGTTAGCGAAGTGTAAGTATGTCTATTGCAGGGATGCTGGATACATCGATACATGGGCGGTTGATGATGGAGATGCTGTAGGGAAAACTTTCTCACCAGTCACTGGCAAATCGAATGCCACCGGTGCGGTGCCATCTACCGACGAGTAGAATAGTTATTCATAACAGGCTGGAAATATCTAAAGGAATCCATCATTATCAGATTCCACAAAAGAGAATCCAATTTCAAGATGGACTCCACGTCCGATTTGGATTCCACAACTTCCCCAGGCCACAACAGTCTACCAAAAAGATATCGTTCCCAAGATTTTAGTGGAAAACCACAATGGAACGATAAATGTATGTCACACTAGCTCAGTTTATAGTCCGTGCACACATCAAACTACGGCCGAAGCGATTACACTAATCTGAAAGCATACGAGGAATATCAGCATTTTTGGAATGTGTCAGAATCACAAAATGTGACAGGTAGACTTAAGGCAGCGAAATTCGGGTTACACACTTTTCCGAATTATACCCAGTCCACACCAACACTATGTGTGATGAATATATTAGCTTGAGAGCTAAGGACGATGACAAGAAAAAAATGACGAATTCCGAGTCAGCATTAAGTGACAGACAGCTGTGAGGCTATATATCCAGCAAATAGTCGACGCGGCCGATTGTTTCCTTCCACCTGTCACATTGAACTGGCATTCAATAATCTTACCCGGTAATTCACGGCTTGATATTGTCCTTGTCAAGTTAGTCAAAAATCCTCACAAGTGTGAACCCAGCCTTAGTAGACCAAGCGTTGTCACTAAAAATAAAAGTTAAGTCTTTGTCACAGGTGTCACCATCCCGTAGAAATGAAATTTAGCGATCCACCAACCATGCATAAATGTCATGCAAGTGAATTGATAAACAAGACAGAAATAAATATTGGTCACGACTGATGGGAACGTAAAGTTTTCCATGATCGTACTTGTATCAACATGACATTCCCATCAACTTACACTTGACTAGCAACAAATTTGATGGAAACGCCAACCTTATATCGCACTAGGAACTTTGCGTCAAAAGAGGTCCATCAGAATTCCGTCATACAATATTCAGGGTATGACAGGATTTATGTCACCTAGATAATCAGGACCTTACCGCAGACAATACCTTTCATTCATCCCAAGCCTGACATTTCCTTATCGTCACAGGACTGTGAAGGCAGTGGCAAAACAGAAAAAAAGAATCTATTTGTCAATAGGGTTAAACACAAAACTCATATGAGTGATAGTTACTGAATCTGAACGTCTTTGCAGTTTTCTTTTTCTGTTGCAAATAAAATTCGCAAACCTGCTATACTTACGTGTTATCGGCAGCTGAAATGTTGTCCTTCCGTATTCAATACCCCTTACGACTTACGTCAACTGCAGCACTTTAAAATAAAACTTTACACCCTTTTTATGTCACCTGACATACCCACTGACAGGAAGAGCTCACATTTACCAAAGTGGCACAGTGAACATAAACCCTTAACATTCGTTGCTTCTTCCAATATGAATCGTCACATGAATTGGAACGATGACTGGAAAGGAGGAAGTGAGATAGGTGTCATGGCAGCCGGCTACCTGGAAAACAGATAGGTGTGCCAGTATATTGAATGTGGAATTCACTTGGAAGCCAGACATCGACCGAGTAACACCTAATCCGCAGAACATTTTTTCAAAGCAGCCGACCGCACCCATTTTCTTTTGGTTTTTTTGGTTTCTCACTTTTGAGAATTCCATCCAATTGCATAGCAATTGGAAAAATCATTTAATAAAGGATCATTATAAGATCCGGATCAAGGTGAGTGTATTTTATTATTGAATTATCGGTGAGAAAGGCATAAGATGCTTTTTCTTGATAATGCAGCATTAATGGCGTAATATAGTCGACGAACTAAATCCACGTCGTTTAATTTATAGGATCGTCCACCCCATCCTGGATACATGGAAAATTAATTCTCATCCTCCAGAAGAAGCAGGCGAGGCGGCTGGATTTTCTTCATCTTTGGCGTTTTGTTTTTACACCCAAGGCACTCCGTGCCCTCATAATATTTTATACATATGTAAATATATGTGTCCAAGCGGTTCGCTCCTTGTAGCAAATTTTGACTTGCTCCTTATTTGGCCAACACTCAAATTGAGACATATGTTCTCGGACAAAATCAAACCCTACGAGAAAGAGATCCACCGTCGCATTGTGCTAATTGAATCATACACGTGTTCTGGTCGGAAGTTGATCCGCAAGACGGCTCTTCGACAGACACAATTACTCACTATTTACAACCACATGTGTATCCCCTGCTGGGATACTAACCGCGTTGGTGAATCACACGCCCTATCGGCGCAACGCTACGGATATTCCTTGGTGCATAAGTCTCCATACAAGAAAACAACGCTTTTACTTAAGCAACTCATCTGGAAAACCCAGTCTCGAATAGGCTGAAGGCTCCATCAGTGGATTGAGGAAATTATTATACATCAAGTCATCATAGTAGGACGCCTGGCTTGTGTAATCACAAATGCCGGTCCTCCAACGTACACCAACTCACCAGACAAAAGTATTTTCGTCGCTGTCCAAATTGAGGCGTGATTTTAACAGCTGTAATCATCAGTTCCTGATTATTTATAAAGAAAATTTGTATTACGAAAACATTATCCAGGTAACAATCTTTGTTATTTTTATTTTGTGAAATATGTGGGAGCGTAGATACGCCTATATTCCACTGAGATCTCATTGGCGAGCTTAGTTGACGCCACATACACCGCGTCCAACGCAGACGTACGACGTCATATACCACGGACGGTGGCATAGCGAGTCTCCATGTGAATAATTACATGAAGACATACCTACACGTCTCATCTAACTTATTTGATAGCATCATATATATATTTATGAATAATTTTAAGACCATATTCAGTGATACATTTAAGAATATATTATGGTGTTCTCAAGATTACGGTTCGATTTTCCTTCGTGTACAATTTTTTTTTTGTCATATAAATTCGGTACGGATGCTCAGTCATCATGTTGTTCAGATCGGTTCCTTTTTAAATGAGATTCATTCACAGCCCTTGCTCCTTAATTTTGTTATCCACAAAGTGATATATATCCTTGAGAACGCGTTCGAAGATGATCTTTTAAAGTTCATATGTTAAAATTTTTTTTTCTCACTCGATCTTCAAGATCTTTTTCCCAATTTCTTTCTTTCAGCTTGTAGCTGCACCTTTTTCACTCTTTATTCGCTCGCCTCCGTGCAAACTTACTATCGTCCATTATATCCAAAGTGTCATTCGATGTTGGACACACCATCATTTAAATTACTACTTTCCGTCTGCGATTTGTATTGACGAAATCAGTCATATCCGCGATATTTATAAACAAATCCTAAAGGAAATTCCAATAACGTACTAACGAGGTATCTGCAATCTTTTAAATATATTCAAATACCAGAAACAGGTTGCAACAATAATTCGAAATCACTTAGTCTGAAAGATAGTGTTGGTAATGGAGTAGATAAACTTAATACATAACCATTCCTTTTCAGCGAGTTCCAGAAGTGCACTTTTGAGACGTCGTTAAGTGAACTATAATTCCTCACAGCCCCATAGCTGTGTTGTATTGAAATAATATATTGATCTTGATTTCTTAAACTATATTACTGACAATATTTATTCAATCGATTATGCTTGAGAAGGCGAATTGTTTTCTCTTGTATATGGTACTTTTTTTTGAGAATATTGATTACATTTATCGTTGCTTTGGGAAGAATACGTTTAACAGACCTTTGTATAAATGAGGGATTTGATTTGTCTTCGGTTAGACTTCATATCTCGATAATAATTTCTTTTTTTTTTGCTTCTTTAAAGAACATTCGTTACTCGATTTCGGTTTGAATATTACCTAACTTTAGCTTCCATATTGGAGATATTCCAAAAAGTTTTTTTTTGTTGTTTGTTTCGTCGTTTTGAATATAATTCGGTTTTGTTAATCCCCGTGGACAGCACGTATTAATTACTACTACAAACCGTAAATTCAGTTTCAATAAAGGGATAATATTATCGATTCGCGTCCTTGAGTCTATGATACAAGTTAGGTTTTAAGAATAGCTTCTTGAAAATTTCATTAAGTAGCTTGTTTGTGGTTATCGCTTGAGCTTATGTATAAGATACCACGTCTCTTATAATATAGATTTATGTATTCAAGCGTTCAGCTAGATTTAGTGGTTTCATATGTAAGAGATTGTTAAGTTTGAATACAGACATTGTAGTATACCTAGTATACTATTAAGAAAGTGAATCACAAAGTATTTGATTCAGTTAAGTTTTCTTTTTTTGATTACTTGAAGACATTTTATTAAAGATTTTTTTTGTATAGGTCTACAAAAGTAAAAGACTATACAAGCTAATGTACAGTTTTGATAAAATAATTTTACTAAGGTAAATTTAGGTAGATTTTAAGATATAAATTCAATAAACATTAATTACTTTTTATAACGATTTAAAAAGATTTTGGAGTTATTCATTTCATAATGAAGGATTATAGATTTTCTTGAAGAAGTTGCAGATATTCTATGATGATGGAGTAAGTTGTTCAAAGGGAGGGTGGTATCCCCTCTTACCTTTTCGGAAGGAATGTGTTGGTGTGTGTGTGGGACTTTTTCTCTCTGTTTGATGTGAACATAGAGTTTAGTATGCAGTACCTTACTGTGGATACTATACGTTTGATAGGGTAGGAAAGTAAGCAAGCAAATTTTTACTGGCTTTTCATATCAAGGGGTTGCCCAGTAATATTTTATGAGTCGTGGGGACTCATAGGTCCATGGACAACCAAGGTCGATACCAAGAGAGTTGGTTTTTGGTATTGAATAGGGTGGGTTGCGAGACCAGGGGGATCGGTTACCATCTTAGATCCTCCCTCCTCTCAAGGTTAGACACCTCTTCGTCCATGCTTAGCACAATATCGTGGCAGCTGAGCATGTAGATGTTAATTTATGAGTCACAGCTACCACGAAATCCTATGGTTAGCTAGTATGTTGAGACTTACGTTCGTGTTCTTTAGGTAATGTCATAATTAGTACAGGGTTTCTCTCTTTCAGTTCATGGTCACTCATTCTGTATTAAGAGGTGCATCGTCGAGTCACTTTAACTTTCTTTCAATTCGCTTCAGTCTTATCTTCGAAGGTTGTGAGGGCCTGTAAGCATTAGAACATTAATATTCGAACTCGACCACCAGAGTTCAACGGTCGGCAGTGAAAAATAAGAGGTAACACCGGTGTGTAGATCCCGGAGCAAGTACCCGCGGCCTGGCTGAGCTAATCGTGGCTAGGGTACTGCCGGCCACCGCGACGGTCGATCTCGACGACGACCCTGCTTTGTCGCATGCCCTTCATATCGCCTGTTCTTTTCGAATGGTTGGTAAGAAAGGGGGCGTTGCCGACATGGGGTTGCTTCCGTTCCATTCACGCGAAACAGTTAACGGTAACTAGACATGAGGATGCAAACTGGAGTGAACCCTCCGGAAAGATATATGAGGTTTTCAGAAGTAGCATTACTGGTATAAGTACGTTTGCGGGGATTTAAGTAGGGTCCTTGGTTTGCAGGTGTAGGCTACAGTGCGAAGTGGCTGCGAGCAGAACATCTAGTACTTGCAGCGGATAGGCGTGAACATGCTATCAGGTACCCTCTAGGCTTGTCTACGGGATTTTGTAGTCAGTACCTATGGTAGGCTGGTGGATGGTTTTCGCTTCTGTGATGGGGATGGATAGGGAATTTGAAGAATGGGAAGAGGAGTAGGGAGAGCAAGGGACTGTGTTAGCGAAGTGTAAGTATGTCTAATATAGGGGTGCTAGATACACCGATACATGGTCGGCCGTTGTTGGAGATGCTGTTCCTTGGTATAGGAGTCAAGGATGCATAGTGGTGATTGTCTCTTCCTGCTTCCTCTTCGATTTGTCTTGTCGATGGGCGTTGATTTGGATCTTGAATATCCATAGGGTATTTGGATGACGGGGCTCGATGTCTGTTCGCTGATATAAATTTTTCCATTCTTATAAATCTCTCTAATTAAATTTTTACGTTACAGATGGCGCCCAACGTGGGGCCCGAATCAGCTTGAGAAGTTTAGTTTGGAATTGATTAAAGTTAGGTCGATTCAGAATGACATGAAAGAAAGTTAAGAATTTTTGAGATATTTTGTCCAGTGATTTAGTGAAGTTTTTCCTGAGTCAGCTGATGCATTAGGTCTACCTACTTTTCCTCTATCTCCTCTCGCTTAGATATGTCTTCGATCTCTGTCCGGATTGAGCTGTAGTTTGCTTGATCGTCAGTAGCTGAGGTGTTGATATCAGTCTGAATGCGATGTCTGAGAATCCGGTTGAACGAGAGTAGAATGAGCAGGTCTTCTGGCCGGTGGTTGGAGTTTAATGCCCGATGCACGTCAGCTGCAGAAGCTGGTCACTCGCTCTACGAACGACCCATATAGTTTCAACTACAAATCAACTTACTGCTTTTAATTATGATGCCACCCGAATTGTCGTTTTAGAAGTTATCAGTCGTTTTCTTTAGATGGTAGGAAGTGATGGTATGCGATGGGACATGAAGCGCTAAGCGGTAGTTGGAGTTTTATACCCGATGTACATCAGCAGTAGCGTAATGTCATCAACACATACCTGATCAACTTATTGTTTAGAAGAAATTGTCTTTTTCTTACGATAGAACACCGTAAAGTATTATGATGTCCACACACACTAAAGTTTTTTTTGTTGATAAATATTTTTTTTTTAGTCGGTTTAATCGAGGAACCGAGTTGTAACACACAATTTATTCCGAAGAAGGGAGGGGTACCCTCTCCCGAATCTTTTATGAAATTCAACCCTTATATATTTAGATATTTTTGAGATATAGATACAGTTTAGTATTTTGATTTTTTTTGAGTTTCCGTCAATCAAGTTGAGACGTAACTTCTTGATTGTCGTGTAGTTTGGGATAGAGCCCGCATACAGTTTACAGATTACAGTTTGGGATAGTGCCCGCATTTAGTTATAGTTTGGGATAGAGCCCACCAATATAGAATACAGTTTAGATTTATAGATTATATATTATAGAATTAGTCGTTGAATATGATTTAAGTATTGATTTCCAATATTGAATTTTTCTTGACATAAGTTAAGCATATCTTAGATTTTTTTTATATATTTATTCTAGTATGCAGTTGAATTTAGGATTTCAGAATACACTTTGGAAGTAGTATCTTTGAAAAAAACAATAGTTATTATCAGATACATTTAATATTAAGCACTCGATTTTTTTTTAATATTGTTTTTTTTTTATTTGAATTACTTGATTGAACAAATATCTGTTAGAGGTTCTTACTCACGGAATATTTGAATTTTCACTTTTTGATTTTATCAAAATTTACATTTACTACCCCAAGTAGTATCAGTCTGAGGATCTCATACTGACTACTTGAAAATTTGTTTTTAACTTACCGCATTTACGAACTCGCATTGAATTATATTAACAAATAACCGTTCGAGGTTTTGCTCACGGTATATTTGAAATTTTCCACACAGTTACCTTTGACTTTCATTTTTTTTTTATTGTTATATTGCTTGGGTAGTAACCGTTCGAGGAAATCCTCACGGACTACAAAGTTTATCCTTCATATCTTTTGAATTACTCAATTGTTATCGTCCGTCCGTGAATGAGCAACACAGGTCGTAAAAAAGCCACTAGAAGTACTTACCTTACAAAGTACAAAGACTTCGTAGGCATGGCTCCTACAGCTCCAAAACCGAAACCCGGCCAAAACAATATCATTGAGAATCACTCCGATGACGAAGGCAGTCAGGACGAGATTCAGGCCGGTGATAATACCGTTAATAGATGTGTCATAGTAGACGATGATGAAGTGGCGAGAGCTGAGGAGCAACTCCGTAAAGATGCAGCTGATCATTCTGCTTATATACAGCAAGTGGTCTCCGCTACTATCGATCTGCATAGAGTTAACGACAGACAATTTATGGCAGAAGAGTTAGAAAGAAGCCATGCCCGTCTGCTTGACCAAGTGCACAGTTACTTCAAAAACGTACCGTCAAAGCCACACAACTTGTTGCTCCCCCTACAAGGCCGTCTGCCCCACCTAATACCACTTCGACACAGCAAGTCACGCGACAAGCTAATGCAGCTAACCCAGACACTACACGTGTCGTGAACCTTAACGTCCCTTCTGGACCAGCTACTTCCAGACATTTTCAGTCCGTTTATAGGCCGATCAACGAAGATGAGGCAAACAGGATTACACCTCATTACGAGCCAACTAGAGTGCCCTCTCTGCCGGAAATTAATCCAGCCCAAATGCCTCTATATTTGAAATTTTCCACACACTTACCTTTGACTTTCATTTTTTTTTATTGTTATATTGCTTGGGTAGTAACCGTTCGAGGAAATCCTCACGGACTACAAAGTTTATCCTTCATATCTTTTGAATTACTCAATTGTTATCGTCCGTCCGTGAATGAGCAACACAGGTCGTAAAAAAGCCACTAGAAGTACTTACCTTACAAAGTACAAAGACTTCGTAGGCATGGCTCCTACAGCTCCAAAACCGAAACCCAGTCGCGGCCAAAACGATATCATTGAGAATCACTCCGATGACGAAGGCAGTCAGGACGAGATTCAGGCCGGTGATAATACCGTTAATAGATGTGTCATAGTAGACGATGATGAAGTGCAGAGAGCTGAGGAGCAACTCCGTAAAGATGCAGCTGATCATTCTGCTTATATACAGCAAGTGGTCTCCGCTACTATCGATCTACATAGAGTTAACGACAGACAATTTATGGCAGAAGAGTTAGACCAAGTGCACAGTTACTTCAAAAACGTACCGTCAAAGCCACACAACTTGTTGCTCCCCCTACAAGGCCGTCTGCCCCACCTAATACCACTTCGACACAGCAAGTCACGCGACAAGCTAATGCAGCTAACCCAGACACTACACGTGTCGTGAACCTTAACGTCCCTTCTGGACCAGCTACTTCCAGACATTTTCAGTCCGTTTATAGGCCGATCAACGAAGATGAGGCAAACAGGATTACACCTCATTACGAGCCAACTAGAGTGCCCCCTCTGCCGGAAATTAATCCAGCCCAAATGCCTCTAGGCTCGAATTTGGACGAGTTTATGACTCGTTTAAACGCATTCAATTTCGACGACGAGTCCGCTGCGTTGCCAACTAGGCCACCTCTCTCGAACGCGACTTCTATGAACCGTGTTCATCAATTCCACAAATGGGGATTGAAATTCGATGGCCGGAACATGTCGGTCGACGATTTCCTGTTCCGCCTCGATTGTGTTCGATGTAGTTATGGTGTGCCGTGGTATGATATTACCACAAACTTCTACCATTTTGTGTCAGGCTCCGTAGAGTCATGGTAATGGGTGTACCTCAAAGGTAACAAACATATTACATGGGATGAGTTAAAAACTGCTTTGGTAGAGCAATACCGCAGTTTGGAGACTGACACAGAACTCTTCAGGAAATTGTCTGATCGCAAGATGTTGAATGGCGAGTCTTTTAATGACTTCTACGATGCCATTCTACACCTGAATTCCAGGATGCGAGTCCCCAGACCTGAAAAAGAACTAATTGAAATCATTAAAACAAATGTCCGTAGGCGTATGAGTGAACTCCTCATTACGTACAGTCCGTCTAGTTTAAGGCAACTAGCCTACTATTGTCGAGCTATTGAGAAAGCTCAATCTCAATATGAGAATCCGCGTCCGAATTTTGTGCCGAATGCACAACGTCCACCTGCAAGGCGATTCGTCAAAGAGATCGTAGAGGAGTCTTGTCAGGAATTGATGGTGGCTTTGCCAACAGTATTGAAGCGATCCAGAGGGATCGTAAGTTACAAAAATGTTGGAATTGCCAAGTTCTTGGCCATAGTTTTCGCGATTGCGCAAAGCCAATCGATAAAGTTTTTTTGCTTCCGCTGCGGGTTGGCTGATGCTTATAGCTCGACTTGTCCGATATGCTTAGCGGGAAACGAGAGGAGTAACAACCCATCAACCGGGGGGGTTCGCTCCGACTAGACCTACCCGGAGTTCAAGTGTCTAAGCCGAAAACGCCTCTTGAACCTCCAATAATTACCATACTAAAACCGAACAAAAATAGCAATGAATTACCAAATGATGATAAACATGATTGTAGAACAATCCCTACTTTAGATAAAGAACCCAAACCAAAAACAAACTTGAATTTTGAGAATAATTTTACTGAGCCATTATAGCGTAAACCATTCAATGAAAGGTTACGCAATTATAATGAAGTGCGTAGGAAGATCGTCACTTTTCCAGAGCTATCCAAACGGATACGACGGACAAGGGAGCGCTTCCATCGGAAGCGGACTACTTATCGTAACATCGCGTCAGCAACCATATGCCGAGAATCGACCGACCCATGTCCTTATGTGACGGTCGGTTTATTCGGTGATAACTTCCTAGGTCTACTTGATTCAGGGGCCAGCATTAGTTGCTTAGGCACCAATATAGTTCCCTATTTAAAAGACAAAGATGTTGCGATAAGGAAGGTAGAGACTACCGTGTCCACGGCCGATGGACACAAGCAATCCATAGTGGGAGTTATCACCACAGCGATTCAATACGCAGGTGTGACGAAAGATATTGAGCTTTACATTGTGTCGTCTTTGAGCCAAAGTTTATACTTAGGCGTCGACTTTTGGCAGAAGTTCCAAATCACACCGAATGTAATTGCGGGACTTTCAGGAATCATGACCGGTGGGCCAGATGAGAAACCCACCAACCAGATTAAGTTAAATGATGTGGAGTCTAAACGACTAGAAGCAGTTGTTCGTGGATTTCCTTCATTCGCAGTCAATGGACTCGGGAAGACAAACCTAGTACAACATTACATAGATACGGGTGATGCCGTACCTATAAAGCAGAGGTACTATCCTGTATCTCCGGCGATACAAACTCTCATGTATGCGGAGTTGGACCGCATACTTTCGTTAGGAGTCGTCGAGGAAAGTTCCAGCGCATGGAGTTCCCCAGTGGTGCTTGTTCGCAAGCCTGGTAAGAACCGATTGTGTCTGGACTTTCGGAAGGTGAACTCCGTGACAAAGAAAGATGCACGTCCGATTGCGCATATAGAGGGGCTGCTGGCACGTCTGACAGAGACGCGCTATATTTCTAGCGTAGATCTGAAGGATGCGTTTTGGCAGATACCGCTGGAGGAAAGTTCGAGGGAGAAGACCGCTTTTACGGTACCAGGCCGACCACTGTACCAATTCAAGGTCATGCCCTTCGGTCTATGTAATGCGGCACAAAGTTTGAGCTACCTGATGAGTCGCGTGATCCCATCAGTATTACGAGATCAAGTATTTGTGTACTTAGACGATCTGTTGGTTGTGTCGAGGGATTTCGACGAACACCTGGAGACTCTAGAGATAGTATGAAAGTGCTTGACGAATGCAGGATTGACGATAAACGTCGAGAAGTCGAAGTTTTGTTTTGATGAACTTCATTATCTCGGTTATAAGGTCGGTCAGGGTTGTCTGAAAGCTGATCCCGACAAGATTACAGCAATCACTAGCTTCCCTTTACCAACCACAACTCGCCAAGTTCGCCGATTTCTCGGTATGGCAGGTTGGTATCGGCGATTCGTTAAGGACTTCAGCACCCTAGCCGCACCCTTGACCGAGACACTGAAAAAGGGAAAAGTCTTCAAGCTAGGACCAGAAGCTATTGAAGCATTCCTGCAAATCAAACAAGCTTTGACTTCAGCGCCTGTACTAGTCAATCCAGATTTCTCCAAGGAGTACATCATTCTCTGCGACGCATCCGCCACTGGCATCGGATGTGTACTCTGTCAGCGAGACAAATCAGGGGCGGGGCAGCCTATATACTACTTCTCCCGGAAGCTGAACGCTGCACAGAGAAACTATTCGGTGGCAGAGAGCGAGTATTTAGCAGCTTTTTAAGGTATCCAGAAGTTTAGGTCTTACGTTGAGGGATACCATTTTCGTGTGATTACGGACCATTCCAGCCTGAAATGGCTGATGACCATGAAAGATCCAACCGGAAGATAAGCGAGGTGGAGTATGCGCCTCCAAGGTTTCGATTTTGTGGTGGAGCATAGAAAGGGTACATTGAATGTCGTACCAGATGCGCTATCAAGAGCATATGAAGACGATGAGTTGACAGTGTCAGCTTTCCTTTCATGTCTACCACAGATCGGTGCCTCGGAGGTACTCCACATCGATTTAGAGGATCCGTCCTTTAAATCCGAAGGTTATCTTGATATCATCAGCCATATCAGGAAGGAACAGGAGAGGCTACCTGACCTCAAAGTGTCGGAAGGATATGTATACAAACGCACTAAACATGCGGTTGGTAATCCCTTAGCCAACGACATTACTTGGAAAATGTGGGTTCCCTCAGAGATGACGGAGTCATTGATCTCACTAGCTCACAATCCTCCGCGTGAATCGCATGGTGGAGTGGTGAAGACTATTTACAGATTGAAAGATAGGTTTTACTGGCCGGGAATGTTCACTCAGGTCAAACTATACGTAGACCGGTGTGAAACATGCAAGACCAGTAAAGCAGCTAACATGACATTGAGAGCAGAGATGGGAAACAGTTTCGAGGTGGATAGGCCGTTTCAGCATTCATATGTTGACTTTCTCGGGCCATACCCCAGATCGAGATCCGGAAATGTCTATATTGTCATCGTGTTAGATCAACTAACTAAATTTGTTTTCATTAAACCACTGCGCAAGGCAACCGCCGCGAGTGTGGTCAAATTTTTGAAGGATGAAATTTTCTTGATTTACGGAGTGCGAGAGAGCATTCTCTCGGATAACGGCACACAATTTGTTGGGTAGGAGTTCCAGAAACTCATTGATGTTTTCGGAGTAAAACACTACCGGACGGCAGTGTATGCTCCTCAATCGAATGCGAGTGAACGTGTGAATCGTTCAATCTTGGCGGCCATACAGTCGTATGTCAATCCTCGACAGACGGATTGGGATGCCCATCTGTCTTCGATCAGCAGCGCTTTACGCACTACGGTGCATTCAACCCTCTCGATGTCCCCATATGAAGCCTTATTCGGGCAACGTATGATTGAACACGGGCTGATTATCGTCTTTAAAGAGAGTTGGGTGGGCTGAACTGTTCGGAGATAGATTGGCTTCCCAAAGTCTTTTTGCTACCAACGTCATTTAGATGCACATCTTGTAAAGTTTCTTTTTGTCTTCGACTGACTAGACATAAAAGAGTCGCAGTGTCTTCACAACACGACGAATAAGAATTATTTAGGCGCGAGAGACATATTTTCCTTTTTTTTCGAGAAGTTCTCCTTTTTCTTGGAAATTAGACCAAGCAGGCTTAGTCGACATTCCAAGCTTTGTAGGGAAAACTTTCTCACCAGTCATTGGCAAATCGAATGCCACCGGTGGCATCTACCGACGAGTAGAATAGTTATTCATAACAGGCTGAAAATATCTAAAGGAATCCATCATTATCAGATTCCACAAAAGAGAATCCAATTTCAAGATGGACTCCACGTCCGATTTGGATTCCACAACTTCCCCAGGCCACAACAGTTTTCCAAAAAGATATCGTTCCCAAGATTTTAGTGGAAAGCCACAATGGAACGATAAATGTTTGTCACACTAGCTCAGTTTATAGTCCGTGCACACTTCAAACTACGGGCGAAGCGATTACACTAATCTGAAAGCATACGAGGAATATCAGCATTTTTGGAATGTGTCAGAATCACAAAATGTGACAGGTAGCCTTAAGGCAGCGAAATTCGGGTTACACACTTTTCCGAATTATACCCAGTCCACACCAACACTATGTGTGATGAATATATTAGCTTGAGAGCTAAGGACGATGACAAGACAAAAATGATGAATTCCGAGTCAGCATTAAGTGACAGACAGCTGTCAGGCAATATATCCAGCAAATAGTCGATGCGGCCGATTGTTTCCTTCCACCTGTCACATTGAACTGGCATTCAATAATCTTACCCGGTAATTCACGGCTTGATATTGTCCTTGTCAAGTTAGTCAAAAATCCTCACAAGTGTGAACCCAGCCTTAGTAGACCAAGCGTTGTCCCTAAAAATAAAAGTTAAGTCTTTGTCACAGGTGTCACCATCCCGTAGAAATGAAATTTAGCGATCCACCAACCATGCATAAATGTCATGCAAGTGAATTGATAAACAAGAAAGAAATAAATATTGGTCACGACTGATGGGAACGTAGAGTTTTCCATGATCGTACTTGTATCAACATGACATTCCCATCACCTTACACTTGACTAGCAACAAATTTGATGGAAACGCCAATCTTATATCGCACTAGGAACCTTGCGTCAAAAGACGTCCATCAGAATTCCGTCATACAATATTCAAGGTATGACAGGATTTATCTCACCTAGTGTAATCAGGACCTTACCGCAGACAATACCTTTCATTCATCCCAAACCTGACATTTCCTTATCGTCACAGGACTGTGAAGGCAGTGACAAAACAGAAAAAAAGAAGAAAAGAATCTATTTGTCAATAGGGTTAAACACAAAAGTCATATGAGTGAAAGTTACTCAATTTGAACGTTTTTGCAGTTTTCTTTTTCTGTTACAAATAAAATTCGCAAACCTGCTATACTTACGTGTTATCGGCAGCTGAAATTTTGTCCTTCCTTATTCAATACCCCTTACGACTTACGTTAACTGTTATAAACAGCACTTTAAAATAAAACTTTACACCCTTTTTATGTCACCTGACATACCCACTGACAGGAAGAGCTCACATTTACCAAAGTGGCACAGTGAACATAAACCCTTAACATTCGCTGCTTCTTCCAATCCGAATCGTCACATGAATTGGAACGATGACTGGAAAGGAGGAAGTGAGATAGGTGTCATGGCAGCCAGCTACCTGAAAAACAGATAGGTGTGACAGTATATTGAATGTGGAATTCATTTGGAAGCCAGACATCGACCGAGTAACACCTAATCCGCAGAACATTTTTTCAAAGCAGCCGACCGCGCCCATTTGCTTTTGGTTTTTTTGGTTTCTCACTTTTGAGAATTCCATCCAATTGCATAGCAATTGGAAAAATCATTTAATAAAGGATCATTATAAGATCCGGATAAAGGTGAGTGTATTTTATTATTGAATTATCGGTGAAAAAGGCATAAGATGCTTTTTCTTGATAATGCAGCATTAATGGCGTCATATAGTCGACGAGCTAAATCCATGTTGTTTAATTTATAGGATCGTCCACCCCATCCTGGATACATGGAAAATTAATTCACATCCTCCAGAAGAAGCAGGCGAGGCGGCTGGATTTTCTTCATCTTTGGCGTTTTGTTTTTACACCCAACGTAAATTTTTTTTATAATGAAATTGTGAACCAGCACTCCGTGCCTTCATACTATTTTATACATATGTAAATATATGTGGCCAAGCGGTTCGCTCCTTGTAGCAAATTTTGACTTGCTCCTTATTTGGCGAACACTCAAATTGAGACATATGTTCTCGGACAAAATCAAACCCTACGAGAAAGAGATCCACCGTCGCATTGTGCTAATTGAATCATACACGTGTTCTGGTCGGACGTTGATCCGCAAGCCGGTTCGTCGACAGACACAATTACTCACTATTTACAACCACATGTGTATCCCCTGCTGGGATACTAACCGCGTTGGTGAATCACACGCCCTATCGGCGCAACGCTACGGATATTCCTTGGTGCATAAGTCTCCATTCAAGAAAACAACGTTTTTACTTAAGCAACTCATCTGGAAAACCTAGTCTCGAATAGGCTGAAGGCTCCATCAGTGGATTGAGGAAATTATTATACATCAAGTCATCATAGTAGGACGCCTGGCTTGTGTAATCACAAATGCCGGTCCTCCAACGTACACCAACTCACCAGAAAATAGTATTTTCGTCGCTGGACAGCCCAATTGAGGCGTGATTTTAACAGCTGTAATCATCAGTTCCTGATTATTTATAAAGAAAATTTGTATTACGAAAACATTATCCAGGTAACAATCTTTGTTATTTTTATTTTGTGAAATGTGTGGGAGCGTAGATACGCCTATATTCCACTGAGATCTCATTGGCGAGTTTAGTTGACGCCACATACACCGCGTCCAACGCAGACGTACGACGTCATAGACCACGGACGGTGGCATAGCGAGTCTCCATGTGAATAATTACATGAAGACATACCTACACGTCTCATCTAACTTATTTGATAGCATCATATATATATTTATGAATAATTTTAAGACCATATTCAGTGATACATTTAAGAATATATTATGGTGTTCTCAAGATTACGGTTCGATTTTCCTTCGTGTACAATTTTTTTTTTGTCATATAAATTCGGTACGGATGCTCAGTCATCATGTTGTTCAGATCGGTTCCTTTTTAAATGAGATTCATTCAGAGCCCTTGCTCCTTAATTTTGTTATCCACAAAGTGATATATATCCTTGAGAACGCGTTCGAAGATGATCTTTTAAAGTTCATATGTTTTAATTTTTTTTTCTCACTCGATCTTCAAGATCTTTTTCCCAATTTGGTGTCGGTAGCGACCAACCGCGTCAACGTTTAAACGCCGCGTTCACTCGATTAATCTTTCTTTCAGCTTGTAGCTGCACCTTTTTCACTCTTTATTCGCTCGCCTCCGTGCAAAATTAATTCTTACTATCGTCCATTATATCCAAAGTGTCATTCGATGTTGGACACACCATCATTTAAATTACTACTTTCCGTCTGTGATTTTTATTGACGAAATCAGTCATATCCGCGATATTTATAAACAAATCCTAAAGGAAATTCCAATAACGTACTAACGAGGTATCTGCAATCTTTTAAATATATTCAAATACCAGAAACAGGTTGCAACAATAATTCGAAATCATTTAGTCTGAAAGATAGTGTTGGTAATAGAGTAGATAAACTTAATACATAACCATTCCTTTTCAGCGAGTTCCAGAAGTGCACTTTTGAGATGTCGTTAAGTGAACTATAATTCCTCACAGCCCCATAGCTGTGTTGTATTGAATTAATATATTGATCTTGATTTCTTAAACTATATTACTGACAATATTTATTCAATCGATTATGCTTGAGAAGGCGAATTGTTTTCTCTTGTATATGGTACTTTTTTTGAGAATATTGATTACATTTATCGTTGCTTTGGGAAGAATACGTTTAACAGACCTTTGTATAAATGAGGGATTTGATTTGTCTTCGGTTAGACTACATATCTCAATAATAATTTCTTTTTTTTTTTTTTCCTTCTTTGAAGAACATTCGTTACTCGATTTCGGTTTGAATATTAACTTACTTTAGCTTCCATATTGGAGATATTCCAAAAAGTTTTTTTTTTGTTGTTTGTTTCGTCGTTTTGGATATAATTCGGTTTTGTTAATCCCCGTGGACAGCAGGTATTAATTACTACTACAAATCGTAAATTCAGTTTCAATAAAGGGATAATATTATCGATTCGCGTCCTTGAGTCTATGATACAAGTTAGGTTTTAAGAATAGCTTCTTGAAAATTTCATTAAGTAGCTTGTTTGTGGTTATCGCTTGAGCTTATGTATAAGATACCACGTCTCTTATAATATAGATTTATGTATTCAAGCCTTCAGCTAGATTTAGTGGTTTCATATGTAAGAGATTGTTAAGTTTGAATACAGACATTGTGGTATACCTAGTATACTATTAAGAAAGTGAATCACAAAGTATTTGATTCAGTTAAGTTTTTTTTTTCTGATTACTTGAAGACATTTTATTAAAGATTTTTTTTGTATAGGTCTACAAAAGTAAAAGACTATACAAGCTAATGTACAGTTTTGATAAAATAATTTTACTAAGGTAACTTTAGGTAGATTTTAAGATATAAATTCAATAAACATTAATTACTTTTTATAACGATTTAAAAAGATTTTGGGGTTATTCATTTCATAATGAAGGATTATAGATTTTCTTGAAGAAGTTGCAGATATTCTATGATGATGGAGTAAGTTGTTCAAAGGGAGGGTGGTATCCCCTCTTACCTTTTCGGAAGGAATGTGTTGGTGTGTGTGTTTGACTTTTTCTCTCTGTTTGATGTGAATATAGAGTTTAGTATGCAGTACCTTACTGTGAATACTATACGTTTGATAGGGTAGGAAAGTAAGCAAGGCAATTTGTGCTTGCTTTTCATATCAAGGGGTTGCACAGTAATATTTTATGAGTCGTGGGGACTCATGAGTCCATGGACAACCAAGGTCGATACCAAGAGAGTTGGTTTTTGGTATTGAATAGGGTGGGTTGCGAGACCAGGGGGGTCGGTTACCATCATCTTAGATCCTCCCTCCCCTCAAGGTAAGACACCTCTTCGTCCATGCTCAGGACAATATCGTGGCAGCTGAGCATGCAGATGTTAATTTATGAGTCACAGCTACCACGAAATCCTATGGTTAGCTAGTATGTTGATACTTACGTTCGTGTTCTTTAGGTAATGTCATAATTAATACAGGGTTTCTCTCTTTCAGTTCATGGTCACTCATTCTGTATTAAGAGGTGCATCGTCGAGTCACTTTAACTTTCTTTCAATTCGCTTCAGTCTAATCTTCGAAGGTTGTGAGGGCCTGTAAGCATTAGAACATTAATATTCGAACTCCACCACCAGAGTTCAACGGTCGGCAGTGAAAAATAAGAGGTAACACCGGTGTGTAGATCCCGGAGCAAGTACCCGCGGCCTGGCTGAGCTAATCGTGGCTAGGGTACTGCCGGCCACCGCGACGGTCGATCTCGATCACGACCCTGCGTTGTCGCATGCCGTTCATATCGTCTGTTCTTTTCGAATGGTTGGTAAGAAAGGGGCGTTGCCGACATGGGGTTGCTTCCGTCCCATTCACGCGATACAGTTAACGGTAACTAGACATGAGGATGCAAACTGGAGTGAACCCTCTGGAAAGATGTATGAGATTTTCAGAAGTAGCATTACTGGTCTAAGTACGTTTGCGGGGATTTAAGTAGGGTCCTTGGTTTTCAGGTGTAGGCTACAGTGCGAAGTGGCTGTGAGCAGAACATCTAGTACTTGCAGCGGATAGGCGTGAACATGCTATCAGGTACCTTCTAGGCTGTTCTACGGGATTTTGTAGTCAGTACCTATGGTAGGCTGGTGGATGGTTTTCGCTTCTGTGATGGGGATGGATAGGGAATTTGAAGAATGGGAAGAGGAGTAGGGAGAGCAAGGGACTGTGTTAGCGAAGTGTAAGTATGTCTAATATAGGGGTGCTAGATACACCGATACATGGTCGGCCGTTGATGGAGATGTTGTTCCTTGGTATAGGAGTCAAGGATGCATAGTGGTGATTGTCTCTTCCTGCTTCCTCTTCGATTTGTCTTGTCGATGGGCGTTCATTTGGATCTTGAATATCCATAGGGTATTTGGGTGACGGGGCTCGATGTCTGTTGGCTGATATAAATTTTTCCATTCTCATAAATCTCTCTAATTAAATTTTTACGTTACAATGCTGTTCCTTGATATAGGAGTCAAGGATAGATAGGGGTGCTTGTTTCTTCCGGCTTCCTCTTTGGCTTGTATTGTTGGTGGGCATGGGTTCGAATCTCGGATATTCATAGGATATTTTGGGTGAAGTGATTGGTGTCCATTCATATTTTTACGTTACAATTTTGACTATCACATATCACACATCATCTTAGCCGATTCTACCCCTGGTGTTGAAAAAAATATGATAGGCAAGGTGTGGGTGTAGATCAGAGAGGGTTTTCAAAAACCACCTTCACTTCTATTTACCTACATATATCAAAAGAAACACTGTGTTAGAAAATTTTTTTTTTTGATAATACATATTAAAAACAGCGACTACAGGACAATACTTCACACACGAACACTTATTTTTCAAAATAAAACCGCTGCACTGTAACGTAAATTTATAAACGAGACGTCAGGCCACCTTCCGTGAGACAAATGTCAGAAGACACAGCCCCACGTTGGGTGCCATCTGTAACGTAAATAATTATGAAAAATAATGAAAATAAAATTCAATTGATGATGATAATACACGATGATATTATTTATCATTGATACCTATTCATATACCCACACATTCATGTGAATACATAAGTACGAAGTGGCCTCATCACTACTTATCATCCTCACCACCAATTCTCATTCATCTCATTATTCCAGCACATAGATGGAGTTCATTCTTACCCCGTCAAAGAGGTAGAAGGGACACAGGCTGACATCGATAATTTGTAACACTTTTTTGAGGAGAGCACACGTGAGAGTGTTTAACGGCTAAGGACCTGATTTCGAGTGTTGCTTCACTCCTTGACTATAAGCGAAATTTCCAGTAACTACTCAGCCACACAGCCCCCGTCAGGTAACAGACTGTATGCAAGTGAAAGCACTCGAGTAGTCGAAAAGTCACGCGAGAAGAGGTGACCTTGTTGAGTGACCTCTCAAACAACAACACCCCCGACCTTGGCATCCACCCGACCTCCGTGCCTACCTCTCCTTAGCTATCACGGTGACCACATTCATACTTGATCCTCACGCATACTGCTAACTCTCAAGCCTCTGACTAAGTTCTCACTCAAACACAACACCACTTAACGACAACCTGAACCTCACTTTCTTTACATCACATTACTATCAGCTTCTCTGGGAACTGGGAACAAAGACTTAGCCTTGCCTCATTATTCCAGTTCGCCAGCATGTCACCAAGACATACCCAGCCAAACCACGAACACGAAGCCAAACCCTCAACCAACAACCAACAGATACCATATCAACATGATTCAGCACTGCATATCGCCCCACAATCCCTCAACATTACACTGCAGGAAATATTTAATTCTTTTTGTGTACCTCGGTATCATATACACTCGTCTCAATAACAGAAAATAACTCAAAACATTAAAAAACTAAACTTCATAAACTATAAGCTATACACCATACTCAAAACTCTACAGAGATTAGCTAGGAGCAAATACTTTGTATAAGAACTAACATCCTGATATGAATACCATAGTAAGTAATCTTCACTACTAACCCATACTCCACAGGTATGGCTGATTATCATAGTTCACTACACAAAAGCACTAACTGCCCATTTGCACAATCTCTTCGACAAACTGGCGAATTCCCATTCGTTCCTAAACTTCAAACCTTCGATCAAAAAGAAACTATTAGACGGACACACGCCCTAACAAAATAATGTCTTCAATCAAAATGATCTGAGGGTGTCACTGATCGACCGCCGCGGTTGGTTCGCAGCATTCACCCCGCTTGGCTCAATAGCGTAACAATCGAGGGTCCTTGCAACAGGATCGCGTTTTTACCCTGCGAACCTGTACTCAGATGTTATGAGACTCATACTATTAAAGTTCTCTAGGGCCCGCAAAGTTCCTCCTATCCACCCACATAATACAACAGAATCACTCAAAGCCAACTCAAACAATGCACAAGCACCTCAATACAACTCATTCAAACCGACTCAAACCTCATCAATATATCGCTTCACATATAAAGGAATTTTATAATTTACTTTACTATATTTTTGGTGACTAAGCACTTTGTAGTAACCCAACTGGTACTTGTATCGGTTTTTACAAAACAGTATTAAACTGTTATATATAAAACATTGAACAATATGAAACACTATATATTTTTTTAAATCAACTTATTGAAATGTTACAAATGTTGGCGTATGAATGCAAAAAAAAGTTGTTACTCCTCTTAGTAGATGGAGATCCGCATCACCATACCACGGCTCAGAATTGAAATGGGTGTTTCGCAATACACTGTAAATGAGATTAATATTTGTGAAAATGATATCACGTAAAGTGAAGGAAATAGTCAACAATGGACTGAAATGATTTTAAAAAGTGAGGTGTGCTTTCAAAAATTGAAAATCACAAAAATAAAATAAAATTAAAACCAGTGAGAAAAAAGAATATAATAAAAATTTAAAAATTAAGTGAAGTGTAAGGTAAGTAACTTTATCTAAATATATCTATTGAAGCATAGTTTATAATTGAATAATATGTATAAAAAGATATTAAAATATTCATAAATATATAATATGCATAAAGTTAATTCATAAAATGGTTTTATTATTGTATTTCAAAAAGTGTATCTAAAGTTTCGTTGCGACTTTTCTTCTTTTCGTAGGGTAATCGCGAAGATTCAAGTAAGCGTAGTTATGAAGCTTTGCATATGTATATCATTATGCGTCGACGATAACTTGAATCACCAATGTACGTATGATTTGGTACAACGTATGCAAATGGTTGTAAGTAATTGCATGCGTGCCAGTAAGTGCTTTCATTCGTAAACTTGTTCTTAAATGTGTTAAAAAAAAAAACGTTTGATTAAAAATGAATATGAAAATAAATTTAAAAAAAAAGAAAAAAGAAAGGCGCGCCACTGTTCTTGGGAGCATCTGCATGTAGCTATGTAGTTTCTCCTCGGATGAGGCGATTTTCATAGGCGTTCGTAACTCGAACTGAGTCCAAGGATTTTTGTGGGATATAAGATATACCTATTCTTTCTGAGAAATAATTACTGCGTGCCACTGCAGATATGGGCCAAATTTAATAATAAGAATAATAATTTTACCTTGACCATTTTAATTTTACAATGTCAGAAAAAAAAATTTCGCTGGGGTCCCCCTTGGGAATCCCCTTTCGCATTTGTATGGTGGAGGCCCTCTTGCACTGGCCCCTTAAACTTCGTTGGCGCCGCTTGTGGCACTTTGTTGGGGATCTTCTTCCCTTGCCACACACTTAATATATTGTATGGGCTCTTGCCTGCCCTGCTGAACACTGGGGACGGTCCTTGTGCCTGATGCATCAGCAAATCCCACAAAATCTTATTTAGCTCCTTGGGCAATATCAAAATTTTCGTGTAAAACGAAATAAATACCTAACGAAAAATAAAAAGAATGCATTAGAGCATATATCTATGGATGGCGGCGTATGCATCCATGTGCATGAAAGAAATTTTGCGATCCCCAAAAGAAAAATCTTAAATTGTCAAAACCTTACCTTGGATCTTGTTATTTAGCAACTATCAATGCTTTTTAGCATCAATATGATAATGTGTTTACAGTATTAATTTGGCCTTTGGTCCAAATAATTGCGTAGCACCTTTGTATATAAAATCTATAGTAGTGGAACGTGCAGAATCGACGGTGTCGGCCTCCCACGTCGCCACACAATTTGCTCAATCCACACAATTTACTCATTAACAGCTTTGTGTGGACGGTGTGGACTTTAAGAATGACGAGACTCAACTCAAGTCACAAAGAATAGGTGAAAATGGAAGAAATCACAACTGAGTGCATATGAATTCTGTTTGAGTGAAATTGGCTTTTGAAGGTGGGTTTGTGTGTTAGTAGGATTTTTTTTTTTTTTTTTTGGTTTGAAGGATTTTGGTCGAAATGTATGGCAGCCATCTTTAATTTGAATTTTTTTGAATTGATGTGATGGATTTTGTTGGCCTTGAAGAGGAAATGTATGAAAACGTTCATATTTCATGTGGAAGCCATGGTTGCCAACAAATTCATTTTTCTAGCAAAATAATAATGTTTGGTGATTTAGGTAATTATTGTGGGGCATGCAATTAAGTGTATAAATGCACTAAAGGATAGGTATGCGGTATTTGAGGATTATTATAAGGTATAATAAAAGTCGAGGACGTGTACATTGGTTGAAACAAGAAAAAAAAAGCACATGAATTCTAGAATTACCTATTAATAGGTAGGTATTTATGCAACCTACTTTATTTGATTGCCGCTTTTCTTAGATAACAATCGTTTTACATGATGTGACTTCATAAGTACCTATCTAATATATTAATACGGAGTTCAAAAATCCAGTTTCCACCCTTTTTTTCTGTCATAATCAAAACAAATATGCCAAACCTATATATATTCTGAAAGGGGACCATGTAAGGAAACAGCGAATGTATATATGAAGCACCTATGTCATTTCCCCCCCCCCCCCAATTGAGAAATGGTCGAATTTCGACCACGGGGCGAACTCTAGTATTCTGAAATACTAAAAACGAGGAATTTCTAAAACTCTTTCTTTTCAAATAATTCTAACCTTCCCTTTCCTAAAGAAAACTAGATTTATTTATGATTTTTACAACGATTGCGCAAATGACTATAAAGAAAAACAAATTTTTACAAAAGCATAGGTACCTACGCAAATATTTACCCAGGAAATTACTATTAAAGTTCAAAAAAAAAAACCTTATAAATTTTGCAGAAACCCGTAGAGGTGGCAATCATATCGCAGTACGTTTGAAATTTTTGCAGCAAGATTTTTCACCGTTCTAACATCCATAGCTGAAATTGTTATTGAGTGATTTTTTTTATTGGGAAGTGATTGTGTGAGTGTATTGTGTTGAAATTGAAATTTGGCAAATTCTTGCTAACTGGACTGGTCATAGATATTTGCAAAAAAAAAAATGCACGACTGGGTTGTACGAACTTGCTCTAATGTCTGAGAATTGTTTATTGGCTGCATAATTTATATTTAAAATTATTTCGAAAATTCTTCTATTCTTCAAATTCAATAAAGAGTTTTCTCAAAAAAAATAAGTAGGTAATGCAATAAAATCTAAAAATTGTTTTTTTGGAAAACTTTATGAAAACATTTTTCAAACAAAATTTAAAAACGCCAGTTCATAAGTATTCAGCAAATACATTCATATATAATTTTTGAAAAAAACTAATGGGCAGTTTTCAAAATAGGTATACCTATATTAACTTTTTTTCAAAAAATTAAAAAATACTTTTAAAAATACAAAAAAATATTTTTAAGAAATATCGGTATGCAGTATAAATTGAGCTACCTACACCTTTTTATGTGTGAAATTTCAAAAGTATCGGTTGAGCCGTTATTGAGATAGTTGAAAGTAAAAAAACGTTCCTATGGAAAGTACCTTTTTTAGAAATTTAAACCTAACGGTTATATGACAGGTACCGATAATTTTTGTTTTACAAAAAAATTTAATTTCCCCTCTGTAGGTACAACAATATCTAAAAAAAACTCTACGATATAAAAAAAAACTTTTTTTTTCACGAATGCATAACTTGCCTTATAATACCTATAATCGCAAGTAAAAATATTGAAAATTGCCAAAAATATATAATATCAAAATATTTCGAAAATCAAATACCTATAGGTATTTTTTTTTAATTATTAAAAATGACTAGGTAATGACTACATATTTATTAAATTGAAAAATATCTAACTAACATACATATTTATATTTTTCAAAATCCCGTCGGCATTTAGCTTTTATTTGAAATATAACATTTTACATTATTAGCATTTTTAACAAAAATAATGCTTTTCTACTTCTTGCCTATGCATTAACATACAAACGATTTTCCTTGTATGTATAGGTGTAAACTACAACCAGTTCCACTCAGTTTCCAAGCAATACCTCAACTCAACATTTATTTCATTACTTATGATATGACCTTCTTAGCAATATTTTTTATTATTCTTGCTACATTCTATTCTTCGCTTTTTTTGCTGCCAGCGCATTGACAGCGACATCCCACGACGGCCTTTTGCGTAAATTTATACTCGTTTACGACAGTACTATAGTGTCTATATACAAAGGTAGCACCTTTGTATATAGACACTATAGTACTGTCGTAAACGAGTATAAAATAAATAAACTAACATACATATTTATATTTTTCAAAATCCCGTCGGCATTTAGCTTTTATTTGAAATATAACATTTTACATTATTAGCATTTTTAACAAAAATAATGCTTTTCTACTTCTTGTCTATGCATTAACATACAAACGATTTTCCTTGTATGTATAGGTGTAAACAACGACGGCCGTCGTGGGATGTCGCTGTCAATGCGCTGGCAGCAAAAAAAGCGAAGAATAGAATGTAGCAAGAATAATAAAAAATATTGCTAAGAAGGTCATATCATAAGTAATGAAATAAATGTTGAGTTGAGATATTGCTTGGAAACTGAGTGGAACTGGTTGTATTTTACACCTATACATACAAGGAAAATCGTTTGTATGTTAATGCATAGACAAGAAGTAGAAAAGCATTATTTTTGTTAAAAATGCTAATAATGTAAAATGTTATATTTCAAATAAAAGCTAAATGCCGACGGGATTTTGAAAAATATAAATATGTTTGTTAGTTAGATATTTTTCAATTTAATAAATATGTAGTCATTACCTAGTCATTTTTAATAATTAAAAAAAAATACCTATAGGTATTTGATTTTCGAAATATTTTGATATTATATATTTTTGGCAATTTTCAATATTTTTACTTGCGATTATAGGTATTATAAGGCAAGTTATGCATTCGTGAAAAAAAAAGTTTTTGTTTGTATCGTAGAGTTTTTTTAGATATTGTAGTACCTACAGAGGGGAAATTAAATTTTTTTGTAAAACAAAAATTATCAGTACCTGTCGTATAACCGTTAGGTTTAAATTTCTAAAAAAGGTACTTTCCATAGGAACGTTTTTTTACTTTCAACTATCTCAATAACGGCTCAACCGATACTTTTGAAATTTCACACATAAAAAGGTGTAGGTAGCTCAATTTATACTGCATACCGATATTTCTTAAAAATATTTTTTTGTATTTTTAAAAGTATTTTTTAATTTTTTGAAAAAAAGTTAATATAGGTAAACCTATTTTGAAAACTGCCCATTAGTTTTTTTCAAAAATTATATATGAATGTATTTGCTGAATACTTATGAACTGGCGTTTTTAAATTTTGTTTGAAAAATGTTTTCATAAAGTTTTCCAAAAAAACAATTTTTAGATTTTATTGCATTACCTACTTATTTTTTTTGAGAAAACTCTTTATTGAATTTGAAGAATAGAAGAATTTTCGAAATAATTTTAAATATAAATTATGCAGCCAATAAACAATTCTCAGACATTAGAGCAAGTTCGTACAACCCAGTCGTGCATTTTTTTTTTTTTTGCAAATATCTATGACCAGTCCAGTTAGCAAGAATTTGCCAAATTTCAATTTCAACACAATACACTCACACAATCACTTCCCAATAAAAAAAATCACTCAATAACAATTTCAGCTATGGATGTTAGAACGGTGAAAAATCTTGCTGCAAAAATTTCAAACGTACTGCGATATGATTGCCACCTCTACGGGTTTCTGCAAAATTTATAAGGTTTTTTTTTTGAACTTTAATAGTAATTTCCTGGGTAAATATTTGCGTAGGTACCTATGCTTTTGTAAAAATTTGTTTTTCTTTAAAGTCATTTGTGCAATCGTTGTAAAAATCATAAATAAATCTAGTTTTCTTTAGGAAAGGGAAGGTTAGAATTATTTGAAAAGAAAGAGTTTTAGAAATTCCTCGTTTTTAGTATTTCAGAATATAGGTACTTATGAAGTCACATCATGTAAAACGATTGTTATCTAAGAAAAGCGGCAATCAAATAAAGTAGGTTGCATAAATACCTACCTATTAATAGGTAATTCTAGAATTCATGTGCTTTTTTTTCTTGTTTCAACCAATGTACACGTCCTCGACTTTTATTATACCTTATAATAATCCTCAAATACCGCATACCTATCCTTTAGTGCATTTATACACTTAAGTGCATGCCCCACAATAATTACCTAAATCACCAAACATTATTATTTTGCTAGAAAAATGTATTTGTTGGCAACCATGGCTTCCACATGAAATATGAACGTTTTCATACATTTCCTCTTCAAGGCCAACAAAATCCATCACATCAATTCAAAAAAATTCAAATTAAAGATGGCTGCCATACATTTCGACCAAAATCCTTCAAACCAAAAAAAAAAAAAAAAATCCTACTAACACACAAACCCACCTTCAAAAGCCAATTTCACTCAAACAGAATTCATATGCACTCAGTTGTGATTTCTTCCATTTTCACCTATTCTTTGTGACTTGAGTTGAGTCTCGTCATTCTTAAAGTCCACACCGTCCACACAAAGCTGTTAATGAGTAAATTGTGTGGATTGAGCAAATTGTGTGGCGACGTGGGAGGCCGACACCGTCGATTCTGCACGTTCCACTACTATAGATTTTATATACAAAGGTAGCACAAAAATTTTTTTTGATTTGCAGCTGCATAAAAAAACCACTTCAATAAAAAAGGAACGACTGGACAATAGAAGGATTATCTTCAAAATGAAATATCCTTTTGCGGATATCGATTATAGCCATTGTCAATAAAGTTGCTATGATAGGACGAGTCGTTTCATCTGTTCGTTCCATAGAAATATTTTCCTAGGGATGCATTCGTAAAGCATACGAATTTAGAAGTGTGGTTTCTAAGGCTCTTCTGTACCGTAAAAATTATAACCGGACGGATCAATATAGATAAGAATCATTTTCGGACAGACGGAAAAATGAATAGTTTTGCCGTTCAGGCACAAGAAATTAATCTTTGACACAAATGCCTCTTTGTAAGTTTGTTAATGTGTTCTGCAACATCAAGTGTTTCACAATTAGCGTAACGGATACAATTATTGGCACCCCTAAGGAATTTTGGAAACCAAATGCGTGTAAATTTCGCGTTTATAGAGTTAAAAATATGTCAAATATACCAAATTGAAATTTGGAAAATTTTGTTTATAAAATTTCCTTTTACTTTGTATTTTGTCTTTAAAAAGGTGGTAAAAACCGTAAGTTAGAAAAAGCTTACCAAATACTACAATTATTGGCACCTGACCACAATCGTCGGCACCCCAATATGTACAATTATTGACACACTTGAAATTAAAGAAAATTTGATTTTTTTTAGATTTTTATTAATTTACTATAGCTAGGTAGTTATGGCCAATTGAGCTGCTTGAACATCCTTTTCTTTGTAATTTTTATTTGTTTTTGGCATTTTTTCAAACCTGAAAAAAGTAACGTTTATATGATATAATTATTGGCAGTCTTAAAAGTATATTTATTGGCAGTGCCAATAGTTCTAGTTTCATAGAACGAATTATTGGCACCTGGGTGCCGATAATTGGACCCCGACCTTTATTGGAACCAATTATTGGCACCCTTATTATTATAAATTTACCATTAAATTTTACAAAAAAGTAAATAAAAACGAATACTTTATTAAATTCTGATATCAAAAAACAATACTTTTTAATAAAATAAATGTATATTAATAACTAAATAAGGCTTACCAAATTTTAGGTCCTTAGCGGGAACACGCAAAATTTTGCAAATTTTTCACTTTCTTGAAACGTTCTCACAACTTCACTTCCATACAGCGACTGAAGAATCGTCTCGTTAAAACAAAGATGCACAATTTTGAGGAATAAGTTACAGTTCTCGAAAAAAATTGAATTGGTTTGCTAGATTAATAATTTTTGGAAAAAAATTGTTAATGAATGAGGGGTGCCAATAGCTGGTTCAATATAATGGGGTGCCAATAATTGTATCCGTTACGCTATTTGACACGAAGATGAAAAATTTATGTCGGAACGTCAAATTGTTCGTTTATGACACGTCAGGTTTACTGCAATGGGTCAACATAACTCGATAATAAATGAAATGTCAATGTCTTTTTCTTTCTTTTGGAAACTCTCAACACAGGTAAGTAGGGAGTATGAGTAGCTTGCAATCTTTGTATATTTTAGCAGGTTCTGCACTTACGATTCTCTTTGCAACCTACATTATTTTATTTTTACCTTTTTGTGACAGGATCTGATCTGGATATTGTCAGTGGTGACAGGCTGACATAACCAAGGTACATAAAGTAAGGGTAATATATTCCGCATCTGTCAAAAAAGTAAACAAAAAAAAAATCAAAATGACGTCTTCATGTGACCCAAGGCACTGTCGCCAGTACACATTATATTGATTTTACCAAATTTAATTGTTTTAAAAGAAAATAATGAACTGAATTGAGCTTATAAATGCTTCTATGCATAGTTGTATGCAGTGGTAAGTATATAAAGTATGTATAATGTTTTTTAATTCAGTTTTTTTTTTGTTTCAGGAGCTGAAAACTGATAACACTTCTGGCTATCGGTGTCAAAGGTGGCGTTGACAACAAAAGCCTGCATAGTTCCAACAAGGACATATACCATGTTATTGTGGTGCCAAAGGTGGCTGAAATCTTTTATTATTCAAGTATTGAATAACCATTAATTGTTCAACAGCCGGTGGATGGTATTCTTGCGGCCGAGTCAGCCATACGCATAGCAAAGATAGAGAAGCAGGCAATATAATAATGATAGAAAAATTTCGCCCACTGGCTAGAAGTGTGAAAAATGTGATCTTACGAATAACTTCTGGTTAAATCTTACCGATGGATCCTTGAAGACGTAAGTTTTTCCATGAATCCAGCAGAAATGACCGAGGGACCACTGTTTTTCCGTTAAAGAACACAAAAACTAAATTTTTAAGCGTTAAACATCGTTCTATTTCTAGGCAAAACATACGAGAAACATTTGAAAATGAATCGGAATTCAACTATAACATGGTTGGAGCGATGCATGCTGAAATGGATGGCCATTACCTAGACAAGAGAACAGATAGTTTTAATCGTTACAAAGAGTATTTCAATGTAAGAGCTTTGTTGTTCACCAATTACAATTTGTAAGATTAATTCAAAATTCATTACACATAGGACACTTCCAATTATGGATATCCCGTGCGAGTGGTCTTCCTTATCGGACGCAGTGAGTTCGAACAACATTTAGGCAACGAAAGCAAAGTCCGTCTCAAACAAAAAGCAGACCAATACGATGATCTAATTCAAGAGCACTTCATCGATACTTACAACAATCTCACAGTGACACAGTGAAATCGGTAATGATGCTCAAATGGGCAAATAAAGGTACCATCACACAGCATTATGTGAAAGGTGATTCGATGCGGTAGTCGTCAAGGAGTTCTTCCTTTTATTTATTATAAATCCTGGTAGGGACCATATCAAATATTTTGTATGAAAGTGCCTAAGGTTTCGTATGGACTATTTTTAAAAGACATACTTTTATTGCTAGTCGACTATATCTAAGAAGAAAATAAGGTTTAATATATTTTTTCCCAAATTGAATAAAAAAATCATCATATAATTTTATAAAATCGTTTTATTGATTTTTTTCTTTCTTTTTCTGGAATTTTCTTCTTGAACAGTGTTAAGCTGTTTGATACGGAAATACATCCTGGATCGAAAAAAGATTTGTTTAACTTTTATGTCCAAAGGAATATGATTAGATACACTAATGAAATTTTTTATATAATGGCGTGAATAAACGATAGCATCCTTGTTTAATTCCTTAAAGATTGACTCCAACTTTATCATTTCTGCCATCATTTTGTCTGTTGGTTTTTGAAGAAATCCTTCAGTGAGTTGATTCGTCCAAGAAAACGAAGATTCCTGCTGATGGCTTTGCACAACAAGATCCGGCTTTTTAATCCTATGACAAATATACCCCGCCAAATGTTCGAGTCCATCGTATTGTAGAGATTCCAAATCATCTACGGGGGGTTCATCACTTCAAAATCACTTTCCTTAAAATGCTTAGAGCAAATTCTAGCCGTATTAGTATTTAATTTATCCCTTCTATGGCACAAGAACACCCACTGTTTGCACATTTTCTGTTTTTTTGGGAACGCGTGGAAAGAAATGTCACCATTATTATTTTTTTTATTATTTACGCAACACCCGAACACAGCACACCGCATATTTATAATTTTTATAAAAGTTTTAATGGATTAGGAAGAAAATAATCCGCACACAATTATGTAAGTTAAGAATTAGGATACAATAAATGTACCTATGAGGGTCACATGCACCAGCCATTTTGAAAAGTTTTGCAGATGTCAAAAAAAATGAGCGGGAATATATTACCCTTACTTTATGTACCTTGGACATAAATATTCTTCTGTCTCTTATTCTTAGTGTTTCGTGTTTATATAAATTTGGTGTCACAAGTGTTGAGCTACGAGCACACGGCATATAAAAGCCGCAAATGTTTGCGACTCTGACGTCAATTTTACGTCATCATTTGCGATTCTTGGTCGCACATCGTCTGAACACCCCTTTGGGACAGTCCGCATATGCTCGCAAACCATGTGCGGATGATGTGCGACAACCAAGTCACAAATCAATTGTGACAATTTGCAGCCATGTGCGAGCATTTGCGGTCGTCCCAATCATTTGCAACTACACGAAAACAGGACATTGCAAATGCATTGATGTGCGAGCAAATATCAGCTGACATTCTCTGTTTTATAAGGAGAATATTGCAAGAAAAAATAATAAAAAGACAAATTTCGATACAAAATTACTATTAAAATGGGTAATTGATGAGATGGTATTGACTGGAATGCGGAAAAGATATTGCATAGACCGAAAATTGTCGCCTGTCTTACATCCTTACTTCTTCAAAAAAGGAGGATACAACACATAAAAGTCATACGCGTTCGATAGAGAGGGGAGATAAAAATGAAGAACATCTTCATAAATCAAGATTATAGGAAATAGGAGAAATGAAGATGAAGATTATGGTGAAGACAAACATGTTCATCTTCATTATAGCAAGTTCTTCTGCATTTCGAGGTTCCTATAATTTCTATAGTTCATGCCAACAGTTTTTCTCGTTTTGACACCAATTTTCGAATTTTTATGCTTCAAAATTGAAATTTTTGCTTGTGAATCACAATCACCTGAACGCAACAAAGTCATGACAATGACAACTACTATGTTCTGTCAATTTTTTTTTTTTCATTAATTATCATTTGCCAAACACCAAGGAAATAATCAATGGCAAAAAAGGAAAAAAATACAAAAAGGTTAAAAAAGTAAGTAATAGAAAATAATTATTACAAAATTATTATTGATTTTAATTATGAACTATTTATCTATTTATTTCAGAAGACTAACCCTGAGGCCACACAAGCCAAGAAACATCAACCAAGGACAAGTCTTTGAAAGAAAGCAGTAGGCTGGAAGAAGATAATTCAGATACGGAAGTGTCAGAAAATAAAGTTAAGCCCAAATCAGCCTCTAAAACAGCACCCAAAAAGTCGAGGAGGAGAATGAGCACTTTCCAAAGCAAGTCAGACATATCGGAGAGCGATGATGATGGCTTATACTCAGAGGACCAAGAGCTAAGAAAAGTCTTGACATCACCCTCGAAAAAGGAACTTGCCAATTCTCCAAAACAACAGAGGAAACCGAGGAATCCAAAGAATCCCCTCGGAAACTTAACACATCCAGAAAGTCACTAGTACGGACGTCAACCGAGGACGCAGAAGACACTGAAGAACAAAACAAAACTATAATGTCAGTGGAGAGCGAATCAGAACCAGAAGAAGAACCTTTGCCTTAACTTTCCATTTTACAACAGGTTTACAGTTTACAAAGTTGCCAAAGGCAAGTACATGGTCCAGTCGATACCTGCCGAATTGAGTTTAGACGAAGCCGCCATACTAACTGCAGCATCTAGCAATGAACAAGGCTTCGTTACCATAACCCTACTAACAAAACAACTAGGGTAATTCACAAATAATGACTTCATATAAACAAGAACTAATACATTCTACTCCCAGGTGGACGGTGGACCGAATATCGAGCCAAACAAGGAATTGAAAAGACTCTAAGTGAAGGCTTGTGTTGGATTGATGAGCAGGATGAAGATAAGTTTATTCCCAGGACGAACGACAACAGTTAGTTCTTAAATTTATATTTTTTTGTAAATTAATTTAAAACACAATAAAGTCCTTAAAAATTTGTTTTATCCACTTTCAGTCGAATTTTTTTTTTGTTAGCTTTGTAATAACTTAGGATTCACAAAGCCAATCACATGGAAGCTTGGGCATTTTACAAGCCGGCCATGGTGTAAATAACCGGCAGTTTTGAAGACCCAATAGTCGTAGGATTCTTTCATGATGAGAGCGACAAGTAGAATAACTTCCAAACCTATCAAATAGTAAATGTAGTCAGTCCAGTCATGTGGCGATTGACAGTAGTACGTTCGTTTAATGGATTTGTGTAACAATTGTCAACAATGTTTTACTTTTGACGTTCGTAAATTCCAAAATTGTGACAAAGTGTAACATCCGCGTCCTTCGTTTATGCACAATAAAGTTACATTCTGTAACAATATCCAACTCATCTCCAAGACATGAGTTGAGAATGTTGATCTGTCAAAAGCGAGAAAAAAAAAGAAAAAAAAAAGAAATTTTACATTTGACAAGAAGTGTGATCCACAAAAGATACTGAGAACGAGGACGACAACCAGGACGATGGGAGTTCGGATTCACAAAATGCAACCTCATCTCAAGTTGTAAGTAAATAATAATAACAATTATTTTCCAGCTTTATTTTCATATCATTGCTACGAACTTTCAGGTAATTCCTCCTCCCAAACCACCAACGCCAGTTGCAACCCCTCAATCGTCTCAGACGAGACCGAAAGCGAAGAGGAAAACGTTGCCGAAGCTAACTTGCCAAAAGACACTAATGATAAGAAAACAACTCCAGCCAATGAAGTGAAAAAAATGGATACTGATACCGAAGAGTTCAGCGTTGGAAAATCTCCAAAAAAAGGAATCCAAAGACGATAAATACGCTCACTATGGTTTCTCATTGCCTACGGAGCCTAAAGGCAAACCAACCGTAGAATTGGTTGATAAGATACAACATCTGTACTATAAGATGGAAACAAGTAACATGGACATGAATCGGATAATCCAAGAGCGGAAAGACTTTCGAAATCCTAGCATTTATGAGAAACTCATTTCGTTCTGCGACATCAATGAATTCGGAACGAACTATCCGCCACAAATGTATGATCCCTTGCAATGGGGTCAGGAAAGTTTCTACGAGGAACTGGCCAAAGCGCAGAAAGTTGAAATGACGAAGAGGCAGAAGGAGAAGAAGGATAGTGGTAAGATTGAACAAGCCACAGCAGCAGCTATTATCATTGGACAGCTTGCTTTGATTGTTACATCAATACCTCGACCTGTTCTGTGATAAGACAGAAATAGAGCTCCTAAGCGGAATTGGAGATTACGTTTAACTGTGTCGCCCTCTAGTGCGAGTGCCCCAACACTTCCTTTCTTTCAACTAAATACAATACAAACTGAAGATAGCAGCTGCGCCTAGTACCCACTGATTGCAACAGTAATAACTTCCTATTCGTAGTACTAGTTTGTATAGATGAATCACCATAGTGGCCGTCAGCAAGTAGAGTCATGTCTGGAGCCAATAACAATTGAAATTGTCAAAGGAATTAAGTCGGGCAGCGCCAATCTTCAAATAGCAATAGCAACATTCTATCTTAACGCTACCATATCACAGAAGCAATCTACAGCCAATGGCGATATGTGCCGCCTCATAACGGAGGGAATCATCGAGCTGCTCACCTGGTCTAATGACTTGGAAGCCTGCTATAGATCGATTCAAGAATAGTGTTAAATTAAATAAAAGATGACTTCGTTTGTGTTCTTTAACTCACTACAAAGTATTGTTTTTTCTTTTTTTATTTCTTACGGATTTACATTACATACAGTTAAGATATCAAAAATAAAGAGGATTCATAAAAGAAAAAAATTTGTAAATCTAGATAACAGAAGATAGCGTCCCCTCGACTAAGCTCTCATCGTCTTCGATCTTTGGCGCCAGGTAGTAGCGGATGTGTCCCAAATCGGGAATACGATATTCAACTACAAGGGGAACATCTGCTGACATCGACAGCTACACTTGGTTTGACAAAGGAGTCGCCTTTGTGAATGCGTTCAGGTAGCGGCAAGCAAATGTAAGCGTTACTGGTTCCTGCATTTCAATTGTGACGGCATCTTCTTCCTTGTCAACATTTGATGTTGGTGCCAACTTGACGTTAGCCGATCCAACATCGCCTGAAGCTGAGAATTTGACACCTTCTTTGGTGCAGCAGATGACCACAGATTCACCGAATTGCGCCAAATCTCTGCAAATGCGAGCAAATTCCATTGAAGGCATTCGCACCACACAACTGTATTCAGTTTCTGGAATTCCTAACTGCTCCTGATCTAGATTCATCATATTCATCTCATAGTCGGAAACTTTTTCTTGATTCTGTGATTCGCACATAAAAGTGACTGTGTCGGCGTTGTCCTAAGCCTTAACCGTTACGTTGTCCTCATTGTTTCCACATTAAAGGATTTTAGCCATGCTGCCGAGATTCATTCCCATTGAGATGTTTCGGTCACAGCGATATTTGTCAAAACCATCTGAGCGATGACTAAGAGACACTAAGGAGACGTGGGAGTTGTCCATCGCTTGCAGCTGAAATGGTGGAAAACATTTTATTAAAAACACAATTAAAGGCAGTCATGAACTTACTTGAATTCCAGAATCAGTGCATTCGAAAGTTCCTTCATTAAGGAGATCCTTGATGGCATCAAGGACTTTCTTCAGTGTGATAGCAGAAAGGAGGCGTGCTTCGAATATTTGTGTTGCATAAGTTACAAAATCAAAACTTGAGGACAGATATAAATAAAGGCACTTTATCTTTTTGAACATTTTGTTAATTAAAGTAAAATGTGGTTTATTAGCTAATAATTGTTTGAGATCAAGACAACTTTCTTGTTGAAAACTATTTCACAAAATTAATAAATGAAAACATCTCGAAAAACGTGAGCTCCATGTGATTTTGGTCGAACTCAAGTGAGATGTGAGATGTTTTGCTTTTTTTATTATTAAATTTCATTTGACAGAACAACAGAAGTCGGTCTTAAATGAAATTGTTACAATCGTAACAATCTCTAACATGACACTTCAACACTTATTTTTGACATAACAACAATGTGGAGAAAACGAACGCACCACAGAGTTTGATTTCTTGTAAATCTCTTCTCTTTGTTTCATGTTCCGGCAGAGTATAAGATTGTAGTCTGGAATATTTGCATGGCGAGCCAAGAGCCAGAGCTGTGGAATCAAACTTGTGTTGTAAATAATATTTTAAATGTTAAGGTTGGGAGGGATTACCTTTAGAACCTTTGCTGAGTTGCAATCGCAGTTTATTTCATTGCCTCCGAGGTATATTGCACGTCCGTTTGGATTATTTTCCAACGCATTTGTTAGCAGGTACTCTGGAATCTGAAAGAGAAGTTTATATTGTTCTTAAAAAATGGTTCAATTGTCTGAACTAAAAATCATACCTTATTGATTGCATTCTTTCTTAAGTAAAACTTTTGAAAAACTTCCATGAGCCTTGGAGCTCGTACATGGAAGAAATTTGAATCTGATCAGCGTCAAATTTGTTGATATTCTTATATGTTGGATTAGAATGGAAGTGATGGCCAATACTGGTTATCTGAAAAGGTTCAAAATCAAATTCAAGGAGCTCTGAGTTCTTACATTATTATTGGACACATTTAAGGAAATGGTGTTATCAGGAAGAATGGGCGGCAGTTCTATCTGACTGATGGACAACAAGGTGGAAATGATATTAGCTGCTACTGTTCGAAATGAATCTACTTTAAATATATTTCTTGATTTATTGGGTAAAAAAAGAAACAGTTGAAGCATTTTAAAACAAATTAATGCTTCCAGCAGCAAAAATATTAACAAGGAAATACACTTTGTGGGGACAATATATTAATACCTTTATGTCCACTCGATCGATATTCCGGTTGATGAGATCTAAAATCTGAAAAGATCTCTAAGAGGATTATATTCATCTATGAAATAATATTCTCCCTTGTCATTTTGTCCTCCACAAGCAATGAATCCATCACTTAATGCAAAACATTGAATACATTCAGCGCATTTGTAGCATTGAGCAGCCAATCCAATGTCAGGGCATACTCAGAGATGGGATTTCTGCGCCGGATACCAAGGTCAAGGTCTTATCTGATGACGATTCTTCTGAATGTGATCATAAGGTGTGGTAGATAGATTCATGCGCCTGGGATGCTGGCTAGGCTTTCGTCGATGACGACGCACGACGACGACGACAACGACGAGGACGAAGACGACGAAATCGACAACAACTACAACGGATTCGACGAACGAACGAATAATTTTGGAGTAGAGAATTTTCTTGACCACCATTTTTCTGCGATCGCGATTTACTGGAATACACAAAACTATATTTTCCTATTCCACAATTTATTCAACAAAACATTTTCTTGTACACAAATATTAGACACAAAAAACAGAAGTTTCACGTTTGATCTCTGGTTGCCTGGGTGCGCGTCATTGAATAGGGGACGTATGTAGGGAAAAGAAAAAATTACTTTGCATTTGTTGGTGTAATGAGGTATATGAAATTAACTTCCTTTTATTTATCTTAAATTAACTCACATTTTTGTATTATTAATCCTGTGTCTTGTCTTTTCAATAGAAATCTGTAATATTTTTTGACAGCAAGTTTTAGTGATTTTGACTTCTGTCACCTAGTTATAAAAAATTATAGCAATCAAAAAGTAGTACGTATATTGTGTATTCTTTCACTCTTCTGTATAATCACGTATATCTCCCCCGCTTTACTTTTCTTGAAATTTGAAGATGAAGACGTTGCAGAATAATGTAAATCCACCATAAAGTTCTGCATGATTCACATGCAATATGCCTGACAGAATGCAGAAAAAGAAACAGCGAACTGAACGTTCCGCAAAATTTATGCAAATTGCAGAACACTTTTTACTCGTTCACACGAGTAGACTGTGTCATTTCTTTTATGAGAATACTTTCGGACTTAGTCCAAACACAAAGTGTCACAGTACCTTAAATTTCAATATAACTCATTGTAAAGTTCTTCACGAACAATATTCTTGGCGAGGAATTGCTAATTGAACACTTTTTGTAAAATCAGTGTCATCAATTATCAACCTCAACCAAACTGTTATACAATGAATTTAAGGCAACGGCATCGAACATACCTAAAAGTGAAAAGAGACCGTAGATGATGAACAGGGCGAATTTGAAGAATCCATGACAGATAGATAGGAAATCTCTCACGAGTTTCCGTCTTTTCTATCACGAACCACCAGCCAGTGCGTCGGCTGAGAATTATAGGGTTCTATGTCGACCGACCCCTATTTTGAGTTATTCGACTTTTAAGTTTTTGATGGTCGGATTTCATATTTAATAGCTATTAATTTACGTTTGAATGATTAAAAACGATAGATTATTGGCAATAACTAATTAAAATATAATTTATTTCTTTATATTTTAAAGGGTTTTCTTTTAATTTCTATTTAAAAATTTTACACAAGGTTCTATAAGCCAAATGTATGAAGTTCAAATGTCGGTGCAGGTTCTATGTACCACATAGAATCTTATAATAGGCATATGAAGATTTGTAAATCGTTACAAAAAACTAAAGTATTTATACTAAAAAAAGCAGTGGAACAGATAATTTTAAATGATTGTCCAACTAAATTTAAAACAAAAATCTGATTTTCAATTTTTTATTGTAGAAAAATATTACATAGTATTTATAATGTATGTAAATAGCACCAACTATTATATAGTAACTTTATATATCTTAGGTACAGTTCAAAAAACCTTAAAGTAAGTTAGAAAGTAAATCGAATAAATAATAAATAGAATAAAACTAAAATGTTAGATAAATTCAAGGTACGTTTAAATAACAATAAATAGAAAATAAATAGTAATTTAATTAAGCAAATATTATTCAATTGATACTGTATCAATTTTAAAAATAAAGTAAATCAAAGAAAAAATATTATCATTAATAAAATAAAAATATATGTACATTATTAGTATAAATCATTGGATATTATTGTTCTTGATTTTATAATGTTAATGAAAACTTCTTTGTCAATTGCAGGCATGTATCTAAGCATTGCTTCAAATGATTTAATTTTTCTTGGTGCGAGTTCATTTTTAAGAGGCAACTCCATTAAATTTGGCCATTGGAAAGAATTGATTTTCTTATTTCTTAAGGTTTTTGAACATTTTAAATCTACACATTCAAAAGATTCTTCAAGATGTGAAGTCTTAAAAAATACCTGGGTAACGTTCTGTGAAAGTTGAAGTTGAACAACTTTCGAAAACGGTATTAATTTAAAATTGAAAATCTTACAACACTCGGAAACATTTTTAAAATCAAACTGTTGCATTTGCAAAATTGTAAGATTTAGTTTTTTGAATTCCATTTTCAAAAGAATTCTAATTAAAGACAAAGGAGAATAAAAATCGTGTTCTTAAGACGCGTTCAATGCAGCTATGCACATTATCTATTTCTTGAATTGTAGAATGTCCTGGAGTTGAGAATTTAAAATTAATGTGCTGGATATCTGGGTGATGCTTTAAGAAATCTAGTAATATGAAGGTTACCAACGAGTTCCGATTTTGAGGAACACAAGAGTCACTCCACAGTATAATATCTGTAATTCCTGGGAAATCTTGTATAATACGGTTAAGGATTTCTAATAGAGCACTCGCAATATCGTTGCCACTTCTTCCCATTTTGCTTTCATCCCACTTGCAGCAGTAAACCTTATTATTAAGCGAAAAATGTCCTGTAAGGTTATATACATTCAACTTTGAATGGTAAAAAAATGAGCTAACATCAGCTTTTGGACAGGTTAGTACATTTTGCATATCAAAACACAAAACTGGAAGTTTATTTTCTCTGTCAACTTGTCTTTGATTATATGCCTCTTCTTTTTCTTGAAAATGGGCATTGTATTTCAAAACCAACTCATTAGATACAGTGGTATTTTTAACTGCAATTCTATGCTTCTCGCATAGATCACATAAGTCTTTCTTTGGCTTATGGAAAGCCAAGTTAAACTGAGTGTTGAAAATTGTTCTATATACGTTAAATTGAACTGTTTCATCAGATTCTGCGTTCTCTTTGTACATGCGAAACATTTCAGAAATGGTAAGACTTCGTTCGAGATATTTCTTGTTACTATTTTTTCGGCAATAGTGCGATTCTATGCATGGAAAAGACCTAATATGGCTCTTAACAGCTTCAGTAAGATGGCCTGCAGTAACTCGCTTAGTGAATTTACCTTGGCGACTTGATGACGGTGTACCGCTTATATTATTTTTTTGAGAATGAACTGTATATATCCTTTTTTGGCTAATACACAAGGTACTTAGGTAATATACTTTGCAGACTTGAATCTTTGTTTCTCTAACAAAAAAATTGTATTTAAATGAATTTTTTTTAATGGATCTGACTCCTGACTAATTGTTTTATCAGGTCGCCGCCTGGTAGGAATAAATTTTTCGGTCGTTTTTAACAAATAATGTTTCTTTCCTTCTAGGTCTAACTTATAAAAACTTTCAAAAATAGTTTTTCTTTCGGTTTCGGAGATAAAAGAAGCACATTTAAACTTACAGCTAACCAAACAATCTTTAATTGTTTGAATACTTTTCGAAGGAACCACTTTACCACGAGTTGACAGATAGGCTTTACCCCTTGCTCGAAGATCCTTTCTTTGGTTAGCTTTCCAATTTGAAACATTTTTTGATCTCTTCCTTGTGATAACTTTTGGATAAACATCTTCCTCTTCATCCCTTTCCTCTTCATCCCTTTCAAACCCGTCGGCTTCAGGTTCTTCGTCGAAATTCTCTATCATCGGAGCATCATTTGTCCCATTTAATGACGAAGCTGTATATTAAGAATCAATTTTATCAATATTTTGATATCACCAATAACAAAAAAAATCAAGGTCTTACCGGTACTTATACAGTCCTCAATCAAATCATTGATGCACATGTAATTCTCATCATTGTCCTCAGTAATTACTACTGAAAATGAAGCTTAAGGAACAAAATACTTGTTTGTAAATAACAAATTGTTGTTGATTTTTTAAAGCATCTTACAGATATTGTTACTTTGCGAAAACGAATTTTCTTGACTCGGTTTAAAAGTCTCCTGACAATCCATTGGCTCACAGAATGATAAATCTTAAAAAAATTAACACTTCCTTCATAAAAATTATTTGAAGAATCTTTCAATTTTATATACCTTCACTTTCACACTCTTCTATAAATTCTTCGAAATGCTGTGAGATATAATCGAGAAATTCATCGCTTTTTGGGCTTTTATCCATGGCCGTAGTAAATCCAACAATATTAAATATAATAAACACTTTTATTTCTATAAAAACAATATTTTTTTGCACCAGGCACACGTTTTGTTCACAATTTTTGGTATACAATAACAATAACAAAAACACGAAGAAAAAAGCAACGGTACATTGATCAACATAGAACTTTGTTGTGTTCACATCAATCGGATAAGAATTATAAGGTTCTATGTACAAAATTAAGGAATAAAAGGTTCTATGACAATAAGAAGACGGGTAATTATTTATTAGGGCTTAGTAAGAATTACAAGGTTCTATCCGCCAATATTGCTACTTAGAACCTTGTAATTCTTAAAATAACCACATTTTGGCTTATAGAACATTGGGTTTTTGCGTTTTACGCTTTGTAGGAAGAATTGAGGTGCATGAATATGGCCTCATTCGAAAGTGCTTCGAAATACGAATTCAACGGTACCCATAACTCATTTTTCGTAAAAATGGCGGTTAGAACCTTATAATTCTCAGCCGACGAGTGAACATCGCCAGAAGCACAGACCATACACAGACTGCCAACTCGTACTCCCCTTGCCTGAAACACCCTCGAAATATTTTTTTCTGTCTGTGAATACGTGTACATCTCTCTCTGTGAATTTTGTAATGGCAACTATACCTGCGTATGCCATTTATTTTTTAGGTGTGTTTGCTAAATGGGTTTTAAAAGCAAGAGAGAGCGTCACACTCTCAAAATAAATGGCATATCAGCTGATTTTTAGCTTGTAGGCAAAAAGAGAGACCATATGGTGAGTTGGCGGTCTGTATCTTCTTGGTCCGTGGCCAGAAGTAAGTTCTTACAAAAAGAAAAAAAAAGTTTGTGCCTAAAGAAATAAAAAAGTTCTGAAAGTAAAGAAAAGTTGAAAAAGTAAATTAAAAATAGAAATAAAAGTAAATTAAAGAGTTGAAAGTAAATTGAAAGAAAACTTGTAAAAGAATTCGCTGGAATTACAGCGAACGAAGAATTTTCTTTGTCTACACATTAAGGTGGCGACGAAAGAAAAAAAGAAGAGTTTTTTTTGTTGCGCAATTAAAATTCGTCTGACGCCGGCTGCTATCTGTGCCGCGCAGCAATTTGTACAACGAAAGAGGATTACGGAAACGAAAATCCGTAGCGACGAGAAGGGAATCCCTGAAATTATAATAAAAAGGTAAGTGCTACATTGTACGCACTAATGTGGAAGCAGTTTTGTTACTTCTTCCGCCAAAAAAAAACTAATCCCAGCATGTTTTCCAATAGGAAAATCTGAGCACGAGGATATATGTACGTACGCTACATACAAATTTGCTGTGCACGTGCCGAAACGCAACCGACGCCATCCGTAAAGAGAAGCATCGAGGAGTTTCTACGCAGACAACGCACAAAAGCGACGCCACCAATAAAGAAGTACAGTCATTCCATGTGCTGTACCAATCTTCGAGTCTTTCTTGTTTTCCTATTAAATAAAACAAATCCCGACGAATAATCTTCGAATTATTTTACTGCTTCGAGTTTTTCTTGGAAAAATAATTTTTTTGTGAATTTTTCTCACACCACATGCCCGAAAGATCCACGTGTTGGAAATTTTCGGCGTGCGACAAGTCATTGCAACAAACTGCGATACCTAAAACACATTAAAACACATTTATTTTACTTCGTGGGTAAAGGACACAGAACTCGAGGGCCGTCATCTAACTCCAAAGGAGGAAGAGAGACCCGAATCCCAGTCCAACCACACAACGCCTGAAAATTACATCTGTTGTGACGAATCACAACAAAATCGCTCAATTTTGAATGTCTTGGGGCATAGCCACCAGGAAAACATTCCTAGAAAATTGAAGCCAATCGGTATTTGCCACGTGCGGCACAAAAATTGGAAGAAAACTGCACATCCACAGTCACCCACATAAAAAGAACCAGCCAGGAGAATAAGTATCATTTATAATTTATGAAATTTATTTAAGAACAAATTTAAGTATACGAGTTAAACTAAAATTATTTGTATTCCCTTTATAGCTGGTGTACCAATTGAAAAATACAATAACGTAATGTGGTTGAATCGCCAAAGTATAACGTCCAGTATCAAAGTGTCTTAAAGATTATACCTGAAAAGAAAAAAAAAGAGAAGTAAAAGTCTAAATAGTAACTTACCCTGAGGCCCATGTTCATATAGTGATGAAAATCTGAAAAGAGAAGAATCTGATAAGAAAAGAAAAATAATTTAAAAGAAAGTAGTGTCATTTATCCCTTGTCCCTACCCAAAAGTCATTGAAGTGAATCGTGAAATATAGTGGAATAAATCCACCCAATCCCACAAATAGGAACATTGAAATCAACCAAAGTGAATATTTAGTTCATTCAACCCGTTAATCACCCCCGTCTGAAAATATAAACCCAGTGACCAAAAAAAGCGAAAGTAAATTTTAACTATCGTTTACCATAGCACCTATATGCAGTAATAACGACAACGTAATACACAAAGGCAGCAGTGCACTCCAGCCGGCGTAAAAGTTGTGGTAAGTAACATTTTTCGATTAAACTATATTGCTATTATAATGATTATGAAATTTACCATTTGCTAAAGTCACAAGTGAAATATCTATCTTTAAGATCCAAATAACAGTCCATACCGACAGCAGGTATAAAAATCATTTGAAGATTTTTTTTGTATTTAAATACATACATACTTATCGTATCGTTTGGCTGGTCCTCGGACAGCTCCATTAAAATTTTTTTTTCCACTATTGGAGACGAATAGTACTCCACACTTTTTCCACACTGTTTAGTTATTTAATTTTTGATTTGGAGTCGGTCTATCGCTCCGTTACTAATTTATCTTTTAGGTGCCTATACCTACCTTATAATAATAGGGATCACCCTGCCCTCTCGGCACAATTATTAAATACACTTATTGGACAACACTCCGCCCGCTCGGCACAAATTACCTGACGTATTTAGTAATTCCTTTTTCATTATTCGAACAATTTACGTTCATACCTACCAGATCAATATACTTACCTGATTTTTCTTTATTGAAATCATCCCCCTGCTCGATCATCCAAGGAGCGTATCCTTGTAGTGCTTGCTATACGCGACCTACCCTAACAATTTTCATAGTGCGTTAGTTCACTATATACATAATGCTGTACGCTATTAATAAACCTACCAGACTTACCCTTCGTGTATATACACATTTTTGAATTCTTTTTTTGTCATTCGACATTGTCCTATATATATATAGATATATATACCTACCTCCCGTCCGATTTGAGTGAATACTCACCGTTTTGAATGAAGTTGAAAAAGATTTTACTTTATTACATTGATGATAGATGAATACATATAGAATACCTACCATAACATCTGTATTGTTAGAAACACTTCAAATTTGGTTTCGTATTTATTTTAAAGTGTGTAAAGGAAGTAAGTGAAAGTGATTTAAACACATTATTTACTGTGTGTATACAGTAGCCAAACCCGTAATTAGGTGATAAACAGATAATCACATAACAAGATCCTTTATTGTCCTTTGAGATATACCTGTGATATATGAAGAACACAGTGAAGTGCGGAATTAAAGCACTTCCGATAAAAGTATAAAAACAATAAAAATTCAAGAATAAATCAAGCGAGGTTGAAAACGTTACATCATTGATGAACGACAACCGTATACATATTTAAAATAATTTAATATCAACCACAGTACGACATTTAAACATAATTAAAATTGAGGGAAAATTGATTGTTTGTAATCGTAATACTAACCTATGTTGAAAAATATGTTGCTCCGTATACTTACTTACACACTTACTTGCGCACACATACTGTGTTTTAGTTTTTTTTTTCTTTTTCTTTATTACATTTACCTTCCTTACATCAGTCACTATTTGTATATCAAGCTTTCAGCACCTGTATTCTCATTCTACTTTTTAATTAAATATCTTATAACTCAGTATAAAAAAAGTTTACTTGTTTTTCTTTAATAAATTGGATTATAATTTCAACAGGTTATGGGCCCAGGAACGAGGGTCATAGTGTTTTGCAAAGTAAATTTAATAACAGGTGCTAATTGAAATAGTTCACGGTCATCATGTCGTCCATGTATGCAATCGAGAAGTTGGATGAAGGAAATTATGATTCCTGGAGCATCCAAATGCGCAGTGTGTTGGTACACGCAGAGACATGGAAAGTGATAGACACACCAAGGCCAGTTCAGGAGCCAGCGAGCTGGGATGCACTCGACGAAAAGGCACTAGCAATGATCACATTGAGTGTCAAGCCAACACAGTTGTGTTACTTAAAAAATGCAAGTCTGCAGCAAGTGCATGGAAAAAGCTAAAAGATGTACATCAACCCAGTGGCCCGGTAAGAAAAGTGTCGTTTATAAAAAATTGCTAGGTTTGCGGATGACTGAAAGTGACGTCATGAGCAGCTATATAAATACATTTTGCTCAACAATTGATAAACTGTCTGAAGTTGATATCAAGCTAAGCGAGGAGCTCTCAGTAATAATATTACTATCCAGTTTACCTAAGCAATATGAGAATTTTGTTATTGCCATGGAAACGCGTGATAATTTGCCATCTCTAGAAATATTAAAAATCAAATTGCTTGAAGAAGGGGACCGCAGAGGCAACGAAAGCAAACAGTTTTATATCAGCGAACAGCAATCATTTCATGCACATACCAAACCGGCATTTAAAAGAACACACAAGAAAAAAGCCGTTGAATGTTTTAGGTGTGGGCAACGGGGTCACTACAAAAATCAGTGCAAAAATAAAGCCAAAGAAGAATCACCGAAAATGCAGCAACAACATCGTTCGTTTACTGTTCTAGGTGCGACGACAGATGTATATAATTTAGACTCATCGGGTTGGTGTCTGGATAGCGGGGCCACAACACATATGTGTTGTGAGCGAGAACTGTTCACGAATTTCGTTGAGGAGACGGAGGATGTTGTGTTGGCAGACAATAATGTGTTACGTGCAGTTGGCAGAGGAGACGTCATAATCCAAACTGATTTTTGCGAGTTACAATTAAAGAATGTTCTGTTTGTTCTTGAAATGAAAAGTAATTTTATGTCCGTAAGTCGAGCAGTTGAACGGGGTTGCACAGTGCGTTTTGACAATCAGTGCGCGGTAATAAGCCAGAAAGGTGTAGAAATCCTAAAAGCGGAGAAGATAAATAATCTTTTTATATTCAAAAAAAAAATAAGAATATGTGTTTTGGCGCTTTACAGTGTAGTGCAGAAATGTGACACAACAGATATGGGCATCTAAATTATGCTAGTTTGATGAACCTTGCAAAAAATAAGATGGTAATTGGTATAGAAAATGTGGATTTTTCAAATAAGATACAGTGCAGAACATGTATGAAGAGCAAAATACACACCCAATCATTTCCAGCTGCGTCAACAAGTCGAGCTAAACAGCTACTGGAACTCTTACATACGGATGTTTGTGGGCCGTTTAAGCAGCGATCTCTTGGTGGTTCAGCGTATTTTTTAGCATTCATAGACGATATGTCTCGGCGCATATTCACGTATTTCCTCAAGTCAAAAGAAGAGTTTTTTGAAAAATTTGTGGAGTTCACGAAAATGGTAGAGCGTCAAACTGGTCGCAAGATAAAAGCAATACGCAGCGACAACGGCGGCAAGTATATCAACAAGCGAATTTTTCTGAAGCAAAACGGTATAAAACGTCAACTAACAGTTCCGTATAGCCCGCAGCAGAACGGCGTGGCAGAAAGGGTGAACCGAACCTTGGTTGAGATGGCGAGGAGCTTGCTTGTGCACTCAAATATGGCAGAATCTTTATGGGCAGAGGCAGTACAAACAGCTTGTTATATACGAAACAGATCACCGACTGCAGCCTTGGCAGGTATAACACCCTTTGAAGCGTGGAGTGGCGAGAAACCCAATGTTGGAAATATGCGTACATTTGGATCAGTGGCTATTGGTTTGGATAAAACACGTCACAGCAAATTTAGAGCAAAGGGCAAGGAGTACCGTCTAGTAGGATAATCATTAGTATCGAAAGCTTTCAGATTGTACGATGAGGAAAAACACCAGATTGTTGAAAAACGTGACGTTTTGTTCGACGAGCCATGCGATACAACTCAAACACACAACCAGATTACGTTTGATATACCAGCAAAAGGAACTTCAACTTATGCAGCAGGCAAAGATGAGGTGAAGCTTAGCCCATACGTTGACGATGACGAGCAGCAGGATGGTAAATACAGCGAGGATGACGGGGTGAGTGAAGAGTACGCCAGTGCAGAGGAGCCAGAGCCCGAGGAGAAGCACATCCAGGAGCAGGAAGTGAAGACCGGTCCAGGTAGGCCAAAAATAGTTCGGACAGGTAAGCCAGGGCGTCCAAGGAAGATTCAAAATGTTTTGAACGCGGTGCATGCAGAGGAGCTACTATTGCCTCAGACTTTCAAGCAGGCAATTAGCAGTAAGTATGCTTCATACTGGCGGGCAGCCATGGACACAGAATATGAGGCGTTGGTGTCAAATTGTACGTGGACATTGTGCGGATTTACCCAAGGGACAACAGGCGATTGGCTGCAAGTGGGTGTACACCATCAAGAGGGACAGCAACGGCAATGTTGAGCGCTACAAGTCACGGTTGGTAGCTAAAGGTAGTTCGCAGAAATTTGGTGTAAATTACACCGAAACGTTCTCGCCTGTGTGTCGGTATGAAACCATACGCTTGATTTTGGCTCTATCTGTTGAGCTGAAGTTATATTTACACCAAATGGATGTTTGCACAGCTTATCTAAACAGCGAGTTAAACGATGAAGTCTATATGAAGCAGCCTGAGGGATATGAGGACAAAATGTGCGTACAGAAGGTGCTTAAACTCAATAAAGCAATGTATGGATTAAAACAAGCAGGACGGGAGTGGAACTCCAAGTTGAATGCAGCGTTGTGCGATATTGGTTTTACTCCATGTAAAAACGAACCATGCTTGTATAAGCAAGACATAAAAGGTAATCTCTGTTTGATACTAATCTATGTAGATGATTTACTTATAGCGTGCCAGAAAAAGACAGATTTGATGAAGATCAAATCAATGATAGCTAAAAAGTTTGAATGTATCGACAAAGGCCCGTTAGAGATGTTTTTGGGTATGCAAATTGAGCGTGATGGTGACACAGGCGATATATCGATGAACCAAGCATTGTATATCAAAGATATGCTACATCAGCTTGACATGCAGCAGTGCAGGTTTGCGGCGACGCCATTAGACGCAGGTTTCCAAGTGGCATGTGAAAGCAAAAGTTGTGTGGCTGAAGATCCAACGGCGTATCAGTCAGTTATTGGTGAGCTAATGTGGTTAGCACTAACTTCGAGACCAGACATCTACTATTCAGTTGTGAAGTTGGCGCAGAGAAACAACAACCCGCACAGCGAACATGTCGCAGGTGGAAAACATGTAATGCGTTATCTCGCAGGTACCATAAACATGAAACTTAATTAGGCACTTGAAGGATTCGTGGACGCTGATTGGGGTGGAGATGTGAGCAACCGCAGGTCATATACCGGTTATGTGTTTGTCTTGGCAGGCGGTCCAATCTCGTGGAAATCAGAACAGCAGAATTGTGTGGCGCTGAGTAGTACCGAGGCTGAATATATGGCTCTGTCTTCGGCTACAAAAGAGGCGCTATACCTGAGACGTCTTTTAATCGAGATTGGCTGTGGTGAAGTTGTGGGGAAAATATTTTGACAGTTCTAAATCAGTGTGACTACACCCCAAAAATTTTTTTTTGGCATGTGATCATCGCCTAACGCGACGGAGTATTTACATCTCATGTCAAATATACTCACTAGATGGCGTTTATCCAGTATTACTGATCCTCAAATTCACACTTAAATAATTTCCGGTTAGAACAATTCCCTTTTACAGAGAATTTCTCCTTGCCATATTTGTTCCCTTTTTCGCAAACCTACCTGTCAGAATAATATCCTTCACGGACTATTCTGATTTAATTGTCATTTTTTCTGATAGGATAAAATCCTGCATTTAGTCCCCTTTCGAAAATTTCCCTATGGAATTTAGGTCCAATTAGACAGTTGTTCCATAAATGTCAGTGTGTTCCGGAGGGGAGAATTTGTTTCTGTTTAGAGTATAGGACTATTCACATGAGAGCGACCAACGAATGGACGAATTCACTAAGAAATCAGATTTTAAGCATTTATAAAGCTGATTTCTTGCCTAAAATGTGACCGCTCGATAGAGATTGAATTTTAAAATAAGTTAGTTTATTAAAATATGCGATTTCAATTGTTTAAATAAGTCAAATTGTGTAAAATAAATTGTTCGCCGCGAGCTACAAAGTAAATGCTACGAACTGTCAAACTCTATTCGCGTTCCACATACCATCCACAACGCAACGAATAAATTATTCGTGCGCGACAAACCTCAGAATCTCACTGTATACGGACTGATATACGGACATGACGTTCGTTGTTCGCAACGAATAAAATAAATTGCATGTGAATGAAACGTCAAAATGGATGAATGTTCGTTCATTCGTTGGTCGTTGGTCGCTCTCATGAGAATAGTCCTTATCAGTGTTGGTGCGCATTCACCAGGCCGATTTGGTGGTGAATACGGACTGTATAACACTTAACTCGTCGTAGATGTCATTTCGGCTGTGAAATTCTCAATGGCGAGGCTCGATTCGTAGGTTGTTGAAACCTCAAATGAGTCTATAATCTCACCTCTCAGACTTTATGACATCGACTCGAAACGTACAAATCAATTGGTTTAAGTAACAGTGTGTCAAGTATCACAAATCATGATACCTTACCTTCTGTCTTTTGTGTCCGCAACATCTCTTTACGTAATGGGAATGTGACACATGACGTGATAACAAATTGGAATTTAATATCCAATTATTTTTCTGAATTACAAAGTCCCTTGACGGTGGCGACATCTATGAACGAACCATATTGGTTGTAGTAAGAAATTTTCCTACACTACGAACAGGTCTATAGCCACAGACTACTTCTAAGTGTAAGTGCAACCAACTTCACATGGTTAGACATATTATTTTAAGAAAATTTTCCTACACTACGAACAGGTCTATGGCCACAGACTATATCTAAATGTAAGCGCAACCAACTGCGCATGGCTAGACATAGAGAAATGAATGAGATCATCCCTCATTTCATTTCATTCAAAGTCAGCTAGCCAAACAGACCTAAATACTAAAATAAAAGTTAAAAAGTTTAAAGTTTTTTGTATCAGCCGCATCTGTAAATGCATAAAGTAAATTACTTGCATTAGATAATTAAATAAAAGGTATGTTATATCTAATAATAATATTTCTGCCGAGCTTTCAAGAATTTTTTTTTGTGTTTCAGCACATTGGTGTGCAATAAAATTTTCTGTGAGAAAATTTTTTTTTTCTTCTAAAAGCAAGCGTCGGTGGCCCAGCATTTTGGCTAGCTACGACGCTGATAACCCTATAAACTTCCAAGTCGAATTTACCACAAATAAGGGTGAGTCTTTTATACGTCCAACAAGAATCTTTTTGGTTATGAAATCTGTGTGATTTTTTTATATAGACCAAACGTCCGAGCACATGGGAATTGCGTTGCAATTCCATGCTGCCACCGACGCAAACGTGTGTACCTCGTGTGATCTCTTATTACTACATCCATATCCGAGCAAGATTTATAGTTGTTGAGTTATCTGCACGGATATTATAAACCTGGAAAATACCTACGAATAAAAGATACCAAAACACCAAGAAGATTGTTGGAAATTATTCAGATTTTTTTTGTTGTGAGCTTGGACATTGCTCCAGACAACGTGCTACTTCGAAAGCCACGTGCGGCCGACGACGTCCTGCACAGTTATTTCGACGTACATCATATATCCAGCACAAGCGAGGAAGTGGAGTTGTGAGGCTTCGTAGTCCACATCATCCTTCCGTACTTTGTGGAATATTTTCGACGCTGGAACCAAGCTTGGGTTTCATCTACATCGTCCTGACGCCACGATCGTAGCTGACATCCTTAACAAGTCTTAAGATATTGTGTATGAAATCTGAAGCACCACCTGCGGTGCCAAGATAAGCCCACCTGCGGGCACATACTTTTTGCGACAATTCGTAACTGCAGGAGGAGGATCTATAGATCTCTCCAACTTCGTTTACACCTGTAGTGAACACTGGTTTCCTCAGGTTGCTCTCTTTTGAGACATTTTGTACTATAGACACCACGCGCGGTGTATACACCAAGCGCACCTCAGCTCTGTTCCGGATCCGCATTGGATTTGGACTCTCATGCCTCCGATCTTGCGAAACGTTTGCATCCCTACAACTGGAGTTTCGTTTTGGTCATCTTCAAGTCATCAAGTTTCATCAGTTCGAGATTTTTTTAAGGATATAAAGGAGTGCGATTATACATCCATCCCAACAAAATCAAACAAAAATCACTTGAGTATTACTTTCAATTTCTACTTTATTTCTAGTTTATCTTTATAATAGTTGTAGTATTATTTATCTATATAAAAGTGCATATTATGGATCCATGAATCTAAAGAAAAGATAATCATAAAGACACGGTATTGAAACTCTAAAGACAGAATAATATCGCGGTTAATATTACTTTTGCTGACTACATTAACGTTAAATTTAATTTGAATGGTCTATAGAATTAACAGAACATTCGGTTTTTGAATATAAATAATTTACAATCGCGAGATTTTCGAACTGCGTTTAAGAAAGAATAACGTTGAAAAATTTTGGAATATATTGCTAATTTTGAATTTAACCACAGATAGTCTGGTAACTATCTGACATTTGTCTTCGTCCTTTAGTGTAGAATGTTATGTGAAATTGTGTTTTCCATACTTTGGTGTGTCCAAGTACTCAATTGGCAACCAACCCCAGAGTCACAAAGACTCCTCACGCCAATCATCAACTATCTTGCTAGGGATACAAACTCCCTACCCCGCTGTATAGCTGGTAAATTGCATCTTGTGAATACGTGATATCAAGTTGCAACAAAAAATCTTTGAATAAATTTTGAATATACAGTTAAATATTTTCGAAAATACGATATTAGATAGGAGCAGTGCACTAGGTATTTAAGATTTTTAAAGTATATTGATTTTTAAAACATATTGAACTATATTGCAATTACTAATATCATATACGAACTGTATATGCATTTATATCCAACTTTTACTTTTCAGCGACCCTCCCTGATATTGGCCTGAATTTTGCTTCTTCAGTTGGATATAGTCATTTCAACTATTCAACATTTATCCTTCTCATCCTTCTTGTTATCTTAAGAAACATTGTTGTTTTCTAGTACTTATTAAGTGTACACCCTTCCTTTAATTGTTTTTCTGAATTGTTTTCAATTCACTCCACACATTGGGTTTGCTTCCTTTGTGTACTCCCTTTATAAAAGATTATTCGATTAGTATTGTAATATTGTAATATTTGCCATCTGGTCATGGTTTTGTTTATGTGGTATACCATTATGGTACCAACCTATCTTCTTTTATGATGATACTAATTATTAACCTTAACGGTTACTGTATACTCCTAACTGGTATTCTTACCTGAGACGTGTTTTGCCAGTAGCCCTTCGTTGGCTTTGGAATTCGTTTTGACTTTACGTTGCAAAGTGTTAATACACTACCTGTGTTCTCACTTACCGCTGTGGCCTAATTGTTTTACTTTGTTTATGATGTTAAGCGTTTCCTTGTCGTGATCTACTTTTTGTACGCGTGTATAACGATAGTAATAAGCATATCTTTTTTTTGAATTTTTAAAAGATTATCGACCTTTTTAATTATTGAGATTTACGTACTTACATTACCCTTCTGGTATTAACTTTCGGTATTATCAAGATTGAGTCTTGAATATCGACTTCATAATTGATAAATATACTTTTGAAATTGATTTGATATGGGTTGTATTTGCGGTCGAATAAAATATTAAAAATTTTGAATAAGTATATATTATAAGTTTTTAGGAAATAATAATCCTGTTAGTTTTAAGAACTTATTAAATAAAACTTTTGTATGATTATAGTAATTGAAACTTTTTGCAGTCTTCATTTATCAAGTTGATTTTTGATGCAGACTTTCTTTCAGTTTTCTATGAGTTATAGGAATTTAGTTGTTATGGAATAGGTTATTTAAGGTCCGATGGGGGTTGTATAGAACTCTCTCTTCCTCACATTTTCATGAACGGTGGAACATTTTTGTATAGGATGTTTGGGTTAGTTTAAGTATAGTATAGAGATTAAGTAATGTAGGTCAGGCTTGACCTACATTCATGTTAAGGGGCTTCTTCATAATATTCCTTTTTCTGTCAAAGAGAAGCCAAGGTTCTTAGAGGGAGTTGATCCTCTTTGAAATGGGTGGGTTAAGAGACAGGGGTTGTCGTCTACACCATAGACAACCCGACACCAAGTCAGACACTTCGCTCCTGCACTCTACATAACATTTGAGCATGGTAGAGACGAGGGTATAGACAGCTCTAGATATCTTCTGACATCCAAAGATATAGTTAGAAACTATTTAGTGTGGTCAATGTTATTTGTGGTAAAGGAAATATTTCTACTTGGAAATCCATAGGAAGTGCAGGACTAAATTTTCTTCTCAAGCAATCGAAATATTATCACTCCTGCAGTGAGTGTCTCAGACTAAGAGGATCTGAGAGAAAGAGACATACGCATCATAATGAACAAATGTATCCTGTGCCACAGGCCTTAGTCTTTTAGAAAGAAAGGGATATATTAACATCCGTATCCAGATATGCAGGGTAAAAACTTATAGCACCGTCGCGATCCCACAGCAAGGACTCACCTCCCTTCTGCTCTTGAGTGGAGCGGGGCAATGCTGCATATCGACGCGGTGGTCGATCGGCGACAACCTCAATTTGCCTCTCAGGTCAATGCCCTCCAGTGCGTGTAGTAGACTGAAGAGTAGTACGGGGTAGGGGAATTGAGGAATAAGAAATTCGACTTACTATTTTTATTTTTCTTCTATACCAACCGAGTTCGTGATGGGTGAGAGATTCTGCTTTCGTCATTTCCCATGACACATGAAGGCAATCTTCTTCTCTTCCACGAACACTACAATGATTGGGTCGGCTTCGGATGTTTTGAGTGTAGTAGTGGTCTTGCGGTTACTAAATTCTGTTTCCGTGTGGATCTTCGGTTTGAGTTTACTTTTTTTTGAGGTTTAAGATAATTTCTCTGGTGAGTTTAGTTTTGAGTATGTGTTGAATGAATTTTAGGTATTGCAGGTCATCGAAGCTACCAATTTATAAAAATAATAATAAATTATCCACCCGCATTCTGGTTTCCTCTGGTTGTTACAAATCTAGTTCTGAGGTGATCGGCATGGTAAGATATATGATCTAAGGGATGTAGGTTGTGATCTGTGTTTTGACCTATCTCTCTTACTTATCGTGTCTATGGTATTTGGATGTATTGGTATATGTTCCCATTTATTTATGGTGGAACATAGCAGAATGCGAAATCGTATGTACATGTATACATCTCAATACCTACGAGGTCCTGTCATAAAACTATGAGAAAAGTGAAAGAACCGGTATGCTGTGGTGGATAAGTCTGTGTATGGAGAAAAAGAGGCCAAGGATTTGTATGGTGAAGATATTCCTAGTAGAGACATGGTGCTCGATTAAGATGATAGTATGGGTACTGCGCTTTACTACCACCACCAGGAAACATTGTAGTTGAAGCACGGACTGGCAGTAGGGGTCCTCGAGGACCATCTGTAAGTTGGTCTTTTGCTTGATGCCCTCTACCGTGTGAACGTGTCAACAAAAATACCATCATCATCATACATGTCCTAGCGAGGGGATATTCGTCCTTTCGTTAGTAGGTAGAAATTACTGACGTATCAGAGTCGATGCCTAATGTGAGACATACACTTTTTGTATACTTCATTGGCCTCACTCTGTGCGTTTGAGATCAGTAATTTCAGTCTGGGGTTTTAATTTCTACGTTACACGTACGGTAAATTCATTTCGAATCTATTTTACTTAAAGATAACTACCATATTTAACAGCATTAACAAGCCGCTGTGGCCTAATTGTTTTACTTTGTGTATGATGTTAAGCGTTTCCTTGTCGTGATCTACTTTTTTTACGCGTGTATAACGATAGTAATAAGCATATCTTTTTTTTGAATTTTTAAAAGATTATCGACCTTTTTAATTATTGAGATTTACGTACTTACATTACACTTCTGGTATTAACTTTCGGTATTATCAAGATTGAGTCTTGAATATCGACTTCAAAATTGATAAATATACTTTTGTAATTGATTTGATATCGGTTGTATTTGCGGTCGAATAAAAAATTAAAAATTTTGACTTAAATATATTATAAGTATTTAGGAAATAATAATCCTGTTAGTTTTAAGAATTTAACAAATAAAATTATTGTATGATTATAGTAATTGAAACTTTTTGCAGTCTTCATTTATCAAGTTGGTTTTGATGCAGACTTTCTTTCAGTTTTTCTATGAGTAATAGTAATTTAGTCATTATGGAATAGGTTATTTAGGTCCGATGGGGGTTGTATAGAACTCTCTCTCCCACACATTTTCATGAACGGTGGAACATTTTGTATAAGATGTTTGGGTTAGTTTTAGATTAGTATAGAGATTTAGTGATGTAGGTCAGGCTTGACCTACATTCATGTTAAGGGGCTTCTTCATAATATTATTTGCCTGTCATAGAGAAGCCAAGGTTCAAAGAGGGAGTTGATCCTCTTTGGAATAGGTTGGGTTATGAGACAGGGGTTGTCGCTTACACCATAGACAACCCGACACTCGGTCAGTCACTTTGTACCTACACTCTATATAATAGAAGAGCATGGTAGAGATATGGTTGATGACAGCTCTAGGTATCTTCTAACATCTAAAGATATCATCGTTAAGTAAACTATTTAGTGTGGTCAAGGATATTTGTGGTAAAAGAAATATTCCTACTTAAAACTCCATAGGAAGTGCAGGGCTAATTCCTTTCACCAGTAATCGAAAAATTAATACTCCTTTAGTGAGTGTCTCAGACTAAGAGGGTCTGAGAGAAAAAAGACACATGCATCATTATGAACAAATGTATCACGTGCCACAGGCCTTAGTCTTTTAGAAAGAAAGGGATATGTCAACATCCGTATCCAGATATGCAGGGTAAAAACTTGTAGCACCGCGACCGTCGCGATCCCACAGCAAGGACTCACTTCCCTTCTGCTCTTGAGCGGAGCGGGGCAATGCTGCATATCGACGCGGTGGTCGATCGGCGACAACCTCAATTTGCCTCTCGGGTCAATGCCCTCCAGTACGTGTAGTGTACTGAAGAGTAGTACGGGGTAGGGGAATTGAGGAACAGAAAATTCGACTTACTATTTTATTTTCTCTTCTATACCATCCGAGTTCGTGAAGGATGTGAGATTCTGCTTTCGTCATTTCCCATGACGCATGAAGGCAATAGGCCTTTGTGACTGGCGAGGATTAGGGGTTCCGGAATCCTCTTCTCTTCTACGGACACTACGTTGATTGGGTCGGCTTCGGATCTTTTGAGTGTAGTAGTGGTCTCGTGGTGACTAATGTCTGTTACTACTTGGATTTTCGGTATGAGTTTACTTTTTTTGAAGTTTAAGAATAATTCTCTGGTGAGTTTAGTTTTGAGTATGTGTTGATTTAATTTTAGGTATTGCAGGTCATCGAAGCTGCCAATTATAAAAATAATAATAAATTATCCACTTGCATTCTGGTTTCCTCTGGTTGTTACTAATCTAGTTCTGAGGTGATCGGCATGGTAAGTTATCGGTTCTAAGGGATGTAGGTTGTAATCTGAGTTTGGACCTATCTCTTACTCACCGTGTCTATGGTATTTGGATGTATTGGTATATGTTCTCATTTATGGTGGAACATAACAGAATGCGTATTCGTTAGTGTATGTATGCATCTCGATACCTATGTGTTCCTGTCATACAACTATGAGAGGAGTGAAAGAACCGGAATGCTATGGTAGATAAGTCTGTGTATGGAGAAAAGAAGGCCAAGGATTTGTATGTTGAAGATATTCCTAGTAGAGACATGGTGCTCGGTTAAGATGAGTGTACGGGTACTGCGCTTTACTACCACCACCAGGAAACATTATATTTGAAGCACGGACTGGCAGTAGGGGTCCTATAAGATCATCTGTAGGTTGGTCTTTAATTGATGCCCTCTACCGGTTGAACGTGTCAACCAAAATACCATCATCATCATGCATGTCCTAGCGAGAGGATATTCGTCCTTTCGTTAGTAGGTAGAAATTGTTAACGTATCAGAGTTTGTGCCGAATGTGAGACATACGATTTTTCGTATACTTCACTGGCCTCACTCTGTGCGTATGTGATTAATAATTTCGTTTCTATTTTTCTACGTTACAAAGTTGGTGCACCGACTATCATGTATAGAGATAATCTCAGCGCTCAAAATCTGGCAAAGAGCCCTGTTTACCATGCCAGGTCAAAGTATATCGACATCAGGCACCATTTCATCCGAGAGGTCATCCAGAGTGGCGACATCGAATTGAAATTTGTTTCAACCGACAACATGGTAGCAGATGTGCTTACAAAAAATCTTTCGAAAAAAAACATAGCTATTTTGTGAAATTAATGAATTTAAATTAACGTAAAATGTAATTGATAACTATGTATACAGATTCACATTAAGGAAGGGTGTTGAAAAATATGTTGCTCTGTATACTTACTTACACACTTACTTGCGCACACATACTGTGTTTTAGTTTTTTTTTCTTTTTCTTTATTACATCTACCTTCCTTACATCAGTCACTATTTGTACATCGAGCTTTCAGCACCTGTTTTTCTCATTCTACTTTTTAATTAAATATCTTATAACTCAGTATAAAAAAAGTTTACTTGTTTTTCTTTAATAAATTTAATTATAATTTCAACAACCTAGAGCACGAATTGTGTCTCTATTTGCAATATTGATTTTTACATATAAGATTTGAATTTTTATTTGCATTAAGATCGTATAATAAAGGTACCCAATAGCTAGTATTTAGTAGTTTTCTAAGAAATTTTACCTGATAAGATCTATTTAAGACATAAATATACACATAAATTTTAAGGTTAGTTGTTTTAAGTGTTTTGTTGATTTTAGTCAGTAAATATAATGAAAATCAAGTGAAAAACTTAGTTGTGGTCTTCTGATTGGTATTAATTGAGATCAGAATAATTTTGAACGTTCAGATATATAGATTTTGCTCTATTATGGATTGCTAAAGCATAGGTTCGGAGGGGGTTGGATCGCTCCCTACCCTGGACAAGCAAAGCATAAGGATGGAGATTGTTTCCTCGGATGAAGATGAGGGTCAGAGTTGATTGACCTCCATTATATTTTAGCTCCTTGGATCGACGATGAACAGGTCAGAGATGATTGGCTTTTTCATGTGTTAGATACGGAATCATACAAAGATAGGTAGGGTAGAGAAGTAGAGATTCACAGTGGGGGTGTCGTCCGGAATCAATGGCGTAGTTAAGTAGTTTATTGGCGGTGTCGCCCAGGTTAGGGAATTTAAAAATTCACAGTGGCCGTGGTGTCCCGAATCAATTTGAGAATTTAGATTTAGGTTAGTTAGTTTATTAAGTTGGGGTTCTTGTACAGTAGTTTGCCGAACAGGGACCATAGGCGTAAGTGAGCTCTGACTCCTTACATAGGGAGGGTTTTGAGGCACTGGTTGACAAATTCCACCTAGTCAAGTCAACCACAATTAGGGGTTTCTCGGATAGATTTATTGCCAAAGGGAAACCATGGATCAGGTCGAGTTCACTTGATGGGCAGGTTTTGAGGCAACTGGGGGTCAACTACCATCTTAGGCTTCCCATTCCAAGTCAGTCACCTGGATCACTCCTCTGCAACACACTATCAGGAACAGATTTGCAGGAGTAGATGTAGAAATGTTCCAGGAAAGTACGAACAGCTATACTTCCCAATTAGCTCTATCGTTAGTGCTTAGGACACTAGACTGGGATCATAAGATGCAGATTTCACTAAGTTCTTCAGCTAGGTGCGCTACTAAATATCGTTTTATTCTCGTCGTGCGGCGTGGCACGCTGTGTCACTGATAGGCCTTACTCTTTTTTCACACTGAGCCTCCCCAGAAGTAAAATTGAATCGCAAGACCAGGTTCACAGGTTGGCAGGTTAAATATCCAATGTAACACAGTCGAGAGCCCACAGCAAGATCCCACGCCTGCTCCTGAGTGAGCCAAGGCCAGCTGCTGTCAACCGACGTGGTGGGAGAGTCGTCGACACTTGAATCGTAAGATGCCTAGCCACACCAGGGGGTTGGGGTAGTGCTCATACCTAAGTGGTGAAGAGCGGTGTCCGAAGATTCAAGAGGATTTGAGGTACAGACATTCTTTAAATTGGTAGAAACGGATTGAATGCTTGCAGTATGAGGTTATAGTTAAGATTAGGGCTTAGCGTTGGCACCTTTTGATTGACTGAAGGCGTACTTCAGGTTATTCTCGCGAAGAGTTTCAAGATTTCGGTTCCAGTTACAGTTTACAGGTATGATAAGAGCAAGCATACACAATCGACGAAGTTTGTTATTGTTGTAAGCACATGCATCCACCGCGCATGTGCGCCGCTATTTTAAGAAGAATTCTTTTTATAGAATTCTTTCACACATTTCAAAAATAAAAATTGAATTTCTCTCCTTTACTAAGTGGGAAGATATATATTCATATGTGTATGAAAATTTGTTTTCGTGTTCTATCTCTTTCATATTTTCATATGTACATTTGTGTATATATTATTTAAAGGAGAAATTCAATCCCAAAAATTCCATCCACTATCAATTCTCTCGCTAGCCAAATATAATGTGAAGCATTAGAAAAAAAAATATTATTTGCCTTCACATATGCTCGCACAGAGAGAGGATATACGTATAGTGAAAGAATTCAAAATTTCCCACAACAACAACAACAACAACAATAACAACAATAACAAAGCAACATTCATTCACAGGGATTTTATTTTGTTATTGAGAAAATAAAATAATTTTCTGTAAAAATAAAAAGAATCTTCGTTACAGAATGGCGCCCAACGTGGGGCTATGTCTTTTGACATTTGTCTCATAGAAGGGGGCCAGCCTTCGTTACAGAATGGCGCCCGAACGTATGGGGCTCGAATTGGAAAAAGAGAAGAGGTAGAACGATAGTAGGAAGACTTAGTAGAAGAAGCAAATTTTTAGCGTGAGAAAAAATTTTTTTGTTTGTTCGAAATTTTTGAGTAATTTTTGAATGTGATTTTTGAGTTATTTCCACTGGGGAGATATCATCGAGGTTAAGGTTTAAGATTCCATTTTGTCCGGAAAGTTGGTGGACAGGTCCCCGACTTTCATCCTAAATCTTCATCCCTAGATTTTCAGAGACAATTTCAGTAAGCCTTGTCCGGTTTGGTCGGAAGTTCAGTCCACTCGTCTGTTGCTAGGATATTGAAGTCGAAGTAAGTCGTTTAGCAGAAATTGAAATTTAGTAAGTTAGCCAGTAGACCTTTTGACCAGTGATTGGGGAATTTACCTCATGCACGTCTGTTGCAGAAGCTATTGACTGACTTATCGAGATTTTCTCCACCCAATCAAATCAAAGTTTCTTGAAGTATAGATTGTAATTTTTACAAATATTAAACAAATCGCACCCAATTTAGAAGAATGTTTGAAAATGATTTAGTAGTAGGTAATTCATGACGGGTATCAGTACTCTCATGAAGCGCTTACCGGTGGTTGGGGATTTGCCCGATGCACGTCAGCAGTAGCGTAATGAGATACTGGAATTCTGATCGAACCCTACAAGAGCTTGAGTAAAACAAGTTTAGAGCCAGTAGAGATTTGACCAAATCCTTTAGGCTAAGTAAATTTTTCATTTTTTGTATGATTCCGGAGCTTGCGAGGAGCGCAAGCTCCAAAATTTGTTGTTGTGATGTTCGGGGGTCATAGATCCAACCTCCGAACCGTATAGTTTATGACAAAAATTAGAAAATTACAGATTAAGAATAAATTTTTGACCACTAAGATTTCCAAACTTTAAGTATTTGATTTAAGTATATCTTTATATATAAATTTTTTTTTTGATTAGGTTCTCTGTCCAACGGAAGGACACTGAATTATCCCGTCCGTTGTGAAACCCTTTAAAATTTTTTTTTTTAATTTTTTAAACCTTTATAGGAAACGAAGGTCCTATAACACTTTCAAATAATTGAAAGACCCTTTTAGTATAACTGAGGTACTGTCCTAGAGATTCCTAAGGATACCAATGCTCCTTAGAGGTACTTCAGGTGTACAACAACAATAAAAATATAATTTTAAGAAAATTTTTTTTTTGAAATTTTAAATTTTAAGTAAACAAGTTTTGATTTTAAGTGGTAAAACCACTTCGTGTTCCAATTTTTTTTTAAAGTATCTTGTGTCAATACACAAGGAGTCTCCAGTACAGTTAATGTCAGGGACAGGTAGGAAATCAGTTGTTCCTCCATATCACCCAGATTATCGCCCAGGTTACGTGAGCATTTCCATTATGTCTCCAGCTGGTGACAACGGCGGTAATGCCAACGGTGGCAATGCGTCAAACGCTGATGAAACACTTAATGCAACAAACAATGAGCAAATGCAACTACAAGTAGATGCAGACGACTCGTCGTCCAGCGATAGATTATCTGCTGCAGGTCTTTGCGACCAGACTGTTCCTCGAACAGACAATGAGCTCACTGCATACATCGATCAAGTCGTTTCCGCCAACATAGGCTTACAAAGAGCCGAAGATAGGAGATACCTTAGCCAGGAGCTGATAAAAAGTCAGAATACAATACTTCAACAACTGACTAATATTTTTAGGGGAAAACTTTCACAACCTACCCCACCATTATCACAGACTGTACCACAGACTACCAACGTACCCGAAGCAGATATGCCTACACCTCCAGGGAGGGCAGTGAGCATGAATGTACCAGTATCAACAGCAACAACAGTGAACACGGATAGGAATTATGGTGCAAGGGCATCAACTTCTGCAGCTGCGTTAGCTACGCAAGCCACACTTCAGGCAATAGCTCGATCCGCTGAAAGATCAGCATCGCGAGCAACCTCAGCAGCTACAGAAGCAGCAGCCAGAGCAGCCAAGAATAATATAAGACCAGACCACTTAATTGATCCTTCAGATCCGCCACTCAACATGCTTGACGGCGCTCATCTCGACAATTTTCTCACGCGATGAATTTTGACGATACATCCCCGGACGATCCTCCACGGAGACCAGGTACTTCCACTTCTACGTCTGGAAATCGATTCCCACAATACACACAAATGGGGAATTAAGTTTGATGGTAAGAACATGACCATCGATGATTTCATGTTTAGACTAGGGCGTATTAGGTGTAGTTTTGGTGTCGAGTGGGATGAGGTAGCTTTAAATTTCCATCATTTTGTGAGTGGGCCTGCCGAGCAGTGGTATTGGAGGTTTCTGAAGACCAATAGAGAAGCGTCATGGTTAACCCTTAAGGTAGCCATTATAGAACAGTTCCGTTCTCTTGAGACGGATACTGAGATTTCGCGGAGAATGTCGGATAGGAAGCAGCAGCCACATGAAACCTTTAATGATTTCTATAACGTTATTTTAGAATTGAATGGTAGGTTACGTGTCCCGAAGACCGAAAAAGAATTGGTAGAAATAGTGAAAAGCAATGTTAAGAGGAAGATGGGCGAATTATTGTTAACATTCGGAACCCATAGCTTCTACTATCGAGAAATTCGGAATTCAAGACACGCCAAAACCAAGCAACTACGTGCCCCTGGCACACAAATATCAACCTTAACGTTATGTAAATGAAGTGGTGGTAGAAATTGAAGAAGAACTTGCTGTTGCTGTACCGCAATCTGATCCCGCGTATTTAGAAGCTGTCGATAGGGATATAAGTAAGGTTGTTTGCTAGAATTGCAAAGAGACCGGTCATTCATGGGGGGAGTGTCTCTCACCACCGAAAATATTTTGTTATCGTTGCGGTCTGGAAGGGGAATACGCCCGCACATGTTCAAGGTGTGCGGAAAACTGCCAAAGGACTCATCCTTCATCCGGAGGGACCCGTCCTTTACACTAGTAAAACCCGGAGCTTCAAGCCCTAATAAAGACCTTCAGCTTGAAACTCCGATTACAATATTGAAACGCGATTTTTATGATACGAAACCTGAAGTTACCGTATCTAACCCACTTGAAAAGAAACTTACTGAAATGAATAGAAATGAATTAAATAAGAGTGCATTGTATAGGAAACCGTTCCACGAGAGATTACAAAATTATTATGAGGTTAGAAAACGTATCGTAACCTTTCCTGAACTGTCCAAACGCGTACGTAGAACTCGCGAACGTTTCCGTCAGAAGCGGATTAATTACCGAAATGTTGCTTCTGCTACTCTAGGACGTGAGTCAAATGATCCACGACCTTATGTTAACATCGAGATGCTTGGGAAAAAATTCCTAGGACTCCTAGATTCCGGAGCCAGCATCAGTTGTCTAGGTTCAGACATGATAGAGTTTTTGCAGGGAAAGCATGTTAAAGTAAGAAAGGTAGAGTCTACCGTATCCACAGCTGACGGACTTAAACAAAAGATAGTAGGGATGATTACGACAGACGTCAAATACAAGGACATAGTTCAGAGAATGGACTTTTAGATAGTACCGTCACTAGCTCAGCGACTATATTTAGGAGTTGACTTTTGGCGGAAGTTTAAAATCGCACCGAACGTAATCTCGAGTATTTCGGGAATCTCTCCGGAAGGGATTTCTACAAACCAATGTAAGCTTAGTTGTGAAGAGTCCGCCAGACTCCATAATGTTGTCCGTAGTTTTCCGTCTTTCACGAGCAAGGGGCTCGGGAGAACAAGTCTAATGGAGCATTACATAGATACAGGTGATGCAATACCCATTAAGCAACGGTACTATTCCATTTCCCCAGTGATACAATCCTTGATGTATGACGAATTGGATCGTATGTTGTCTTTGGGGGTCATTGAAGAGAGTTCCAGTGCATGGAGTTCCCCAGTAGCACTTATTCGTACGCCTGGTAAGAACCGATTGTGTCTGGACTTTCGGAAAGTGAACTCAGTGACGAAGAAGGATGCGAGACCAATTGGCCATATTGAAGGACTGCTAAGCCGCCTTTCAGAAACGCGCTATATTTCTAGTATCGATCTGAAAGACGCATTCTGGAAGATACCACTGGAGAAAAGTTCTCGGGAGAAAACGGCCTTTACAGTGCCGGGGCGACCTTTGTACCATTTTAAGGTCATGCCATTTGGGCTGTGTAATGCTGCACCAAGTTTGAGCTATCTTATGTCTAAGGTAGTTCCTTCTGAGTTGCACGATCGAGTTTTTGTTTATCTCGACGACCTCTTGGTCGTGTCGGCGACATTAGGTTACCGTGTGGGGCAAGGGTGTTTGAAAGCTGACACTGACAAAATCGCAGCTATTGTAGATTTTCCGGTGCCAACTACCACTCGACAAGTCCGACGATTCTTAGGAATGGCCGGGTTGTATCGGAGATTCATAAAAGACTTTTCAACACTTGCTTCTCCCTTAACAGATGTGCTGAAGAAAGGTAAAGCGTTCGAGCTTAACCAAAAAGCTCTCGAAGCTTTTCAATCCATCAAACAGGCATTGACGTCTGCTCCTGTTCTGGTAAATCCTGACTTCACGAGGGAGTTCATAATTGTATGCGATGCATCCGCGTCCGAAATCGGGTGTGTTCTTTGCCGAGTTATTACGGACCATTCCAGTTTGAAATGGTTAATGAGTTTAAAAGACCCCACTGGCAGATTAGCTAGGTGGAGCATGCGGCTCCAAAACTTCGATTTTGAAGTTGAACATAGGAAGGGAACTTTAAATGTTGTGCCAGATGCGCTGTCACGCGCTTATGAAAATGACGACTTAACAGTCGAGGCATACCTTTCGTGTTTAGGTTAAGTCGAAGTGGAGGAGGCGGTACTTCACCTGGATCTGGATGATCCGTCATTCAAGTCAGAGGGATACTTGAGTCTCATAAATCATATCAAACTGGAGAAGGAGCGACTACCCGACCTGAAGATTTCGGAAGGATACGTCTACAAACGGACAAAACACTCTGTAGGCAATCCTCTAGCCGATGACCTAACGTGGAAATGGTGGGTTCCAACCGAAGTGACAAATTCCTTGATTATTTTAGCGCATTCTCCTCCAAGAGCATCTCATGGCGGTATAGGCAAGACACTTTACCGATTAAGACAACAGTTTTATTGGCCTAGCATGTTCTCACAAGTCAAGAACTTCATTGACGCATGTGAGACATGCAAAACCACTAAAGCTGCCAACGTAGTTCTCCGCGCGGAGATAGGTAAGAGTTTCGCAGTAGAGCGTCCGTTCCAACATTTATATGTTGACTTTTTGGGACCCTACCCTAGGTCAAGCAGTGGAAACTGTTACATCGTCATCGTCGTGGACCAACTTACGAAATTTGTCTTTATTAAACCTCTTCGGAAAGCCACTGCCGCCCATGTTGTAAAGTTTCTTCGTGAGGATGTTTTCCTAATATATGGTGTTCCTGAAAGCGTGTTGTCAGACAACGGAACACAATTCACCAGTAAAGAGTTCTAGAAGTGTTTAGATGCATTCGGCATTAAACATTATAAGACAGCGGTATTCTCACCGCAAGCGAACGCGAGCGAACGAGTGAATCGTTCTATTCTAGCAGCGATACGTTCGTATATAAATCCGAAGCAGACCAATTGGGATGCACATCTCTCGTCAATCAGTAGTGCTTTACGCACAACCGTGCACTCATCTCTCACTATGTCACCCTATGAGGCCCTTTTTGGCCAGCGTATGATCGAACATGGGGCTGATTACAAGTTGTTGAGAGAGTTGGGTGGACTCAACCACTCCGAGATTGATTGGCTTCCTAAGGTCGCACAGATGAATATTCTTCATACCTATTTAAAGGCAACACTTGAAAAAGCGCACGACGAGAACGCAAAAGTTTATAACTTGAGAAGTCGCACAGTAGATTTCAAGGTAGGTGATGAGGTATTCAAAAGGAATATAGTATTGAGCGACGCCAGTAAGCATTTTAATGCCAAGCTATGCCCAAAATTCGTTAAGGTAACAATCACGAAAATCATAGGTAACAATTTGTATGATGTAGTGGATAGCAAAGGCTACGAAACGACGTCGCACACTAAGGACTTGAAGAAGTAAGAAAGGTAGTATTATCTGTGATAACTAGTTTATAGAATTTATTAAAGTAATAGTAAAGAATAGACTGTTAAGATGAGGAAACCCGTTTTCTTTCTTTGCCCGGCTGGCACAGCTGTGCATGAGACTCTTTTTGTCTGATTATGAATTTAAGTATACTAGATACTATTTTAAGTTTTTTTTTAGAAATTATAAATTATTTTTATAAGTATACCTATAAGTATGGAAATATATATGGATATTTTTTTTTTATAAGTATTTATAAGGCCCGTATTTATCGATCGCTCTTAACTTAAGAGCTTTTTAAGTCTATTTATCAAGCACTATTAGTACTGATTTACGAGCGCTCGCAAAAGTTATGAGGCGTCAGGACCACTCCTAAGTTACGAGCGGTATGTTCGAAAAATATTCGAAATCATTAGTCTATGTGCACGCAGCAGTGTAACCAGTTTTATATGATAAGTAGTCACTGGTGCATAGGACCACTGACACACTTTTATGACAAGAGCGTCAGTGTACTGACCCTGTCCCATCACTGGCACCACACGAAATTGCTCGTTGTGCCAGTGAAGAAACCCCGTCAGTGAACTGACCTGTTTTTTAATATTTTGTTTGAAAAATTTCAAGTACCGTATTTTTTGGGAAGTTTTAAAAAAAACTTTTTTTACCAACTTTTTTTTTTTGATTTCTTAGCACTGGCATTTTCTAGATCACGAATATGCATTTTTGAAGTCGCTAGGTCGCTTAGTTTAGCCGCAAGTCGAGTTTAAAGATGTCAATTTTGATGCCTCTAGCACGTCTAGTTTAGCCGCAAATCGTGTTTAAAGATAAAAGTCGATGTTTCATATAATGCGATACATCAATTGAAAGGTGGTATTTCCTAGACCACGAATATGCATTTTTGAAGTCGCTAGGTCGCTTGGTTAAGCCGCAAGTCGAGTTTAAAAATGTCAACTTTGATGCCTTACAACTTTTAAGATTTGTTATAATTTGCAAAGTAGACTAAATATTAATTTGTTGCTGAGTACGAATAGACTACGATTTTTTATATTTTGACATTTAAGAAGAAAGCAGAAGTCACACAAATACCACAAACATTTTTGATTTATACCGCTCATAACAAACGAATTGATGATCCTTGGCATAATCCTTTCATAATCGATGAAAAAGCTTAATTTGTTTTAAAATTGCCAAAAAAAGAAAAAAAATTGGTTGCAATTTCCTTCTTCAGAAATCGTTTGCGTTGAATTTGTGACAGTTTTAGTTCGAGAATTAAACAATTGATGAAGAAAAAACTATTGCTTTTTGTATTTTTTTTTAAATATTAGTCTATCAGTTATCTAACATTGATTAATTTTTGTATATATATGATATACGCATCAGTTAAGGAAGTGTGTTGACCAATCCATTCAAGTGGTGTATCGATTCTCAGAACATCGGTCTTCGTAGAAAGCACGATTCAATGACAACCTGCATGTGTCCTCGCATCTTTTGATTGCTCATTGTCACCACCTCCAATGTATTCTGTATAGATGACTACATTCTCTAATAGGGTCCCTTTAATAACATGCCCAGCGTGCAGTACAAATCTCTGGAATTCCACCTACAAGATGAGCATCCGTTTTTGTTCTTCGGATAGTTCCTTACCAAAAATTTAAATTACACATTCAAGATATAAATCTGCATACATAGACACACACGAATTTCTTTATTTTGATGGCATTGCAGTAAATATATCTATAACCTTTGGAAGCCTGGAAAATGAAAAATATTTTTATCATTTTGTAATAACTAATAATTTATATTTAAGCAGCATAACCTCTAATCCAAGACCTGCTTTGTGCTTTGAATTTCTATTGTGTATTTTAACTTTTTGTCTGACTCATTTCGTTTGTTTTGTTTTGACATTCGCTTTCGAAGAATCAGCGTGGAAATAGAATAAATAAGTTTAGGGTGCGTTCCTGATAGAAGGAATCCGCCATTTTTCGAATATACAAATTAGAGTTAATAGTGTTCGATGAATAGCACTTTTCGAACTTAAGTTAAGAGGCTCTTAAAGTTACGAGCGGTTTGATATTGTTCGATAAATATGGGCCTAAGTCTATGGTCGTGGGTTCTCAACGGTAACAGTCTGCAAGAGAAATATCATCGTTTCTTGTACGTTTGCAACAGTAGTGACTTGTCACAAACGCACAAGCTGTGTAAGGATGACATTTCATGGCATGACACAATTACACTGATCAACACACCAGTAGTGTAAATGTACCACCACCACTACATTCCATCGAATTCCCAAGGAATTTCAAAAATTCCCACATCACAAACTACCTACACTCTTCTTAGGATATTCTGTGACATATCAGATGTCATTTAAAATTCCCATCTAATTTTTGCATTCAAGCAAAAGGAAGTACTTCACGTACACAGGAAAAGATTGGATATACATCCATCAATAAGCACTTCACGTGCGAAGCATAAAGTTCTGCATGATGCACATGCAATATGCCTGACAGAATGCAGAAAAAGAAACAGCGAACTGAACGTTCCGCAAAATTTATGCAAATTGCAGAACATTTTTTACTCGTTCACACGAGTAGACTGTGTCATTTCTTTTATGAGAATACTTTCGGACTTAGTCCAAATACAAAGTGTCACAGTACCTTAAATTTCAATATAACTCATTGTAAAGTTCTTCACGAACAATATTCTTGGCGAGGAATTGCTAACTGAACACTTTTTGTAAAATCAGTGTCATCAATTATCAACCTCAACCAAACTGTTATACAATGAATTTAAGGCAACGACATCGAACATACCTAAAACTGAAAAGAGACCGTAGATGATCAACAGGGCGAATTTGAAGAATCCATGACAGATAGATAGGAAATCTCTCACGAGTTTCCGTCTTTTCTATCACGAACCACCATCCAGTGAACATCGCCAAGGAATTAGTTCTGAAAAGTAAGAATAAAAAAAAGTTGTGCAATTGGAAATTATAAAAAGTAAAGTAAAAGTTTGAAGAAGTAAATTAAAATAGAAAATAAAAGTAAATTAAATAGGTAAAAGTGATTTCTAAGAAAGATTGCAAAAGAATTCGTTGGATTTACAGCGAACAAAGAATTTTCTTTGTCTACACATTAGAGTGACGACGAAAGAAAAAAAAAGAAGAGTTTTTTTTTGTTGCGCAACTAAAATTCGTCTGACGCCGGCTGCTAATCGTGCCGCTATTATTGCTATTAATAATGATTATGAAATTTATCATTTGCTAAAGTCACAAGTGAAATATCTATCTTTAAAATCCAAATAACAGTCCATACCGACAGCAGGTATAAAAATCATTTGAAGATTTTTTTTTTGTATTTAAATACATACATACTTATCGTATCGTTTGGCTGGTCCTCGGACAGCTCCATTAAAAAAATTTTTTTTCCACTATTGGAGACGAATAGTACTCCACACTTTTTCCACACTGTTTAGTTATTTAATTTTTGATTTGGAGTCGGTCTATCGCTCCGTTACTAATTTATCTTTCAGGTGTCTATGCCTACCATATAACAATTATTAAATACACTTATTGGAGAACACTCCGCCCTCTCGGCACAAATTACCTGACGTATTTAGTAATTCCTTTTTCATTATTCGAACAATTTACGTTCATACCTACCAGATCAATATACTTACCTGATTTTGCTTTATTGAAATCATCCCCCTGCTCGATCATCCAAGGAGCGTATCCTTGTAGTGCTTGCTATACGCGACCTACCCTAACAATTTTCATAGTGCGCTAGTTCACTATATGCATATAGCGGTACGCTATTAACATACCTACCAGACTCACCCTTCGTGTATATACACATTTTTGAATTCTTTTTGTCATTCGACATTGTCCTATATATATACATATAGATATATATATCTACCTACCTCGCTTCCGATTTGAGTGAATACTGTAAGGAAAATTCTAATATTGAACAAATAAATCATAATTTATTTGCACTAAAAGAAGAACACTGGCAATACCTAAATCGCCAGGCGAATGTGATGGCCTATCGATGACAGCCATACACACCAAAGTGACACTTCACGTCATACAATTCCACCAAACTTGAAATTAAACTAGGCATATTTCATTTTTGATAAAATAATTTGTCTGCCGCCAACGAGTAGTAGAAGCTAAAGACTCATACTACTAATTCAGTGCGATACGACCATTATGGAAGCATCCGAGAGCATATATAGTTTAACAGCTGAACACAAATTAACAGAAAAGTGTTCCTCAAACTGTTGAAAATAAAAGATAGAGCTTCTAAGAATGGCCGCGGCTACTTCGAAATGATGGCGTTGGCGACAAACATTTTTGCCACCATTTCAATTTCAGTTTCACACCTAGCAACATCAAAACCTAAAACTAAGAAAGAAAAGAAGTTAAATCATAAAATAAAATAGTTAAATTAAAAAGTGATAGAATTAAACAAGAAAACAATTAACAGGACGTAAGGAGGAAAGGAAATTTTGCACACTCATTTGCGAGGTAAGCAACATTTATTGTTTTAAAGAAAGCGGCTTGCAAAAAAAAAAAAATTGCTGCAAAAATCATGTGACAGAGTAGATTTTTTTTTTTTTTTTGTAGAAGACATGATAAAACACTACTTAATAAATAATTTTTCTCTATCGCGCGAATAGGTAGAATAGCGAGGTACAACTTAAATCTAAATTACTTTTAGAAGAAAAAGGAATTCTGTAATAGCACGAGGGACAAAATCTGAGAATACGCCACATGGTGGCCACCGATCCAGTAAATTCACCAGTGTATCGCACCCATGGAAGCGCAACAGTCTCTGTAGGATTCATCAAATATAATTTATACAAAAAGGAGAAATAAAATGAAAAGAGAAACAAGTATTCATTTTATTAAGGTAAAATCTGTGATAAATATATATATTCAGGGTAGAAAGTGTTTTGGATAGGCAGGACAAGCCAGTGTTAGTTACAATTAAATTGCGTAGCTCCATAGAATTGAAAAGCAATTGCGCATTCAACATTATTGTCGCGGACGGCGACCAGTTGAATATTGCATCGACGACACATGTAAATGCCAGTCCCTGTGACACCTGAAAGAAAAAGATAAAAAGATAGTGCAAGTGAAGTGCATTTTGTGAACTACGTTTTGCTTCGGCTATAGGGGAATCTGCGCATCAGCTTTTTTTGGTTTCTAAAAAAAACTTTGCGCTAAAACCCCACAGCAACATTGAAATACAGTTCTAAGATTGAACCGCTATATAACTGCCACCACAGGCGGTGATGACACGCCAAAAACGAAGTTTAGTTAAACTTTTTATAAAATACCTACTGCTATCATATGGTGGTGACGTATTCAACCGCTAAGAAAATATAAAAAGCACACAACTGAAAGAAAAAGATAAACCAAAACACACATCACAATTCAGACCCAAGGTCTGCCATTCAAGATACGTAGAGCTACCTACGGTTGAGTCGAGAAATCACTCATCCGCACAGCCCAACTTTAATCGTCGTACCCAAACAGCTACCACAACCTCTTTTTATAATTATATTATAGATCCTCATTATATTATCAAGTATAGTAGTTTAGATTATTATTCCATTTAATCAATATATATTCATTATATCTATATAACTATATATATTATTTGATTTCCATTGGTACTATCAGTTTTTTTTCTATCGTGATTTCATACTTACGCGTTTCAGTTTTACTCGCGGTAAAGTAGCTTCATTTCCCTTTACCTCCTTTTTACTATCGTCACTTGCATAGAAGACGAGTATTGAATCAAATTCCAAAACGCGACATACGGTCCTAAGAACGAAAACGAAAAGTAAAGATACAACTTATAGCGTAACCATAGACATTTCCACCACCTTTTTGGCACAAGGGATTGGAAATAGTTTTTTTGTTGCTACAGACATCAACGAATAGTGTACGGATTACACTACGGATACTCGAGACAGGTCAAAGCGAATTTGATTAAAAACGTATTTCGGTTTTTAATGACATTATTATCGACATTTCAAGTCCAAAACTCATACCATCGAGGTATCAACTCGTGGAAGTTCGGGAACGGTATAGAGTACCGTTAACTTTTACAGTTTCGTGAAACGGTATAATATACGCGGTTTAGATTTTGTTTCATGAACTGCGGTACAGTTTCTTCGGGTTTACGTTTAAATAATTTTGTTCAGTCACGTGAAAAGTCAATTCGATAATTAAGAAGCAAAGAAAAAGAAGTTTTGAGAAACTTAAAGATCAATAAATTCTTGGAGCCTTCAGCTAATGCATCTTAGATACATATTGAAATATACGTTTATGAAAATAGGGTAGAATAACATAACTTTTGTTTCACAGGTCGTCCAGGAGAGCTCTGCTGCGTCGGCGTCAATAAAGGTGATTCGTGAGAATCATTCTTAAGGCACCGTATTGGTGTGGTAAACATTTAATCCATTTATTCCTTTTTATATATTTTTTACATAAACATATATTTGCTTTTATGATATATTTGAACTATATAATCTGGCAAGCGAACTGTTTGTCAGCCCTCCCTGAAATTGGTCTCAATCTCGTTCTCAATAGTCTTTCTTAATTTTTTTTGATAACGTTTTCGCAATCTTAAAATTAGCTTTGAGTAATACGAATTATCATTTTTGGGTATCTTTCCGAATTTTTAGTCAGTTTCGTATCGAATTTCGCGAACAACATTTCGGTATCGTATCGAAAGTTAGAAATTAGTTTTGGTCAATGAATAGAGAATTCGGTCTTCTTTTTTTTAACAATCGAACGGTGTTAATGTTAACTTTGATTTCAACTGAAGTAACTTTTTGGAAATTTCTAGATAAGTCAAATGTGTACGCACTTGTTGTCAATTGTAGGTTTTTCTTATCCAACAAAAGAAATTGGAAAGAAGTTAGGGATATTTATTTTTGTATTGTGAAGTTCACTTTAAAGTTTTAATGTAATAGTGACATTTTTACGTGCGATAATCATAAGTTTTTTTTTAAGGTTAAGAAAATTTAATGCTAAAGTTAGTTTGAGAGTCAGGATTTAGTAAATAAAACGAAATTTTGTTAAATTTTAAGCTACATCAATAAAATTTTATAACGTGGTATGAAAAATTCGATGTTTTCATATTTCAATACGGCATTCATAGGAATCATGAATTCCTGAATTTGTTGCGATAGGGAGTGGAGGCATCTCACTCTTTCTTGATCACGGACAATGGAGAGGTAAAGTACAAATGATGACATGAGTGTAGGATGAAGAGGGTATAGTAAGTTTAGTTTTTAGTTCAGGTGATTTTTTTTTTATCACCTGTTTTTGATTTCAGGGGATCTTTCCATAATATTCTTTTTCGGGTCCACGGAAGTTCCACGGCATGAAGCATCAGAGAGATGATTTTGGACTTCATGATGGGAGGGTTGAGAGATCCGGGGGTTGCGTTTTTCCACCTTAGCATACCCCGCCTTTTTGTCAGACACCTTTCTCCAGCCTTAGGAAAAAGTGTCGGAAGTTTTAAGGTATTATTTTATTTTTGGAGTTCTTGTTTCCGACGCACATACGATCATCTATATGTGCTTGATGGTTGAATAAGAGTTTTGGGGAGAGCGTTGTTGTGAGTTTAATCAATTTTTCTTCATAGTCTCATACGGACGGCGACGCCGCAGGGACAGTTAGCTTCATAGTTCGATGGTTAGAAGGTGCAACCATATCTTCTTCTACTCAGGTTAGGTGCGTTTCTGTTTCCTCTCTTCATTAATTGTATACGGGCCCTGGCTATTAACATTATTTTTTTTTATATCTCGAGTTCAAAGTCAACTGAACTCACCGACTTGCAGGGTAATAATTGTAACACGGTCGACGATCCCGGAGCAAGAATTCACGCCCTGTGACTGAGCTACTAGGAGGGCAAATGCTGCAAGTCAAAGGCGACGGCTGATCTCGACAACCGCTGTTCACTCCACGGAGGCTTCCCGATCTGGATGCCGTAAACATCTGGAGCGAATGCCCTAGTGAGAGATGAACAACTTCTTCTTCCATTCTTGAGTCGAGTTGTATTTTGTTTGAGGAATATCGATAAAGTTAAGGATTTAGTAGAGGTTTTGTGGTTTTGTGTGTTGTGTATGGAGAGGATCTACAGGTCACCCGAGTAGATCGAAGGAAAGATGTGATGACGGAGATGGAAGGGGGTCTTGCTTTAAAGTTAAGATGGTAGAGAAGAAAAGGGATCCTCAGTGGTAGTCGGTCATCACATTCCTGTGAAGAAGAGAGAAGGGAGAAGAGGTTAAGAGTGAATTAGTATTGAGGAAAGGTTTAAAGATGACGAGGAAGGATAGTAGGATCTGACCAGGTAAAGATGTCTTAACATACTTGACGTGATGGTTTGCTCGAGAAGGCACAAGAGGGTCTGGTCAGGTGGCGATTGCTTCCTATGTTCAACATGCTGTCCTCCTAGTGGAAGGGCCGCGTTGCCATCGCTCCTCAATCTTCGGTTCACTCGAAGAAGCTACGATTATATATTTGTTTTTATTAATTTTCGTTACAAGGATATTAGCTTCTTCCCGGTTATACATTTTGCGAATAGTATTTTCGTTACAGGTAGCGCCTAAAGGTGGGACGTAGACTTGTAGGTCTCGGGCCCGCTTTTGTGAGAAGAAACCACTCTTATACTTCGGAGAATGCTTCGTTACAGGTGGCGCTCGGATGTGAGGCAAGATTGTTTTTCTGACTCTTCGGGCATTGCCAGTACGCGTTGGAAAGTGGGTTCATAAATAATTTTATTAGCTCCTCGACGATCATATTTTTCGTAGAATACTTCGTTACAATACTCACCTATATGAATGAAGTTGAAAAAGATTTTACTTTATTACCATGTTGATAGATGAATACATATAGAATACCTACCATAGCAACTGTATTGTTGGAAACACTTCAAATTTGGTTTCGTATTTATTTTAAAGTGTGTAAAGGAACTATCTGAAAGTGATTTAAACACATTATTACTGTACGTATACAGTAGCTAAACCCGTAATTAGGTGATAAACAGATAATCACATAACAAGATCCTTTATTGTCCTTTGAGATATACCTGTGAACAGTATATGTTAGGTGTACCCTCTTGAAAACAGATTTAAAGATAAAAGTGAAGACATCGTACAGAATTTATATGAGAAACACAGTTAGGTGCGGAATTAATGCACTTCAGATAAAAAGATAAAAACAATAAAAATCAAGAATAATCCATGCGAGGTTGAAAACGTTACATCATTGATGAACGACAACCACAGTACGACATTTAAACATAATTAAAATTGAGGGAAAATTGATTGTTTGTAATCGTAATACTAACCTAGAGCACGAATTGTGTCTCTATTTGCAATTTTGATTTTTTCAAATAAGATTTGAATTTTTATTTGCATTAAGATCGTACAATAAAGGTTCTTAATAGCTAGTATTTAGTAGTTTTCTAAGAAATTTTTCCTGATAAGATCGATTTAAGACATATATACACATAAATTTTAAGATTAGTTGTTTTAAGTTGTTTTGTTGATTTTAGTCAAATAAATATAATGAAAATCAAGTGAAAAACTTAGTTGTGGTCTACTGATTGGTATTATTTGAGATCAGAATAATTTGGAATATTTAGAGAGTTTTCTCTATTATGGATTGCTAAAGCATTCTGTAACTAAGATTCTTTTTATTTTTACAGACAATTATTTTATTTTCTCAATAACAAAACAAAATCCCTATGAATGAATGTTGCTTTGTTATTGTTGTTATTGTTGTTGTTGTGGGAAATTTGAATTCTTTCACTATACGTATCTCCTCTCTCTGTGCGAGCATATGTGAAGGCAAATAATATTTTTTTTTTCTAATGCTTCACATTATATTTGACTAGCGAGAGAATTGATAGTGGATGGAATTTTTGGGATTGAATTTCTCCTTTAAATAATATATACACAAATGTACATATGAAAATATGAAAGAGATAGAACACGAAAACAAATTTTCATACGGTGGATGCATGTGCTTACAACAATAACAAACTTCGTCGATTGTGTATGCTTGCTGTTATCATACCTGTAAACTGTAACTGGAACCGAAATCTCGAAACTCTTCGCGAGAATAACCTGAAGTACGCCTTCAGTCAATCAAAAGGTGCCAACGCTAAGCCCTAATCTTAACTATAACCTCATACTGCAAGCATTCAATCCGTTTCTACCAATTTAAAGAATGTCTGTACCTCAAATCCTCTTGAATCTTCGGACACCGCTCTTCACCACTTAGGTATGAGGACTACCCCAACCCCCTGGTGTGGCTAGGCATCTTACGATTCAAGTGTTGACGACTCTCCCACCACGTCGGTTGACAGCAGCTGGCCTTGGCTCACTCAGGAGCAGGCGTGGGATCTTGCTGTGGGCTCTCGACTGTGTTACATTGGATATTTAGCCTGCCAACCTGTGAACCTGGTCTTGCGATTCAATTTTACTTCTGGGGAGGCTCAGTGTGAAAAAAGAGTAAGGCCTATCAGTGACACAGCGTGCCACGCCGCACGACGAGAATAAAACGATATTTAGTAGTGCACCTAGCTGAAGAACTTAGTGAAATCTGCATCTTATGATCCCAGTCTAGTGTCCTAAGCACTAACGATAGAGCTAATTGGGAAGTATAGCTGTTCGTACTTTCCTGGAACATTTCTACATCTACTCCTGCAAATCTGTTCCTGATAGTGTGTTGCAGAGGAGTGATCCAGGTGACTGACTTGGAATGAGAAGCCTAAGATGGTAGTTGACCCCCAGTTGCCTCAAAACCTGCCCATCAAGTGAACTCGACCTGATCCATGGTTTCCCTTTGGCAATAAATCTATCCGAGAAACCCCTAATTGTGGTTGACTTGACTAGGTGGAATTTGTCAACCAGTGCCTCAAAACCCTCCCTATGTAAGGAGTCAGAGCTCACTTACGCCTATGGTCCCTGTTCGGCAAACTACTGTACAAGAACCCCAACTTAATAAACTAACTAACCTAAATCTAAATTCTCAAATTGATTCGGGACACCACGGCCACTGTGAATCTTTAAATTCCCTAACCTGGGCGACACCGCCAATAAACTACTTAACTACGCCATTGATTCCGGACGACACCCCCACTGTGAATCTCTACTACTCTACCCTACCTATCTTTGTATGATCTAACACATGAAAAAGCCAATCATCTCTGACCTATTCATCGTCGATCCAAGGAGCTAAAATATAATGGAGGTCAATCAACTCTGACCCTCATCTTCATCCGAGGAAACAATCTCCATCCTTATGCTTTGCTTGTCCGGGGTAGGGAGCGATCCAACCCCCTCCGAACCTATGCTTTAGCAATCCATAATAGAGCAAAATCTATATATCTAAACGTTCAAAATTATTCTGATCTCAATTAATACCAATCAGAAGACCACAACTAAGTTTTTCACTTGATTTTCATTATATTTACTGACTAAAATCAACAAAACACTTAAAACAAATAACCTTAAAATGTATGTATATATTTATGTCTTAAATAGATCTTATCAGGTAAAATTTCTTAGAAAACTACTAAATACTAGCTATTGGGTACCTTTATTATACGATCTTAATGCAAATAAAAATTCAAATCTTATTTGTAAAAATCAAGATTGCAAATAGAGACACAATTCGTGCTCTAGGTTGTTGAAATTATAATTAAATTTATTAAAGAAAAACAAGTAAACTTTTTTTATACTGAGTTATAAGATATTTAATTAAAAAGTAGAATGAGAAAAACAGGTGCTGAAAGCTTGATGTACAAATAGTGACCGATGTAAGGAAGGTAGATGTAATAAAGAAAAAGAAAAAAAAAACTAAAACACAGTATGTGTGCGCAAGTAAGTGTGTAAGTAAGTATACAGAGCAACATATTTTTCAACACCCTTCCTTAATGTGAATCTGTATACATAGTTATCAATTACATTTTACGTTAATTTAAATTCATTAATTTCACAAAATAGCTATGTTTCTTTTTCGAAAGATTTTTTGTAAGCACATCTGCTACCATGTTGTCGGTTGAAACAAATTTCAATTCGATGTCGCCACTCTGGATGACCTCTCGGATGAAATGGTGCCTGATGTCGATATGCTTTGACCTGGCATGGTAAACAGGGCTCTTTGCCAGATTTTGAGCGCTGAGATTATCTCTATACATGATAGTCGGTGCACCAACTTTGTAACGTAGAAAAATAGAAACGAAATTATTAATCACATACGCACAGAGTGAGGCCAGTGAAGTATACGAAAAATCGTATGTCTCAAATTCGGCACCAACTCTGATACGTTAATAATTTCTACCTACTAACGAAAGGACGAATATCCTCTCGCTAGGACATGCATGATGATGATGGTATTTTGGTTGACACGTTCAACCGGTAGAGGGCATCAATTAAAGACCAACCTACAGATGATCTTATAGGACCCCTACTGCCAGTCCGTGCTTCAAATATAATGTTTCCTGGTGGTGGTAGTAAAGCGCAGTACCCGTACACTCATCTTAACCGAGCACCATGTCTCTACTAGGAATATCTTCAACATACAAATCCTTGGCCTTCTTTTCTCCATACACAGACTTATCTACCATAGCATTCCGGTTCTTTCACTCCTCTCATAGTTGTATGACAGGATCACATAGGTATCGAGATGCATACATACACTAACGATTACGCATTCTGTTATGTTCCACCATAAATGAGAACATATACCAATACATCCAAATACCATAGACACGGTGAGTAAGAGATAGGTCCAAACTCAGATTACAACCTACATCCCTTAGAACCGATAACTTACCATGCCGATCACCTCAGAACTAGATTAGTAACAACCAGAGGAAACCAGAATGCAAGTGGATAATTTATTATTATTTTTATAATTGGCAGCTTCGATGACCTGCAATACCTAAAATTAAATCAACACATACTCAAAACTAAACTCACCAGAGAATTATTCTTAAACTTCAAAAAAAGTAAACTCATACCGAAAATCCACGTAGTAACAGACATTAGTCACCACGAGACCACTACTACACTCAAAAGATCCGAAGCCGACCCAATCAACGTAGTGTTCGTAGAAGAGAAGAGGATTCCGGAACCCCTAATCCTCGCCAGTCACAAAGGCCTATTGCCTCCATGCGTCATGGGAAATGACGAAAGCAGAATCTCACATCCTTCACGAACTCGGATGGTATAGAAGAGAAAATAAAATAGTAAGTCGAATTTTCTGTTCCTCAATTCCCCTACCCCGTACTACTCTTCAGTACACTACACGTACTGGAGGGCATTGACCCGAGAGGCAAATTGAGGTTGTCGCCGATCGACCACCGCGTCGATATGCAGCATTGCCCCGCTCCGCTCAAGAGCAGAAGGGAAGTGAGTCCTTGCTGTGGGATCGCGACGGTGCTACAAGTTTTTACCCTGCATATCTGGATACGGATGTTGACATATCCCTTTCTTTCTAAAAGACTAAGGCCTGTGGCACGTGATACATTTGTTCATAATGATGCATGTGTCTTTTTTCTCTCAGACCCTCTTAGTCTGAGACACTCACTAAAGGAGTATTAATTTTTCGATTACTGGTGAAAGGAATTAGCCCTGCACTTCCTATGGAGTTTTAAGTAGAAATATTTCTTTTACCACAAATATCCTTGACCACACTTAATAGTTTACTTAACGATGATATCTTTAGATGTTAGAAGATACCTAGAGCTGTCATCAACCATATCTCTACCATGCTCTTCTATTATATAGAGTGTAGGTACGAAGTGACTGACCGAGTGTCGGGTTGTCTATGGTGAACCTTGGCTTCTCTATGACAGGCAAATAATATTATGAAGAAGCCCCTTAACATGAATGTAGGTCAAGCCTGACCTACATCACTAAATCTCTATACTAATCTAAAACTAACCCAAACATCTTATACAAAATGTTCCACCGTTCATGAATATGTGTGGGAGAGAGAGTTCTATACAACCCCCATCGGACCTAAATAACCTATTCCATAATGACTAAATTACTATTACTCATAGAAAAACTGAAAGAAAGTCTGCATCAAAACCAACTTGATAAATGAAGACTGCAAAAAGTTTCAATTACTATAATCATACAATAATTTTATTTGTTAAATTCTTAAAACTAACAGGATTATTATTTCCTAAATACTTATAATATATTTAAGTCAAAATTTTTAATTTTTTATTCGACCGCAAATACAACCGATATCAAATCAATTACAAAAGTATATTTATCAATTTTGAAGTCGATATTCAAGACTCAATCTTGATAATACCGAAAGTTAATACCAGAAGGGTAATGTAAGTACGTAAATCTCAATAATTAAAAAGGTCGATAATCTTTTAAAAATTCAAAAAAAAGATATGCTTATTACTATCTTTATACACGCGTACAAAAAGTAGATCACGACAAGGAAACGCTTAACATCATAAACAAAGTAAAACAATTAGGCCACAGCGGCTTGTTAATGCTGTTAAATATGGTAGTTATCTTTAAGTAAAATAGATTCGAAATGAATTTAAGGTACGTGTAACGTAGAAATTAAAACCCCAGACTGAAATTACTGATCTCAAACGCACAGAGTGAGGCCAATGAAGTATACAAAAAGTGTATGTCTCACATTAGGCATCGACTCTGATACGTCAGTAATTTCTACCTACTAACGAAAGGACGAATATCCCCTCGCTAAGACATGTATGATGATGATGGTATTTTTGTTGACACGTTCACACGGTAGAGGGCATCAAGCAAAAGACCAACTTACAGATGGTCCTCGAGGACCCCTACTGCCAGTCCGTGCTTCAACTACAATGTTTCCTGGTGGTGGTAGTAAAGCGCAGTACCCATACTATCATCTTAATCGAGCACCATGTCTCTACTAGGAATATCTTCACCATACAAATCCTTGGCCTCTTTTTCTCCATACACAGACTTATCCACCACAGCATACCGGTTCTTTCACTTCTCTCATAGTTGTATGACAGGACCTCGTAGGTATTGAGATGTATACATGTACATACGATTTCGCATTCTGCTATGTTCCACCATAAATAAATGGGAACATATACCAATACATCCAAATACCATAGACACGATAAGTAAGAGAGATAGGTCCAAACACAGATCACAACCTACATCCCTTAGATCATATATCTTAATATGCCGATCACCTCAGAACTAGATTTGTAACAACCAGAGGAAACCAGAATGCGGGTGGATAATTTATTATTATTTTTATAAATTGGTAGCTTCGATGACCTGCAATACCTAAAATTCATTCAACACATACTCAAAACTAAACTCACCAGAGAAATTATCTTAAACCTCAAAACCGAAGATCCACGCGGAAACAGAATTTAGTCACCGCAAGACCACTACTACACTCAAAAGATCCGAAGCCGACCCAATCATTGTAGTGTTCGTGGAAGAGAAGAAGATTCCGGAACCCCTAGTCCTCGCCAGTCACAAAGGCCTATTGCCTTCATGTGTCATGGGAAATGACGAAAGCAGAATCCCTCACCCATCACGAACTCGGTTGGTATAGAAGAAAAATAAAAATAGTAAGTCGAATTTCTTATTCCTCAATTCCCCTACCCCGTACTACTCTTCAGTCTACTACACGCACTGGAGGGCATTGACCTGAGAGGCAAATTGAGGTTGTCGCCGATCGACCACCGCGTCGATATGCAGCATTGCCCCGCTCCACTCAAGAGCAGAAGGGAGGTGAGTCCTTGCTGTGGGATCGCGACGGTGCTACAAGTTTTTACCCTGCATATCTGGATACGGATGTTAATATATCCCTTTCTTTCTAAAAGACTAAGGCCTGTGGCACAGGATACATTTGTTCATTATGATGCGTATGTCTCTTTCTCTCAGATCCTCTTAGTCTGAGACACTCACTGCAGGAGAGATAATATTTCGATTGCTTGAGAAGAAAATTTAGTCCTGCACTTCCTATGGAGTTCCAAGTAGAAATATTTCCTTTACCACAAATAACATTGACCACACTAAATAGTTTCTAACTATGATATCTTTGGATGTCAGAAGATATCTAGAGCTGTCTATACCCTCGTCTCTACCATGCTCAAATGTTATGTAGAGTGCAGGAGCGAAGTGTCTGACCTGGTGTCGGGTTGTCTATATTGTAGACGACAACCCCTGTCTCTTAACCCACCCATTTTAAAGAGGATCAACTCCCTCTAAGAACCTTGGCTTCTCTATGACAGAAAAAGGAATATTATGAAGAAGCCCCTTAACATTAATGTAGGTCAAGCCTGACCTACATTACTAAATCTCTATACTATACTTAAACTAACCCAAACATCCTATACAAAAATGTTCCACCTTTCATGAAAATGTGAGGAAGAGAGAGTTCTATACAACCCCCATCGGACCTTAAATAACCTATTCCATAATAACTAAATTCCTATACCTCATAGAAAACTGAAAGAAAGTCTGCATCAAAAATCAACTTGATAAATGAAGACTGCAAAAAGTTTCAATTACTATAATCATACAAAAGTTTTATTTAATAAGTTCTTAAAACTAACAGGATTATTATTTCCTAAATACTTATAATATAAGAGGATATGTATTTAAATCAAAATTTTAAATATATTTACTCGACCGATATTTCAACCGTTATCAAAACTTTTATGAAAGTAAATTTATCAATTACGAAGTCGATATTCAAGATTCAATCTTGATAATACCGAATGCAAATACCAGAAGGGTAAGGTAAGTATGTAATTCTCAAAAGATGTAAAGGTCGATAATATTTTTCTTAAAAATTCAAGTAAAGTAAAAATTAATACTAATACTAAAGATAATCACGCGTACAAAAAGTAGATCACGACAATGAAACAAATTTTAAATCAATACGAAGTAAAACAATTAGGTCACAGCGGCTTGTAAATGCTGTCAATATTGTAATTATATTTAAGAAAACCGATTTCGAAAAGAATTTACCGAATTTATATCGAACTCCAATTAGAGATACTCAACCGCACGAAAATGTAGTAAAAACTAGATAAGATATCTCAAATTAAGTCATGTATTATTTACTAACAAAGGCGGGAATAACGAAGTCATAAATCGTCACTTCCGTTTGACCTAAACCAAAACATACAACAATCACAACAAAGGATCAACAATATATCTATTATTAACTTCTTGAAAGAATAATAGATAGATAAGTGTGTACACAGGTAGTGTATTAACACAATGTAACGTAAAGTCAAAACGAATTCCAAAGCCAACGAAGGGCTGAGAGCACAAACGTTTCAGGTAAGAATACCTGGAAAGTGTATATTGAAACCGATAAGGTTCACAATGATTGACATCACAAAAGGAGGTTTGTTGGCATCAGGTAGGTATACCACACAAACAAAACCATAACAAGATGGCAAATAGTACCATACTAATTGAAGTAAAAAGGTAAGTGAGAACACAATGGAAGCAAATCCAATGTGTGGAGGGAATTGAATACAATTCAGAAAAACAAATAAAGGAAGGTTGTACACTTAGTAAACACTAGAACATAACAAAGTTTCTTAAAGTGTCAGAAGGATGATAAGGAAAAAAAATGTTGAATAATAGAAATGACTATATCAAACTGAAGAATCAATATTCAGGCCAATGTCAGGGAGGGTCGCTGAAAAGTAAAAGTTGGAAATAAATGCATATACAGTTCGTATATGATATTGTTACGAAAATCATGGTGACCATCAGATTTCATTATCAACAACAAAGGAAACACAGCTTATCGCTGTCAAAATTCCAAAGCACATGCTTTCATAAAACGTCATACTATGAGCTGTCAAAGGAAAACAAATGGAATAGGAGTGAACGCGACGTCGAGAAGAGCACGAATAGAGAGCTGGAGGGATTTTTTTTTGGAGAGTTGAGACGCAATAAAAGGAGCTCGCAAAGTAGAAAATTTCTTCTTGGCGAATTAGAACCTAAAGCTATCAGCACAAGCCTTCTGTGGTGAAAAATTTTAGCGACACAAAATAAAGGATAAAATTACAATTTCATTTCATTAAAAAAAATAAATACCTCTCGGGAATCAGAGACATCTAATAAAAATAAAATATTCGAAGTCAATGAGATCGTCTTTTTTTTAACTTCTCTATTTTGTTGAACATTTTTTTAGAGTTCCTCATCGCTGGGTTATATTTCGATTCAATTTGCGACGAATTCGAGAGTTTTGCAACACTGGTGTCAGGTGTGGGGTTTTCTCGAACAGAGCTAAGAATAGTTCTCACCAAGATGGACGCAGAAGAAATGAAGCAACATTTTGACTCTATGCTAACCCTTATGAGAGACAACACCTTGAAGGAGCGGGAGTTTTGGGATGGAAAATTGGCAGAATGGAAAGACGAGTTAGCTCGAAGGCAAGAGACCACGGAAGAGCGAGTCGGGGCTTTGGAGAAAACGATCTGCAGAACGTTTAATCTAACAGAAGAACAACATTCTTCCCCACGTGTTTTGTCTACAGATGGAACCAAGGAGGCAACAAGTCTTCCCAATCACACTGACCATGTAACCAAGCAGCAAACGAAACAACCACCACAAATAATTTTCCAAGAAAGCGAAGTTTTTAACACACCGCAACGGCTCGCAACTCCATCCACTTTGGTTATGGAAGAAGGTCGAGCCAGCCAAAAAACTAGTAGCACACAGCCGCGGTTTCTAAATTTTAGCGTCCTGCAACCTTTTGATGGACAAAGCTCTTGGGTCGACTACGAGCGTCAGTTTGGTATAACAGCCACATTCTACGGTTGGAATGATGAAGAAAAAGCGAACGCACTGGCAATGCAATTGCGGGGCGAAGCTCTTACCGTGCTGAGTGCCCTCCCGAGCGGAAAGCCCGTAAATTTTGAAGCACTTAGTAAACTTCTTCGTCAGAGGTTCAGTATCGATACTCACACGAGCTTTATTATGCTTAGAAACCGTGTTCAAAAACCGAAAGAAACTCTCGCTGAGTTCGCTATACAGTTGCAACGTCTTTCAGTAGCTGCATTTCCAGACTGTGCTGAAAAGGTTGTCGAAGAAATCGTGTTGAGCCAATTCATTGACGGGATACGCGAAGAACAAGTACAAAACCTTGTCGCGGTAGGCCGCCCACAAAACTTGCAAGATGCCCTTTGTATCGCACATGACATAACCACTCGACTCGAACGCCGCGGCCATCGTCAGGTATTTATGGCCACTCCTGGCCAGATTAGTAAAAGGAATGACCGTCAGCAAAAGCAGAGCGAAGCATTAGCATCTACAAGCCGAGATGATAAAATTTCGGAAAACTAGTCACCACTGGCCAATCGGAGCGAAAACCAGTGGTGGAGATAATTACCGCTCCTCCATTTGATAATAAATATTTTGCTTCCTCCACAGGCTATCCACCAGAAGACGAACGTTCCAGTCAAACTAAAAATAGTTTTGTTGGCGCGGTCGGTGAAGCAAGCATCAATTTGTTCACATACATCAACAACAAAAAATACACAATGGTCGTCGATTCGGGGGCCAATATATCAGTAATCTCTGAAGAATTTTTAGTACCCACTGCAAAACTTTATGGTCCTCCTATTTGTATCTCAGGTATATCTGGAGGCACAATAACTTCCAAAGGTAAAGCAAAGGGAAAGTTCGTATTAAATAAAAAGGAATATGAGCACGACTTTGCCGTGGTGAGTCCAAATATACCAAACATTTTAGGAATAGATTTCTTAATAAAATTCAAATGCCTAATAGACTTTGAAGGGATGTGTTTAGAGCTAGGTGGCACGAAACATGCGTTGCTTCTCCCTTCTGGAGCCTCGAGTAGCTTGTTGGTAACCAAAGCATCTTATGTCCTTCCAGCAAGAACAGAAATGATGATGAAGGTTCATCATCCAACTGCTTTAAATGGCGTTACAGCGTTAGTAGATAGTTGTCAAAATTATGATCTACCATATGGCGTTTACTTGGTGGAGAGCTTGGTTCAACCGATGGGAGAAGAGGTGGTTGTCCGAATGGTTAACATTTCTTCAAATGATGTCATGCTTCCAAAAGATAAAGTCATCGGTAGGATGGATCAAGCAGATGTTTGCGAAATCCCGGTACAAGCGGTAGAAAACAAACCAGGCACCATTGAAGACCTAATAGCCCAGGCAAAGCCACTTCTTTCAAAGGGTGAAGTGCTTAAGTTCCGTAATTTGCTACAAAAATATTCTTCAGTATTTTCAGCCGGACCTGCGGACTTTGGACGGACAAATTTGACGCAACATAGCATCGATACAGGTGACGCCAGGCCAATCAAAATACCTGCCAGAAGAATCCCTACAAGTAAGCGGAAAGAGATGGATGAGCTGATCCAAGACATGCTAGAAAGGGGGGTGATCGAACCATCAAACAGTCCTTGGGCAGCCCCAGTGGTGTTGGTGCGAAAAAAAGATGGGTCCACTAGGTTTTGCGTGGACTACCGGCGTTTAAACGAGCAAACGAAGAAGGATTCTTATCCTTTACCTCTGATGGAGGAGCTGCTTGCGTCCGTAGGAGGATCGTCGTGGTTTTCTACGATGGACTTGCAGAGCGGCTACTGGCAGGTAGAAATGAGCGTTTATGATAAGGAAAAGACTGCATTCACGAACGGGAGTGGGTTATAGCATTTTCTTGTCATGCCATTCGGCTTAAGCAATGCCGGTGCGACATTCGAGAGATTGATGGATGAGGTGCTGAAGGGATTTCCTGTTTATCTAGATGACATTATTTGCCACTCCAAAGGTTTTGACGAACATCTCACCAATCTAGAAGAAATCTTCAAAAGATTAAAAGAAGCCAATTTAAAATTAAGCCCAAGCAAGTGCCATTTTTTTCGAAAAAGCGTGAAGTTCCTAGGACACGTAGTATCCAAAGAAGGTTTGGCTACTGATCCAGACAAAATTGATGCAGTCCGACAGTGGCCTATTCCAAGAACAAAGCGTCAGGTAAGAAGCTTTCTAGGACTTTGTTCCTATTACAGAAAGTTCATCGAAGGGTTTTCGACCATTGCAAAACCTTTGTCAGAACTTACGGAGGACCGACGTCGATTTGAATGGACTCAGCCTTGTAATGCCGCATTTCAGACGTTGAAAATCACTCTTACTTCGGCCCCGATCTTAGGTTTCCCAACAGCTGATGACACGTTTGTTTTGGATACCGACGCTTCAAACGTCGGGGTGGGTGCAGTGCTGAGCCAAAGACAAGGTGAGTCCGAAATTGTCATCGAATATTTCAGTAAGACTTTGAACAGGGCCGAACGCAATTACTGCGTCACGCGAAAGGAACTCTTAGCTGTTGTTCTAGCAACCAAAAGGTTTCACCATTATTTGTTCGGCAGACGCTTCCTATTACGAACCGACCACGCATCGCTGAAGTGGCTCTATAACTTCAAAATGCCGGAAGGGCAAATGGCCAGGTGGATTGAGCGGCTTCAGGAGTATGACTTCCAAATTCATCACAGGCAGGGATCCAGACATGGAAATGCTGATGGGCTTTCTAGGAGACCATGTGGGAACTGCAAAGTTTGTTCGCGATCAGAGGAGAAGGAAAAACTTCAATCAGAAGTCCTTAGTCTTCAGGAGCTACCCATAACAACTATGGAGGAACGCCAGCGAAACGATCCTACTTTGTCGACGGTAAGAGAATGGTTGGAACAGGGTAATCGTCCTACAAGAGAAAATATTTTGGTAGAAAATACTGACGTCAAAGCGTACTGGAGTTTATTTGGACAACTCAAGCTACACAACGACGTTATCACTGAAGTTGTGGAAGCAGATTCAGAAACGGTGAGTTACTTAGAATTGGTTCCAAAGAGTTTTGTTCCAGACATATTGGAGTCACTCCACAACAGCCCAAGTGGGGGCCATTTTGGACAAAAAAAGACACTCAGCAAGGTTAAAAGCAGGTATTTTTGGATAGGGCGCACAACCGACGTAAAGGCTTGGTGCCTCAGCTGTCAACAATGCGCAGCACGTAAGGGACCACCCCGCCGAACAATTGGGCGGCTCCAACCTAGCAATCCCAGTGCTCCTTTCGAAAGAATTGCGATAGACGTTCTTGGACCTCTCCCCCGTACATTGAATGGAAACCGATTCATAGTGGTAGTAATGGATTATTTTACCAAGTGGCCTGAATGTTTTGCTGTCCCTTGTCAAAAGGCAGAGGTAATTATTTCCAAGTTAATCGATGAAGTATTTTGTAGGTTCGGATTGCCACATTTTATCCACTCCGACCAAGGTCGGAACTTTGAGGCCGAGATATTCAAGATGACGATGGACATTTTGGGAATTGAAAAAACCAGGACAACCCCTTTAAGACCTCAGTCAGATGGAATGGTAGAGAGATTCAACCGTACTCTCTTGGACTACCTGGCTAAATTCACCGGGTCACAACAATCAGAATGGGACCGACATTTACAGCCGGCGCTCTTGGCGAATCGCACAGCTGACCACGAATCAACGAAATTTTCCCCCGCCATGGCAATGTTTGGTCGCGAACTCAAACTCCCAATAGATCTTTTGCGCAGCTTGCCACCGGGGGAAGCAAAATCAATGCCCGAATACGTGATGGATGTTCGAAGAAGACTTCAAAATGTACATCAAGTTGCCCGGATGAATCTGCAAATGACGGCGGACTCCATGAAGGCGAGGTACGACTTGAAGGCAAATCCGATAACTTTTACACCAGGGGACAAGGTTTGGTTTTATAATCCAAAGAGACGGGTCGGGTTAAGTCCAAAACTTCAGTGCGATTGGGAAGGGCCAGTCCTCATTGTCAAGCGCTTTTCAGATCTGGTATACCAAATTCGGATTCCAGGAAAACGAACACTTAAAGTGGTGCACTCAAATCGTCTTGCGGCCTTTGCTGAACCAGCTGTAACTCAGTTGGAACTTTGAGTCTTGGAGAGGGAGCAGTGTTACGAAAATCATGGTGACCATCAGATTTCATTATCAACAACAAAGGAAACACAGCTTATCGCTGTCAAAGTTCCAAAGCACATGCTTTCATAAAACGTCATACTATGAGCTGTCAAAGGAAAACAAATGGAATAGGAGTGAACGCGACGTCGAGAAGAGCACGAATAGAGAGCTGGAGGGAATTTTTTTTTGGAGAGTTGAGACGCAATAAAAGGAGCTCGCAAAGTAGAAAATTTCTTCTTGGCGAATTAGAACCTAAAGCTATCAGCACAAGCCTTCTGTGGTGAAAAATTTTAGCGACACAAAATAAAGGATAAAATTACAATTTCATTTCATTAAAAAAAATAAATACCTCTCGGGAATCAGAGACATCTAATAAAAATAAAATATTCGAAGTCAATGAGATCGTCTTTTTTTTAACTTCTCTATTTTGTTGAACATTTTTTTAGAGTTCCTCATCGCTGGGTTATATTTCGATTCAATTTGCGACGAATTCGAGAGTTTTGCAACAATATCAATAAATTGCAATATAGTTAAATATGTTTGAAAAACCAATATAGTTTAAAAATCTTAAATACCTAGATGAAGAAGTGCACTGCTCCTATCTAATGTCGTATTTTCAAAAATATTTATCTGTATTTTCAAAATGTATTCAATGATTTATTATTGTTGCAACTTGATATCACGTATTCACAAGATGCAATTTCCCAGCTATACAGCGGGGTAGGGAGTTTGTATCCCTAGCAAGATAATTGATGATTGGCGTGAGGAGTCTTAGTGACTCTGGGGTTGGTTGCCAATTGGATACTTGGACACACCAAAGTAAGGAAAACACAATTTCACATAACATACTACACTAAAGAACGAAGACAAATGTCAGATAGTTACCAGACTATCCGTGGTTGACTTCAGATTTAGCAATATATTCCAAAAGTTTTGCCAAAATTAGTTCGCAGTTCAGGAAAGATTATCGTAAAAGTAAATTATTAATATTCAAAAAAAAAATCGTAACTTTTTCGATTATGTAGCACAAGCAAGTAATTTTACGTTAATCGTAGGCAGCAAAAAGTAAAGTTAACCGCGTTAATATTAGGTAATTAAGTCTCAAAATCGAGTCTAAAGATTATCTTTCATATAGTTTCAATGGATCAAAAATAATAAGCACTTTTATATAAATCTAAAAATAACTACATCTACCATACAGATATACTAGTAATAAAGTAAAATTGAAAAATGATACTCAAGTGAATTTTGTTTTTGTTGAGATGGATTTGTAATCGCACTCCTTTATATCCTCAATGTTGATAAAAATAACTCGAACTGATGAAGCTTGAAGACTCGAAGAAGACCAAAACGTAACTCCAGTTGTAGGGATGCAAACGTTTCGCTAGATTGGAGGCATAAGCATCCAAATCCAATGCGGATCCGCAACAGAGCTGAGGTGCGCTTGGTGAATACACCGCGCGTGGTGTCTATAGAACAGATGTAGGTGATGATGTATCCAATCTGAGGAACACTTGTCCAAACAGATGGATATTCAAAGATTGATCTCAGAGATCTCCTGCTCACAGTAAATGTTATAAAACAAAGTGTAGGTGCCCGCAGGTGGGCTTTCTTGGCACCGCAGGTGGTGCTTCAGAAACCGTACAACACTGTTAGTAGATATGATGGAAGATGTTCTGCAACCGTGGCGTCAGGACGGTGCAACGATTGCTTCACGAATTCCACGTCGTCCAGAAAAAGTATGCGGAAGGGTGAGGTATGCTATCAGCAATAACACGCCGCTTCCTCGAGGAACAAATCTCCAGACAACAGTGAAATCACGGATCGGTGGTGCGGGACTCCGTCAGCCGCACGTGGCTTAGCAGAAAAATTCCTTTAACACAAAAAAAAGCACAACACTTCACAGAATTTTAGATATATCTGGAGCTTTAATCAGATCCTTCGGGATCTCTTCGAGAAACCGCCGCAGAAATCTCAAAAATTCAAAGTTGATAAGTAAGTATAGATGTAATAGGAATTTTGTGGATTTAATGATGATCCTCCCTTGATGCGTCGATGGCCACATGGATTGCCAATGCCAGCACCATGTGCTCTGGCGTTTCCTAAGGGAAAACCATGCCATGTATCAATTTTTGAATAAATTGAAAGATTACGAAACATACCTGTATTTATCAGTTAAAATTCTTTATAAATCCTACCGATAGGATTCCAAGGATTGTACAAAGTACAATTGAAGTAACGCCGCGTCGTATCAAGCCACGTTGTGTGGTACCACCGATGCGCAAAAAAAAAATTTGCCAAGAAAAAAAAATTCGAGGACAAAAGTTTCAGGGGTTGAAAAATTACCTGAAATGTAGAATTAATGCGTAAAAAGTGTTTGAATATTATACAGATAAACAGGCTGAATATATTCGGCGTGTTTATCGTTAATATTTTATACTTTACATACCTTATTTCCCAGAAATAATCCAATTAGGATGAGAAATATCCGATGGCTTGCACAGAACTTGCTTTTTTTGAAAATGTGACTGGTAGATATGCTGGCCGAATATGAAATAGACAGAAATATGATCTCGATCATATTTTTATATGGCTGGCCATAGAGTATCAAACCACTCATAGTAGCGATAGGGAAATTTCTCTATGGCTGGGGCATGTTCAAAGAGTAATGTCCTTAATATTAGTTTATCTGGCTCACGCCTAGATGTCACCACCGTCATGGAACTTGGAATAATTCAACTAAACAATTGGATTATAACTTCCAATTTGTCCAACCGACGTGTGTCAACCATTCCATCAGATGTGGGATGCTGGTCATGCGTTAGAGGAAAATAAATTCCACAATCATTAAAATTTTTAAAACAATGCAACTTGGTGACAAATCAACTCTGTCACATCGTTCTCATATCTGATGAATGTATTGGTTGATCTGTGTAATATAAAAACATTTATTACTCCGAAACTGACCTCGCCATGGGGAAATCTAAACCAGACAAGTACGTCATCAGAAATAAATAGTATCAAAATTCCTGTTTCTCTTCAGTGTGATATAATTGTTATACAAACTAATTTCACCACCAAGTCGGTCTGGTGAATAGCACACTGACACTAATACATATAGACAAATCGGATTCTAGATTTGGAACTCACTGTCATTAGTGGTGCAAATGTCAGAACAGACATAAAAAGCCGAAGAGATAATTTCAACAGGATCGATTTCAGGATAATTTCTGTCAGAGTAGGAAGGAATTGTTCCGTGAAGGAATTTAATCTGACAGGCAAAATTTCCTAAAAAGGGAACACTTTTGACCAGGGAAATTTCTCCAAAAGTGGGAATTATTAGAAAGCGGAAATCTGTCGCCATGAAATTGAGCGTCTATATTGTGGGATGAGCGCCATCTAGTGACTGGTGTAAATCTAAAAGTAAGTATATTCATCGCTTTTAAAGCCGTGGTCACACATCAAAAAAAAATTTTTGGGGTGAAGTCACACTGCCATTACAGTTGTCAAAATATTTTCCCTACAAAACTTGTGCTTTTGTAACAAATCTAATTTGTTCCCAAAGCAGAAGGAAAAGGAGAATATTTCCTATATTGCTTCAAAAAAAAAATATTGTTTGGTTCAGTGTGTGAGTAGCACACAGATAATCTAATATTCAATCAAACAACCGATAAACACAAAACGTGAATGGTTCTCCTTGCAAAAAGAATATTGCATGAAGAAGGAAAAGGAACAATAATAGACAAGCACAAGGGTCTCATGCACAGCTGAGCATACGCCGGGCACAACGATAAAAATATCACAGTAGAAAATTGTTCGTGAGTGAACATATTGCACTGTGTAGAGAAGCAAAGTGTAGTCACCACTACCACTGTCTTCACTAACACATCATCATCTCACACTACCTCTTAAGGTCTTTAGTGTGCACCGTCGATTTATAGCCTTTGCTATCCACTTCCTCATATAAATTATCACCGATTTTTCTTACAATTCTAACCTTAATGAATTTAGGGCTGAGTTTCGCATTAAAGTGCTTTGAAGAATCGCTAAGCACGAAATTTCGTTTATAAACCTCGTCATCCACCCTATAGTTGACCTTGTGACTACGCACATTGTAAACTCTCTCATAGTCAGCATGGGCCTTAGCTAATGCTTCCTTTAAATAGGAATGGAGAATATTCATTTTCGCAGTTTTAGGAAGCCAATCTATCTCCGAGTTGTTTAAACCTCCTAACTCTCTCAACACTCGATAATCCGCCCCATGCTCAATCATTCTCTGACCAAACAGAGCTTCATAGGGGGACATCTTGTTAGTAGAATGAACAGTGGTGCGGAGTGCACTACTTATGGACGATAGATGGGCATCCCAATTAGATTGTTTAGGATTTTTATACGCGCGAATAGCCGCTAAAATTGAGCGATTTACTCTTTCACTAGCATTCGCTTGTGGCGAGTAAACTGCCGTTTTATAATGCTTAACACCGTATGCATTCAAATAACTCTGAAATTCCTTACTTAGGAATTGAGTGCCGTTATCAGAGAGTATGCTCTCTGGCACACCATATACTAAAAATACATCCTCCTGCAAGAACTTTACTACGTTGATAGCCGTGGCTTTTCTCAATGGTTTAATCAGAACGAACTTCGTTAACTGATCGACAACAATGATTATGAAAACGTTACCGCTCCTCGACTTTGGATAGGGACCTAAGAAATCTATATACAGATGTTGGAATGGTCGATCGACCACAAAACTTCTTCCCATCTCCGTCCGAAGCGTCATATTCGAAGCTTTAGTAATTTTACAGACTTCGCATGTATCAACAAAATGTTTGACCTGTGTATACATACTCGGCCAATAGAAACGTTGTCTCAACCTATAGAGAGTTTTCACGACACCGCCGTGAGAAGATCTTGGAGGATTATGCGCTAACTCAATTAATGATTTCGTCATCTCAGATGGAACCCACAGTTTCCACGTTAAGTCGTCTGCGAGGGGATTACCAATAGAGTGTTTGGTACGTTTGTACACGTATCCCTCGGATACCTTGAGATCTGGTAATCGCTCCTGCTCCTTCTTGATGTGGTTGATGAGGTCCAGGTATCCTGCTGACTTGAAAGAGGAATCCTCTAAGTCCAAGTGGAGTACCTCCTCGGGGTAGACTCGTGCTAGGCATGAAAGAATCGAATCCTTGGAGACCTCCACCTGGCCAACCTGCCAGTAGGATCCTTTAAATTCATCAGCCACTTCAAGCTGGAGTGGTCTGTGATTACTTTAAAATGATATCCCTTGACATACGATCGAAACTTCTGGATACCAAGTACAGCTGCAAGGCATTCCCGTTCGGTGACGGAGTAATTTCTTTGCGCAGCGTTCAGCTTCTGGGAGAAGTAATAGATTGGGCGTTCAGCCCCATCTTCGTCCCGCTGACAAAGAACACACCCGATACCGGACGCGGATGCATCACACAAAATCACGAATTCCTTGCTAAAGTCAGGGTTGACCAGCACCGGAGCTGTCGTTAACGCCTGTTTGAAGGAATTAAAGGCTTCTAGAGCCTTCTGGTTAACCTCGAACGCTTTACCTTTCTTCAGTACATCTGTCAAAGGAGAGGCAAGCGTAGAAAAATCTTTAACGAATCGCCGGTACCATCCCGCCATTGCTAAGAAACGTCTTACTTGACGAGTTGTGGTAGGTACCGGAAATTCATTAATTGCTGCAATTTTGTCGGGGTCAGCTTTCAAACAGCCTTGCCCAACCTTATAACCTAGATACTGAAGCTCATCAAAACAGAACTTGGATTTCTCCACGTTGATCGTCAGTCCTGCCCTAGTCAATTCCTGACTTACTCGCCTCAATATCGCCAAGTGTTCGTTGAAAGTTTCAGACACGACCAAAAGATCGTCGAGATAAACGAACACTAGATCCTGCAATTCTGTCGGAATTACCTTAGACATAAGATAACTCAGACTCTGCGGCGCATTACACAAACCGAATGGCATGACCTTGAAATGGTACAAAGGTCTACCAGGTACTGTAAAAGCAGTCTTTTCCCTTGATGTTTTCTCCAACGGTATCTGCCAGAATGCGTCCTTCAAATCCACACTAGAAATATAGAGAGTTTTTGAAAGGCGCGCTAACAGACCCTCAATATGGGCAATTGGCCTCGCATCCTTCTTTGTAACCGAGTTCACCTTTCGAAAATCTTGGCATAGGCGGTTCTTCCCAGGCTTGCGCACTAGCACAACTGGTGAAGACCATGCACTAGAACTTTCTTCGATGACCCCCAAAGACAACATACGATCCAATTCCTCATACATCATTGCTTGTACCGCAGGAGAAACAGGATAATATTTCTGCTTAATTGGTATAGCATCACCCGTATCGATGTAATGCTCTACCAGTGTCGTTTTCCCGAGCCCCTTGCTCGCGATAGAAGGAAAACCACGAATCACATCACGAAGTTGAGTGGACTCTTCGTGACTGAGCTTCACTTGGTTTGTGGAGTTTCCATCCGATGGAAAATCCGATAGGGAAGAAATCAGATGAGGTGCCAGTCCAAATTAACGCCAGAAGTCAACGCCTAAATACAAACGTTGAGAAAGTGTTGGCACGACGTAAAAATCCATGCTGAACAGCATGCCATTGTACTGGACATCAGTAGTAAACATTCCCTTAATTTGCTGCTGTTTCGCGACCGCAGTGGACACCGTAGACTCGACGTTCCCAACCTTAACGTGCTTCGCTTTTAAGTAGTCTACGCAATCTGTACCAAAGCAACTAATGCTCGCAACGGAATCCAAGAGTCCAAGAAACTTGTCTCCCAACATCTCCACAGTCACGTATGGACGAGGATCATTGGATTCCTTGCCTAATCTAGCGGCAGCAACGTTTCGGTAGGTTGTCCGCTTTAATTGAAAACGATCTCGTGTTCTACGAATCCGTTTCGAAATTTCAGGAAATGCTACTACTCTCTTCCTAACCTCATAATAATTGAGTAGCCTTTCGTGAAATGGTTTCTTATATAGTAAATCAGATTTATTCTTATCTTCAGGTAAATTCAAAAGTGTATTTGGTTGGGTATCAGTCAAAAATTTATTAGGGTTTCGTTTCAAAATAGTAATTTGAGGAGTGTCAAGCAAAGGTTCTTCATCCGGATGGTGGATTTGATCGCTTCGGGTTTCCCGCACATCTAGGACAATTCGGACTATAGACATTCGGTAAACCACATCTAAAACAGAAAACAATTTGGCTTGGATCTGCACAATCGCGGAACCCATGGCCCACAGTTTGGCATTTCCAGCATTTCATCAATTCAGGGTGGAATGCATCCACCTGCTCAGGCAGTGCAACTGCTAATTCATCTCCAGGAGTTTCCTAATCCAACGCGTTGATGAAGCGTGTAGGTGGGTGAGGTTGCTTGTACGCATTTGGTACGAAAGGTTGTCGCGGGTTATCAGAACTACCAAAGAATTTTTCAATAGTGCGACATTGGTATGCTAACTCTTGAAGGCTATATATGCTAAAGGATATCAACGACTGACCTAGTTGTCGTTTCACATTAGCTTTAATGATTTCAATCATTTCCCTGTCGTTCTTAGGGATTCGCAAGTTGGAGTTCATATGCATCATAGCATCAAAGAAGTCATTGAAGGACTCCCCTGATTGTTGCTTACGATCATACAACCTGCGAGACAATTCCGTATCCGTTTCGAGGCTACGAAATTGCTCAATTAACGCCAATTGTAGCGTTCGCCAGGACGCATGCAGATTTTGCTTGCGGTACCTCCAGTACCACTGTTCAGCAGGTCCAGATAAAAATTGGTGGAAACCACCAGACACTTCTTCCCAAGAAAAGCGATAACTAGCTCTAATGAGGTCCAAACGGAACAAAAGGTCATCTACTGGCATATTCCTCCCATCAAACTTAATTCCCCATTTGTCGAATAGTGGGTAGGCACCAGACGTAGGATTACTAGAGTGTATTGCTTTCGGCTGAGAAGCCGCAAACTGATCGTTATCCAAACGAATAGAATTCATGCGCGACATGAACTTGTCCACGTTCACACCCTGAGCCATGTTCGAAGGATGTACCGGAGGGGTACTTGAACTTGCTCCAGGAGGAACGGGTTGTGATGCAGGTTGTGTAGCCAAAGGAGTCGCAACCGGCACGAAGCTTGTTAAATCAACAATATCGCCAGCCACAGTTCTGGCTGGAAAATTGACAGACCTACCTTGAAGAGTAGGCATGTCGACGTAGGGAATTACTGCGGAATTTGGAGGCCGAATAACTTGAAAAGCCGGGGTTGGCTGTGAAACTGGTGGATGATTGACATTATCATCAACATTACTGTTGCTATTATTAGCATTACTCGCATAACTCTTGTTTTGATTATTAGCATTGTTCTCCCTACTATGTAACAACTCAGTTACATGTCTTAACAAAATGGCTTGACTTTCAGCGAGACCTCGCGAAAGTTCTTCTACAAAAAATTTCCTGTCATCCATCCGGTGTAAGTCTACCGTCGCCGAGATCATCTCTTGCATATAGGCAGATTGATTGGCCGCTTGTTGTGCTCTTCTTTGCTCTTCAGGAGTCAAAGGTGAGCCTAAAGGTTGCCCTTCATTCGCTGGTACGCGAGCGGGTGGGCTTGAATGATCCGTGCCTACACCAGAGTGGTGGGCTGAATGTACGGAATCATCCTGAGGATTAAGGGGTGCAGCTCGTCACATTTCGTCAGCTTCACGTGCGTAGTACTCCGGGTTGTAAGGACCTGGATTAAAGAATTTTCTAGCAGAGCCGGGCATTGGACTGTGCTATGAAAATTACACAAAACAAAGAAAAAGTCTTAATACTATAGAAAAGTGGGGTGTGAAGTGATTCGTTCACTAATTCACACCAAGTAAAAATTCAAAAATTTATCAAAGTGAATATTCAAAACTTATTGAATATTGTTGTTTGGAGAGAAGTTGATATAATCAAACTTCCTACAAAACTTCAAAAATCTTAAAAATAAAGTAGTGAAAGTAAAGTTATGTTGGTCTAAGCTAAACTTCTTCCTTAGACTTCGCACAAATTGAGTTCCGAAACAATCGTATCGAAAATCAAGCTCAATTACAAAAAAAAATTTAATTATACTTAAATACGTAAGATAAGCTAAATACTCATAGACTTCAAAACTGAATATCTGTAACTTAAGCTTCAAGAAAATACTTAATCTCTACAAAAACTTATTAAAGCTCTTTGTAAACTAATGAACCTTCTTCTAGTTCAAGTTTTCAAAGACTATAATCTCCAACTAAATATAGAAAAATGTTATATACTAAACTAAAGAGTGCTAAATCTAAACTCAAAACTAAAGCGTTTCGATGACCCGTGAAACACGCAGAATTCCACGACCTCACCAAACGAAGATACTGAACTCAAAAAAAAAATGGAACCTTCGGGATTACGTCTTCCCTATTTTCCGAAAATACTCAAAACTCAATGGAATCTTCAGGATTACGTCTTCCCTATCTTCCGAAAATACTCAAAAAGTGTGCAACACTTCAAATACTCAAAGGGTGCAACACTGCAAAAATCTTAAATATACTCAAATGGTGCAACACTGCAAAAATCTCAAAAATACTCAATAATATTTAAACTTCAAAAACACTAAATTGTCTTATCATCAAAATACGGTCCGGGGGCTGGAAAGAATCTCCCCCCCATAAACATGAACGGAAAGTGGAAGTATTGCGCCTAGCGACTAACTTCTCAAAAAAAAACTAACAAAAACTTTAAAAATAATTAGTGGATGTGGACTAACTATCGGGTCAATAAATGTACAACATCAATCAATGAAAAATTGGAAATTCGATCAGAAATCAGGAGTCTCATAACGCTACTGCAGACATGCGTTAGGAACGAGTTCACCAACCACCGGTTAGCGCTTCATGAGAGTTCCATCAACTTAACGAACTCTGACAAAAACATAACTGCATGAAAACATTATCATATATTTGGGCTTGTAATTTTACATCTATACAAAAACTGAAAGATCCGAATATAAGCATTAAAGGTGAGTGAGTGGATTCTCTTGGTGTGTTAATAGCTTCTGCAACAGACGTGCATCGGGAACTTGTTCACCAACCACCGGTCAAAAGATCTGTCAACAACATCCTCGACGAATTCAAAATTCTACTAAACTCAAAAGAAAAAAGTTTCAGTACTCTCGCAACAGACGACCAGACTTAAAAACGTCTAAATCCTGGACAATAAAGTTACCGAAAACCTTAATCAAAAGCAAAAAAAGGAGGTAAAGTACTACGAATGAATCCTATGCAACAGACGAAGATTAGGAACTTGATCACCAATCTCCCGGACAATAAGGCATCCAAAACATCATCATCATCATCAAGTCCTGTAACCCCGCTCGGGGCATAGGGCGCCAACAAAACGTCTCCATCCTTCACGGTCTGCAGCTAGATATCTTAACTGTGGCCACGTCTTTTTCTGGGAATTAGCTTCTGCTACAACTGTTGACTTCCATGTTGTTCTTGGTCTTCCAACCCGACGTGAACCCTGAGGATTCCATTCAAAAGACTGCTTTGCAATATCATTGTTTGGTTTCCTAAGTGTGTGACCAATCCATTGCCATTTGCGCTTTCTTATGTCTACGTCCAACCGCTCCTGACTTGTCCTGCGCCACAATTCCTGGTTTGAAATAGTTTGTGGCCAGCGAATCTTTAGAATGTGACGTAGACAGCGATTCACAAAAGCCTGCGATTTTCTCGAGATGGTAGCCGAGACTTTCCAGGTTTCGCAAGCATATAATAGCACGGATTTAACGTTGGATTCGAAGAATCTCAACTTAGTGCGTAAGGATATTTGACTGGATCTCCAAATTTGAGACAGAGAACCAAAGGCAACGCGAGCTTTATTTATTCTGCTTTTTACGTCCAGATCCGTACCACCATTCGCTGATACAGTACTTCCAAGGTAATTGAACTGTTCGACCTCTTCAACAGGCGTGTCATGCAGAATAATATGTTGTTGTTGTTGTTGTGAAGGGGGTCCTGTTTGCATTATTTTTGTCTTTTTGCTATTGATTCTAAGACCGCACGATTCTCCTTTCAATAGCAGAGATTGACACATCACGTTCAGCCCACTGATGTTATTTGCCATGAGACATATATCGTCGGCATAGTCTAAATGGCTAAGCCTTTCAAACGGTCTCCACTGAATGCCCTGCCTCTCCGTTGTACCAACGCTGGCCGTCAAAACATCATCTATCGCCAGCAGAAAAAGGATTGGCGATCCAAAACATAGTCTAGATGTTATTCTTCCAGCAGAATAACTCTACCAAAACAACTTAAACTCGGAAAAGAAATTCGACAAAAAAAAAATTTTGCTCGAACACCAAAAAAAAATTCCTAACATAAAAACTTCAAAAACTAAGTTTCTCCATAATCAAAATAAACATCAGAACAAAGTACCGTGTACGTGCTCCAGGCCCCACACGTTGGTGCGCCATTCTGTAACGTAGAAATTAAAACCCCAGACTGAAATTACTGATCTCAAACGCACAGAGTGAGGCCAATGAAGTATACAAAAAGTGTATGTCTCACATTAGGCATCGACTCTGATACGTCAGTAATTTCTACCTACTAACGAAAGGACGAATATCCTCTCGCTAGGACATGTATGATGATGATGGTATTTTTGTTGACACGTTCACACGGTAGAGAGCATCAAGCAAAAGACCAACTTACAGATGGTCCTCGAGGACCCCCACTGCCAGTCCGTGCTTCAACTACAATGTTTCCTGGTGGTGGTAGTAAAGCGCAGTACCCATACTATCATCTTAATCGAGCACCATGTCTCTACTAGGAATATCTTCACCACACAAATCCTTGGCCTCTTTTTCTCCATACACAGACTTATCCACCATAGCATACCGGTTCTTTCACTTCTCTCATAGTTGTATGACAGGACCTCATAGGTATTGAGATGTATACATGTACATACGATTTCGCATTCTGCTATGTTCCACCATAAATAAATGGGAACATATACCAATACATCCAAATACCATAGACACGATAAGTAAGAGAGATAGGTCCAAACACAGATCACAACCTATATCCCTTAGATCATTTATCTTACCATGCCGATCACCTCAGAACTAGATTTGTAACAACCAGAGGAAACCAGAATGCGGGTGGATAATTTATTATTATTTTTATAAATTGATAGCTTCGATGACCTGCAATACCTAAAATTCATTCAACACATACTCAAAACAAAACTCACCAGAGAAATTATCTTAAACCTCAAAAAAAAGTAAACTCATACCGAAGATCCACGCGGAAACAGAATTTGGTCACCGCAAGACCACTACTACACTCAAAAGATCCGAAGCCGACCCAATCATTGTAGTGTTCGTGGAAGAGAAGAATATTCCGGAACCCCTAGTCCTCGCCAGTCACAAAGGCCTATTGCCTTCATGTGTCATGGGAAATGACGAAAGCAGAATCTCTCACCCATCACGAACTCGGTTGGTATAGAAGAAAAATAAAAATAGTAAGTCGAATTTCTTATTCCTCAATTCCCCTACCCCGCACTACTCTTCAGTCCACTACACGCACTGGAGGGCATTGACCTGAGAGGCAAATTGAGGTTGTCGCCGATCGACCACCGCGTCGATATGCAGCATTGCCCCGCTCCACTCAAGAGCAGAAGGGAGGTGAGTCCTTGCTGTGGGATCGCGACGGTGCTATAAGTTTTTACCCTGCATATCTGGATACGGATGTTAATATATCCCTTTCTTTCTAAAAGACTAAGGCCTGTGGCACAGGATACATTTGTTCATTATGATGCGTATGTCTCTTTCTCTCAGATCCTCTTAGTCTGAGACACTCACTGCAGGAGTGATAATATTTCGATTGCTTGAGAAGAAAATTTAGTCCTGGGGCCGAATTACGGCATCAGTGAGCAAGTGGGTAACGTTCATACGTTACTGATTTACGTAAACAACACATCGGGATGATGGCATACGAAGCATCACGTATCGAGCACACTCTTAATTGTACTAGGGTAAATCTATTACATTTCATTATAAACGTCATTTACACATCTATCATTTATCTATTTGTCACAGCTGTTATTGTTATTATAATAAATAAAAAAAGTATTTAGATCATTCACATTAAAAGCTACTCATTGATGTTTTTTAATCTTCCAACTGAAGCTACTGTGTTTGCAATTTAATTCCATTTAACTTGAATTTTAAAGTTTGCTTTCCTGGAGCTCAATGTGTTTCTCCAAGGCATTTTTGTCACTCTTGCCTGGAACAAATTTTCGGATGGTATTTTCTCCTTGCAGAACGAGTTTGGTTTTGTCCCTTTTCTTGGATGTATATAGGTACAGCCTAACACTTGTTGTCTTCCCTTGAGCCGAATTCGGAAAAATTTGTCTGGCCAAATCCGGATGCTCTGCCATAAAGGATATTTTTTTGTATGGTGTTGATTTTGTTCAAATTCATCCTAAAACATTTCACATTTGATATTTTGCTTTAATATTATGTATTAAAAATAAAATAACATACATTTTATCAGCCAGAATATTTTTTTTGTTCCTATCCGTGACTGCTGACTCGTTTACGATTGCCTCGCGTCAATCGAGTAAAAAAACACACGTTTACTGACAAGGGAATGCCAAAAATTGTTTTCGATACTCGATACCGAGCTCGATATCGTAAGCAGTAATGCCAAATGCCAATAATTCAGTGACGTATTGCTCACCTACGGATGCGGTAATTCGGCCCCTGCACTTTCTATGGAGTTCCAAGTAGAAATATTTCCTTTACCACAAATAACATTGACCACACTAAATAGTTTCTAACTATGATATCTTTGGATGTCAGAAGATATCTAGAGCTGTCTATACCCTCGTCTCTACCATGCTCAAATGTTATGTAGAGTGCAGGAGCGAAGTGTCTGACCTGGTGTCGGGTTGTCTATATTGTAGACGACAACCCCTGTCTCTTAACCCACCCATTTCAAAGAGGATCAACTCCCTCTAAGAACCTTGGCTTCTCTATGACAGAAAAAGGAATATTATGAAGAAGCCCCTTAACATGAATGTAGGTCAAGCCTGACCTACATTACTAAATCTCTATACTATACTTAAACTAACCCAAACATCCTATACAAAAATGTTCCACCTTTCATGAAAATGTGAGGAAGAGAGAGTTCTATACAACCCCCATCGGACCTTAAATAACCTATTCCATAATAACTAAATTCCTATAACTCATAGAAAACTGAAAGAAAGTCTGCATCAAAAATCAACTTGATAAATGAAGACTGCAAAAAGTTTCAATTACTATAATCATACAAAAGTTTTAATTAATAAGTTCTTAAAACTAACAGGATTATTATTTCCTAAATACTTATAATATAAGAGGATATGTATTTAAATCAAAATTTTAAATATATTTACTCGACCGATATTTCAACCGTTATCAAAACTTTTATGAAAGTAAATTTATCAATTACGAAGTCGATATTCAAGATTCAATCTTGATAATACCGAATGCAAATACCAGAAGGGTAAGGTAAGTATGTAATTCTCAAAAGATGTAAAGGTCGATAATATTTTTCTTAAAAATTCAAGTAAAGTAAAAATTAATACTAATACTAAAGATAATCACGCGTACAAAAAGTAGATCACGACAATGAAACAAATTTTAAATCAATACGAAGTAAAACAATTAGGTCACAGCGGCTTGTAAATGCTGTCAATATTGTAATTATATTTAAGAAAACCGATTTCGAAAAGAATTTACCGAATTTATATCGAACTCCAATTAGAGATACTCAACCGCACGAAAATGTAGTAAAAACTAGATAAGATATCTCAAATTAAGTCATATATTATTTACTAACAAAGGCGGGAATAACGAAGTCATAAATCGTCACTTCCGTTTGACCTAAACCAAAACATACAACAATCACAACAAAGGATCAACAATATATCTATTATTAACTTCTTGAAAGAATAATAGATAGAAAAGTGTGTACACAGGTAGTGTATTAACACAATGTAACGTAAAGTCAAAACGAATTCCAAAGCCAACGAAGGGCTGAGAGCACAAACGTTTCAGGTAAGAATACCTGGAAAGTGTATATTGAAACCGATAAGGTTCATAATGATTAACATCACAAAAGGAGGTTTGTTGGCATCAGGTAGGTATACCACACAAACAAAACCATAACAAGATGGCAAATAGTACCATACTAATTGAAGTAAAAAGGTAAGTGAGAACACAATGGAAGCAAATCCAATGTGTGGAGGGAATTGCATACAATTCAGAAAAACAAATAAAGGAAGGTTGTACACTTAGTAAACACTAGAACATAACAAAGTTTCTTAAAGTGTCAGAAGGATGATAAGGAAAAAAATGTTGACTAATAGAAATGACTATATCAAACTGAAGAATCAATATTCAGGCCAATATCAGGGAGGGTCGCTGAAAAGTAAAAGTTGGAAATAAATGCATATACAGTTCGTATATGATATCAATAAATTGCAATATAGTTAAATATGTTTGAAAAATCAATATAGTTTAAAAATCTTAAATACCTAGATGAAGAAGTGCACTGCTCCTATCTAATGTCGTATTTTCAAAAATATTTATCTGTATTTTCAAAATTTATTCAATGATTTATTATTGTTGCAACTTGATATCACGTATTCACAAGATGCAATTTCCCAGCTATACAGCGGGGTAGGGAGTTTGTATCCCTAGCAAGATAATTGATGATTGGCGTGAGGAGTCTTAGTGACTCTGGGGTTGGTTGCCAATTGGATACTTGGACACACCAAAGTAAGGAAAACACAATTTCACATAACATACTACACTAAAGGACGAAGACAAATGTCAGATAGTTACCAGACTATCCGTGGTTGATTTCAGATTTAGCAATATATTCCAAAAGTTTTGCCAAAATTAGTTCGCAGTTCAGGAAAGATTATCGCGAAAGTAAATTATTAATATTCAAAAAAAAAATCGTAACATTTTCGATTATGTAGCACAAGCAAGTAATTTTACGTTAATCGTAGGCAGCAAAAAGTAAAGTTAACCGCGTTAATATTAGGTAATTAAGTCTCAAAATCGAGTCTAAAGATTATCTTTCATATAGTTTCAATGGATCAAAAATAATAAGCACTTTTATATAAATCTAAAAATAACTACATCTACTATACAGATATACTAGTAATAAAGTAAAATTGAAAAATGATACTCAAGTGAATTTTGTTTTTGTTGAGATGGATTTTTAATCGCACTCCTTTATATCCTCAATGTTGATAAAAATAACTCGAACTGATGAAGCTTGAAGACTCGAAGAAGACCAAAACGTAACTCCAGGGTTAGGGATGCAAACGTTTCGCTAGATTGGAGGCATAAGCGTCCAAATCCAATGCGGATCCGCAACAGAGCTGAGGTGCGCTTGGTGTATACACCGCGCGTGGTGTCTATAGTACAAAATGTCTCAAAAGAGAGCAACCTGAGGAAACCAGTGTTCACTACAGGTGTAAACGAAGTTGGAGAGATCTATAGATCCTCCTCTTGCAGTTACGAATTGTCGCAAAAAGTATGTGCCCGCAGGTGGGCTTATCTTGGCACCGCAGGTGGTGCTTCAGATTTCATACACAATATCTTAAGGCTCGTTAAGGATGTCAGCTACGATCGTGGCGTCAAGACGATGTAGATGAAACCCAAGCTTGGTTCCAGCGTCGAAAATATTCCACAAAGTACGGAAGGATGATGTGGACTACGAAGCCTCACAACTCCACTTCCTCGCTTGTGCTGGATATATGATGTACGTCGAAATAACTGTGCAGGACGTCGTCGGCCGCACGTGGCTTTCGAAGTAGCACGTTGTCTGGAGCAATGTCCAAGCTCACAACAAAAAAAATCTGAATAATTTCCAACAATCTTCTTGGTGTTTTGGTATCTTTTATTCGTAGGTATTTTCCAGGTTTATAATATCCGTGCAGATAACTCAACAACTCAAAATCTTGCTCGGATATGGATGTAGTAATAAGAGATCACACGAGGTACACACGTGGGCGTCGGTGGCAGCATGGAATTGCAACGCAATTCCCATGTGCTCGGACGTTTGGTCTATATAAAAAAATCACACAGATTTCATAACCAAAAAGATTCTTGTTGGACGTATAAAAGACTCACCCTTATTTGTGGTAAATTCCACTTGGAAGTTTATAGGGTTATCAGCAATTACGGCGTCGGCGTCGTGGCTAGCCAAAATGCTGGGCCACCGACGCTTGCTTTTAGAAGAAAAAAAAAATTTTCTCACAGAAAATTTTATTGCACACCAATGTGCTGAAACACAAAAAAAAATTCTTGAAAGCTCGGCAGAAATATTATTATTAGATATAACATACCTTTTATTTAATTATCTAATGCAAATAATTTACTTTATGCTTTTACAGATGCGGCTGATACAAAAAACTTTAAACTTTTTAACTTTTATTTTAGTATTTAGGTCTTTTTGGCTAGCTGACTTTGAATGAAATGAAATGAGGGATGATCTCATTCATTTCTCTATGTCTAGCCATGCGAAGTTGGTTGCGCTTACATTTAGATATAGTCTGTGGCCATAGACCTGTTCGTAGTGTAGGAAAATTTTCTTACTACAATGTGTCTACCCATGTGAAGTTGGTTGCACTTACACATAGAAGTAGTCTGTGGCTATAGACCTGTTCGTAGTGTAGGAAAATTTCTTACTACAACCAATATGGTTCGTTCGTAGATGTCGCCACCGTCAAGGGACTTGGTAATTCAGAAAAATAATTGTATATTAAATTCCATTTTGTTATCACGTCATGTGTCACATTCCCATTACGTAAAGAGATGTTGCGGACACAAAAGACAGAAGGTAAAGTATCATGATTTGTGATACTTGACACACTGTTACTTAAACCAATTGATTTGTACGTTTCGACTCGATGTCATAAAGTCTGAGAGGTGAGATTATAGACTCATTTGAGGTTTCAACAACCTACGAATCGAGCCTCGCCATGGAGAATTTCACCACCGAAATGACATCTACCACGAGTTAAGTGTTATACAGTCCGTATTCACCACCAAATCGGCCTGGTGAATGCGCACCAACACTGATACTCTAAACAGAAACAAATTCTCCCCTCCGGAACACACTGACATTTATGGAACAACTGTCTAATTGGACCTAAATTCCATAGGGTAATTTTCGAAAGGGGAATAAAGGCAGGATTTTATCCTGAAAAAATGACAATTTAATCAGAATAGTCCGTGAAGGATATTATTCTGACAGGTAGGTTTGCGAAAAAGGGAACAAATATGGCAAGGGGAAATTCTCTGTAAAGCCTAGTACTCAGTTCGCGCTAAACTAAATTTTATCTCTACAATATTTATCTCTACACACCTTTGCTAAAAAGGCGCGCTAAATTTTGAAGTTGGAGAGATTAAAGATACTATAAGGCAAGTTATGGATTCTTACAAAAAAAATTTTTTGAGATAACAATCAAATATAACATAACGATGATAGCGAAGACGAAAAAAGATGGTCAAAAAATTCTGTCCGTCTGTCTGTCTGTCTGTATGTATAGACACCTAAAGCCCAAACAGGTGGGCCGAATTGTTTCAAACTTGGTATATATAGAGTTTTTAAGGCATTGTACAGAGGGGAAATGGAATTTTTTTAGCTAAGAAAATAACGGTCCCTGCTAAATAGACGTTACGCTAAAGCTTATTTTTCTAGAAAACATATGGCTGAAAAAAATTTAAAAAAAGTCCAAAAACGGTACTTTCAATTGGACCGTTTTTTTTGCTTTCGACCATCTCGAAAACGGCTCAACCGATACTTTCGGAATTTCACACATATATAGGTGCAAGTAGCTCAATTTATACTGCACCCCAAAATTTTTTTTAAAATAGCTCCCTGTATTTAAAAAAAATTAAATTAAAAAAAAATTTAATACTTTAAAAACTGCTCATTAAACTTTTTTTTAAATTATAAATACATAATGTTAATGTATTTGCTGAATACCTATGAACTGGCGTTTTGGAATTTTTTTTGAAAAATGTTTGAAGAAATTTTTTACAAAAATCGTTTTTCTCAAAGTCCGCTCCAGATTTTTATAAATTTATTCTCATAAATTCAAATTTGTCCAAGAAATAAAATGGTGTACATTTTTCAGCTCAAATTAGTTGAAGTATTTATTTACGAATTTAAAAAAATTAGTTTTTATCAAAATCTCAAGCCCCAAAACCACTGTCACATATTAGAGCAAGTTCATGCGACCCAGTAGTGCATTTTATTTAATATACCTACATAATGTAGCCACTTAGCAACTATCGTACAAGTTCAAGAGCAAGTTCGTGCGACCTTCGCAAGACCTTCGCAAGACTGTCAGAATTTATCTTGTGAAATAATGTGTTTTACATTCTTTCGCAAGCTAAATTTTGTGGAGACTTTTTTCTTAGCCGTTAGCCTGACACCTGGAATTTATCTTGAAGTGAGTACTACTCAGCTTAAAACCCAAGCTAAAATTTATCTTGGGTGGAAATTTGTATGGAAGATAAATTTTAGCGCGATCTGAGTACTAGGCTTAAACGGGAATTGTTCTAACCGGAAATTATTTAAGTGTGAATTTGAGGATCAGTAATACTGGATAAACGCCATCTAGTGAGTATATTGGACACGAGATGTAAATACTCCGTCGCGTTAGGCGATGATCACATGCCAAAAAAAAAATTTGGGGTGTAGTCACACTGATTTAGAACTGTCAAAATATTTTCAATACAAAACTTGTGCTTTTGGAACAAATCTTATTTGTTCCCAGAGCAGAAGGAAAAGGAGAATATTTCCCAAATTGCTTCTGAATGGACTTTACCTTGGTCCATTCGCTGTCACTGTGTGAGTAACACACACATAGTCTGTAACAATCTAAACACACAATAAACATGTAAACAAAAGTTGCTATCCTTGCAAAAAAAAAATTGCAGGAAAGAAACGAAAATTGGACAAGCACAAGGGTCTCATATACAGCTGAGCATACGCCGAGCACAATAATAATATCACAGAAAATAATCCTGTGTGGATATAGGGGAGTGTAAAGAAGGAAAAGCGAAGTCAACACTGACGAGCTCTATTCCTAATACATCCATATACCACACTACCTCTTAAGGTCTTTCGTGTGCCCCGTCGATTTGTAGCCTTTACTATCCACAACCTCATATAAATTGTTACCAATTACTCTTAAAACTCTAACTTAAATAAATTTTGGACTTAGTTTCGCATTGAAATGCTTCGACGAGTCGCTAAGCACAAAATTTCGCTTATATATTTCATCATCCACCTTATAATTGACTTTGTGACTGCGCACATTGTATACTTATACTCAGCATGAGCCTTTGCTAATGCCTCTTTCAGATAAGTGTGGAGTATGTTCATCTTTGCAGTTTTGGGTAGCCACTCTATCTCCGAATTGTTCAAACCTCCTAACTCTCTCAACAGACGATAGTCCGCCCCATGCTCAATCATTCTCTGACCGAACAGAGCCTCATAGGGGGACATCTTGAGATTGGAATGAACGGTTGTGTGAAGTGCACTACTTATGGACGATAGATGAGCGTCCCAATTGGACTGCTTCGGATTAATATAAGCACGTATGGCCGCAAGAATCGAGCGATTCACTCGTTCGCTAGCATTCGCTTGTGGCGAATATACTGCAGTTTTGTAGTGTTTAACACCATACGTATTCAACAAAATTTGAAACTCCTTACTTAAAAATTGAGTGCCGTTGTCGGAGAGTATACTCTCTGGCACACCATAAACTAAAAACACATTCTCCTGCAAGAACTTAACTACACTTAGAGCTGTAGCTCTCCTTAAAGGTTTGATAAAAACAAATTTGGTTAGTTGATCGACTACTATGACTATGAATGAATTTCCGCTTTTCGATTTAGGATAGGGGCCCAAGAAATCTACATATAAATGTTGGAAAGGTCGATCGACCTCAAAACTATTCCCCATCTCCGTACGAAGCGTCATATTCGAAGCTTTAGTAGATTTACAGACTTCACAAGAATCAACAAAATGCTTGACCTGAGTATACATACTCGGCCAATAAAATCGTTGTCTCAACCTATAAAGAGTTTTAACTACACCGCCGTGAGAAGATCTTGGAGGGTTGTGAGCTAACTCAATGAGTGATTTCGTCATCTCGGATGGAACCCACAGTTTCCACGTTAAGTCGTCTGCGAGGGGATTACCAATGGAGTGTTTGGTACGTTTGTACACGTATCCCTCGGATACCTTGAGATCTGGTAATCGCTCCTGCTCCTTTTTGATGTGGTTGATGAGGTCCAGGTATGCTGCTGACTGGAAAGAGGAATCCTCTAAGTCCAAGTGGAGTACCTCCTCGGGGTCGACTCGTGCTAGGCAAGAAAGGAACGCTTCTACCGTCAAATTGTCTGCCTTGTATACTCTCGACAGAGCGTCTGGCACGACATTCAAAGTTCCCTTTCGATGCTCTACCACGAAATCGAATCCTTGGAGACGCATGCTCCACCTGGCCAACCTGCCAGTAGGATCCTTTAAATTCATCAGCCACTTCAAGCTGGAGTGGTCTGTGATTACTTTAAAATGATATCCCTCGACATACGATCGAAACTTCTGGATACCAAGTACAGCTGCAAGGCATTCCCGTTCGGTGACGGAGTAATTTCTTTGCGCAGCGTTCAGCTTCTGGGAGAAGTAATAGATTGGGCGTTCAGCCCCATCTTCGTCCCGCTGACAAAGAACACACCCGATACCGGACGCGGATGCATCACACAAAATCACGAATTCCTTGCTAAAGTCAGGGTTGACCAGCACCGGAGCTGTCGTCAACGCCTGTTTGAAGGAATTAAAGGCTTCTAGAGCCTTCTGTTTAAGCTCGAACGCTTTACCTTTCTTCAGTACATCTGTCAAAGGAGAGGCAAGCGTAGAAAAATCTTTAACGAATCGCCGGTACCATCCCGCCATTCCTAAGAAACGTCTTACTTGACGAGTTGTGGTAGGTACCGGAAATTCATTAATTGCTGCAATTTTGTCGGGGTCAGCTTTCAAACAGCCTTGCCCAACCTTATAACCTAGATACTGAAGCTCATCAAAACAGAACTTCGATTTCTCCACGTTGATCGTCAGTCCTGCCCTAGTCAATTCCTGACTTACTCGCCTCAATATCGCCAAGTGTTCGTTGAAAGTTTCAGACACGACCAAAAGATCATCGAGATAAACGAACACTAGATCCCGCAATTCTGTCGGAATTACCTTAGACATAAGATAACTCAGACTCTGCGGTGCATTACACACACCGAATGGCATGACCTTGAAATGGTACAAAGGTCTACCAGGTACTGTAAACGCGGTCTTCTCCCTTGATGTTTTCTCCAACGGTATCTGCCAGAATGCGTCTTTCAAATCCACACTAGAAATATAGCGAGTTTTTGAACGGCGCGCTAACAGACCCTCAATATGGGCAATTGGCCTCGCATCCTTCTTTGTGACCGAGTTCACCTTCCGAAAGTCTAGGCATAAACGGTTCTTCCCAGGCTTGCGCACTAGCACAACTGGAGAAGACCATGCACTAGAACTTTCTTCGATGACCCCCAAAGACAACATACGATCCAATTCCGCATACATCATTGCTTGCACCACAGGAGAAACAGGATAATACCTCTGCTTAATTGGTTTAGCATCACCCGTATCAATGTAATGCTCTACCAGTGTCGTTTTCCCGAGGCTCCTGCTCGCGAAAGAAGGAAAACCACGAATCACATAACGAAGTTGAGTGGACTCTTCGTGACTGAGCTTCACTTGGTTTGTGGAGTTTCCATCCGATGGAAAATCCGATAGGGAAGAAATCAGATGAGGTGCCAGTCCAAACTTACGCCAAAAAAAAACGCCTAAATATAAACGCTGAGAAAGAGTTGGCACGATGTAAAAATCCATGCTAAACAGCATGCCGTTGTACTGGACATCAGTAGTAAACATTCCCCTAACTTGCTGCTGTTTCCCGTCCGCAGTGGACACCGTCGACTCAACACTCCTAACCTTAACGTGCTTTGCTTTTAAGTAGTCTACGCAATCTGTACCCAAGCAACTAATGCTCGCACCGGAATCCAAGAGACCAAGAAACTTGTCTCCAAACATCTCCACATTCACATATGGACGAGGATCATTGGATTCCTTGCCTAATCTAGCGGCAGCAACGTTTCGGTAGGTTGTCCGCTTTAATTGAAAACGATCTCGTGTTCTACGAATCCGTTTCGAAATTTCAGGAAATGCTACTACTCTCTTCCTAACCTCATAATAATTGAGTAGCCTTTCGTGAAATGGTTTTCTATAAAGTAAATCAGATTTATTCTTAATTTCAGGAAAATTCAACAGTGTATTTGTTTGGGTATCAGTCAAAAATTCTTTAGGGTTTCGTTTCAAAATAGTAATTTGAGGAGTGTCAAGCAAAGGTTCTTCCTTCCTGGTGCTTACAACTCCGGGTTTGCTTTTATCGAGCGCATCCCCCCGGATGGTGGATTTGCTCGCTTCGGGTTTCCCGCACATCTAGGACAATTTGGACTATAGACATTCGGTAAACCACATCTAAAACAGAAAATAATTTGCCTCGGATCTGCACAATCGCGGAACCCATGGCCCACAGTTTGGCATTTCCAGCATTTCATAAGTTCAGGGTGGAATGTATCCACCTGTTCAGGCAGTGCAACTGCTAACTCATCTCCAGGAGTTTCCTCATCCAACGCGTTATCCGAACTACCGAAGAATTTCTCAATAGTGCGACATTGATATGCTAACTCTTGAAGACTGTATGTGCTCAAGGATATCAACGACTGACCTAGTTGTCGTTTCACATTAGCTTTAATGATTTCAATCATTTCACTGTCGTTCTTCGGGATTCGCAAGTTGGAGTTCATATGCATCATAGCATCAAAGAAGTCATTGAAGGACTCCCCTGATTGCTGCTTACGATCATACAACCTGCGAGACAGTTCCGTATCCGTTTCGAGGCTGCGGAATTGCTCAATTAACGTCAGTTGTAGCGTTTGCCAGGACGCATGCAGATTTTGCTTGCGGTACCTCCAATACCACTGTTCAGCTGGTCCAGATAAAAATTGGTGGAAACCACCAGACACTTCTTCCCAAGAAAAGCGATAACTAGCTCTAATGAGGTCCAAACGGAACAAAAAGTCATCTACTGGCATATTCCTCCCATCAAACTTAATTCCCCATTTGTGGAATAGTGGGTAGGCACCAGACGTAGGATTACTAGAGTGTATTGCTTTCGGCTGAGAAGCCGCAGACTGATCGTTATCCAAACGAATAGAATTCATGCGCGACATGAACTCGTCCACATTCACACCCTGAGCCATGTTTGAAGGATGTACCGGAGGGGTACTTGAACTTGCTCCAGGAGGAACGGGTTGTGGTGCAGGTTGTGTAGCCAATGGAGGCGCAACCGGCACGAAGCTTGTTAAATCAACAAAATCACCAGCCACTGTTTTGGCTGGAAAATTGACAGACCTACCTTGAGGAGTAGGCATGTCGACGTAGGAAATTACTGCGGAATTTGGAGGCCGACTAACTTGAAAAGCCGGGGTTGGCTGTGAAACTGGTGGATGATTGACATTATCATCAACAATACTGTTACTATTATTAGCATTATTCACATAACTCACGTTTTGGTTATTAGCATTGTTCTCCCTACTATGTAACAACTCAGTTACATGTCTTAACAAAATGGCTTGACTTTCAGCGAGACCTCACGAAAGTTCTTCAACAAAAAATTTCCTGTCGTCTATCCGGTGTAAGTCTACCGTCGCCGAGATCATCTCTTGCATATAAGCAGATTGATTGGCCGCTTGTTGAGCTCTTCTTTGCTCTTCAGGAGTCAAAGGTGAACCTAAAGGGTTTGGTTCGCGTGGAGCTGTGCCAGAATGGCTAGAATGATCCGTGCCCGCACCAGATCGGTGGGCTGAAAGTACGGAATCATCCTGAGGATTAGCGGGTGCAGCTCGTGACATTTCGTCAGCTAAACGTGCGTTGTACTCCGGGTTGTAAGGACCAGGATTAAAGAATTTCCTAGCAGAGCCGGGCATTGGGCTGTGCTACGAAAATTACACAAAACAAAGAAAAAGTCTTAATACTATAAAAAGTGGGGTGTGCAGTGATTCTTTCACTACTTAACACCAAGTAAAAATTTCAAAAATTTTTCCAAAAGGTAATATCCAAACTTATTGAATATTGTTATTTGGAGAGAAGTTGATAATATCAAACTTCCTACAAAACTTCAAAAAAATCTTAAGAATAAAAGTGTGAGAATAAATTTATATTGGTCTAAGGTAACTTCTTCCTTAGACTTCGCAAAAATTTAGTTCCGAAACAATCGTATCGAAAATCAAGCTCAATTACAAAAAAAAACTTAATTATATTTAAATACGTAAGATAAGCTAAATACTCATAAACTTCAAGACTGAATATCTATAATTTAATTTTCCAGAATAAACTTAATCTCTACATCTATTAAAGCTCTTTGTAAACTAATGAACGTTCTTCTAGTTCAAGTTTTCAAAGACTATAATCTCAAATCTAAATTCTAGAAAAATGTAAGATATACTAAACTAAAGAGTGCTAAAGCTAAACTCAAAACTAAAGCGTTTCAATGACCCGTGAAACACGCAGAATTCCACGACCCCACCAAACGAAGATACTAAACTCAAAAATGTGGAACCTTCAGGATTACGTCTTCAATATTTTCCGAAAATACTCAAAACTCAAAAATGGAATCTTCAGGATTACGTCTTCCTTATCTTCCGAAAATACTCAAAAGGGTGCAACACTGCAAAAATCTTAAATATACTCATAAATGCAACACTGCAAAATCTAAACTTTAGAAATACTAAATTGTCTTAACATCAAAATACGGTCCGGGGGCTGGAAAGAATCTCCCCCCCATAAACATGAACGGAAAAGTGGAAGTACTGCGCCTAGCGACTAACTTCCCAAAAAAAACTGAAAAAAAAACTTTAAAAATCATTAGCGGATGTGGACTAACTATTGGGTCAATAAATGTACAACATCAATCAATGAAAAATTGGAAATTCGATCAGAAATCAGGAGTCTCATTACGCTACTGCAGACGTGCGTTAGGAACATGTTCACCAATCACCAGTTAGCGCTTCATGAGAGTTCCATCAACTTAACGAACTCCGACAAAAACCATAACTGAATGTTAACATCATCAAATATTTGGGCTTGTAATTTTACTTAATACAAAAACTGAAAGATTCGAAAATAAGTATTAAAGGTGAGTGAGTGGATTCTCTTGGAGTGTTAATAGCTTCTGCAACAGACGTGCATCGGGAACTTGTTCACCAATACCGAATGCAAATACCAGAAGGGTAAGGTAAGTATGTAATTCTCAAAAGATGTAAAGGTCGATAATATTTTTCTTAAAAATTCAAGTAAAGTAAAAATTAATACTAATACTAAAGATAATCACGCGTACAAAAAGTAGATCACGACAATGAAACAAATTTTAAATCAATACGAAGTAAAACAATTAGGTCACAGCGGCTTGTAAATGCTGTCAATATTGTAATTATATTTAAGAAAACCGATTTCGAAAAGAATTTACCGAATTTATATCGAACTCCAATTAGAGATACTCAACCGCACGAAAATGTAGTAAAAACTAGATAAGATATCTCAAATTAAGTCATATATTATTTACTAACAAAGGCGGGAATAACGAAGTCATAAATCGTCACTTCCGTTTGACCTAAACCAAAACATACAACAATCACAACAAAGGATCAACAATATATCTATTATTAACTTCTTGAAAGAATAATAGATAGATAAGTGTGTACACAGGTAGTGTATTAACACAATGTAACGTAAAGTCAAAACGAATTCCAAAGCCAACGAAGGGCTGAGAGCACAAACGTTTCAGGTAAGAATACCTGGAAAGTGTATATTGAAACCGATAAGGTTCACAATGATTAACATCACAAAAGGAGGTTTGGTGGCATCAGGTAGGTATACCACACAAACAAAACCATAACAAGATGGCAAATAGTACCATACTAATTGAAGTAAAAAGGTAAGTGAGAACACAATGGAAGCAAATCCAATGTGTGGAGGGAATTGCATACAATTCAGAAAAACAAATAAAGGAAGTTTGTACACTTAGTAAACACTAGAACATAACAAAGTTTCTTAAAGTGTCAGAAGGATGATAAGGAAAAAAAATGTTGACTAATAGAAATGACTATATCAAACTGAAGAATCAATATTCAGGCCAATATCAGGGAGGGTCGCTGAAAAGTAAAAGTTGGAAATAAATGCATATACAGTTCGTATATGATATCAATAAATTGCAATATAGTTAAATATGTTTGAAAAATCAATATAGTTTAAAAATCTTAAATACCTAGATGAAGAAGTGCACTGCTCCTATCTAATGTCGTATTTTCAAAAATATTTATCTGTATTTTCAAAATTTATTCAATGATTTATTATTGTTGCAACTTGATATCACGTATTCACAAGATGCAATTTCCCAGCTATACAGCGGGGTAGGGAGTTTGTATCCCTAGCAAGATAATTGATGATTGGCGTGAGGAGTCTTAGTGACTCTGGGGTTGGTTGCCAATTGGATACTTGGACACACCAAAGTAAGGAAAACACAATTTCACATAACATACTACACTAAAGGACGAAGACAAATGTCAGATAGTTACCAGACTATCCGTGGTTGATTTCAGATTTAGCAATATATTCCAAAAGTTTTGCCAAAATTAGTTCGCAGTTCAGGAAAGATTATCGCGAAAGTAAATTATTAATATTCAAAAAAAAAATCGTAACTTTTTCGATTATGTAGCACAAGCAAGTAATTTTACGTTAATCGTAGGCAGCAAAAAGTAAAGTTAACCGCGTTAATATTAGGTAATTAAGTCTCAAAATCGAGTCTAAAGATTATCTTTCATATAGTTTCAATGGATCAAAAATAATAAGCACTTTTATATAAATCTAAAAATAACTACATCTACTATACAGATATACTAGTAATAAAGTAAAATTGAAAAATGATACTCAAGTGAATTTTGTTTTTGTTGAGATGGATTTTTAATCGCACTCCTTTATATCCTCAATGTTGATAAAAATAACTCGAACTGATGAAGCTTGAAGACTCGAAGAAGACCAAAACGTAACTCCAGGGTTAGGGATGCAAACGTTTCGCTAGATTGGAGGCATAAGCGTCCAAATCCAATGCGGATCCGCAACAGAGCTGAGGTGCGCTTGGTGTATACACCGCGCGTGGTGTCTATAGTGCAAAATGTCTCAAAAGAGAGCAACCTGAGGAAACCAGTGTTCACTACAGGTGTAAACGAAGTTGGAGAGATCTATAGATTTTCCTCTCGCAGTTACGAATTGTCGCAAAAAGTATGTGCCCGCAGGTGGGCTTATCTTGGCACCGCAGGTGGTGCTTCAGATTTCATACACAATATCTTAAGGCTCGTTAAGGATGTCAGCTACGATCGTGGCGTCAAGACGATGTAGATGAAAATGAAACCCAAGATATGGATGTAGTAATAAGAGATCACACGAGGTACACACGTGGGCGTCGGTGGCAGCATGGAATTGCAACGCAATTCCCATGTGCTCGGACGTTTGGTCTATATAAAAAAATCACACAGATTTCATAACCAAAAAGATTCTTGTTGGACGTATAAAAGACTCACCCTTATTTGTGGTAAATTCCACTTGGAAGTTTATAGGGTTATCAGCAATTACGGCGTCGGCGTCGTGGCTAGCCAAAATGCTGGGCCACCGACGCTTGCTTTTAGAAGAAAAAAAAAAATTTTCTCACAGAAAATTTTATTGCACACCAATGTGCTGAAACACAAAAAAAAATTCTTGAAAGCTCGGCAGAAATATTATTATTAGATATAACATACCTTTTATTTAATTATCTAATGCAAATAATTTACTTTATGCATTTACAGATGCGGCTGATACAAAAAACTTTAAACTTTTTAACTTTTATTTTAGTATTTAGGTCTTTTTGGCTAGCTGACTTTGAATGAAATGAAATGAGGGATGATCTCATTCATTTCTCTATGTCTAGCCATGCGAAGTTGGTTGCGCTTACATTTAGATATAGTCTGTGGCCATAGACCTGTTCGTAGTTTAGGAAAATTTTTTTACTACAATGTGTCTACCCATGTGAAGTTGGTTGCACTTACATATAGAAGTAGTCTGTGGCTATAGACCTGTTCGTAGTGTAGGAAAATTTCTTACTACAACCAATATGGTTCGTTCGTAGATGTCGCCACCGTCAAGGGACTTGGTAATTCAGAAAAAGAATTGGATATTAAATTCCATTTTGTTATCACGTCATGTGTCACATTCCCATTACGTAAAGAGATGTTGCGGACACAAAAGACAGAAGGTAAAGTATCATGATTTGTGATACTTGACACACTGTTACTTAAACCAATTGATTTGTACGTTTCTACTCGATGTCATAAAGTCTGAGAGGTGAGATTATAGACTCATTTGAGGTTTCAACAACCTACGAATCGAGCCTCGCCATGGAGAATTTCACCACCGAAATGACATCTACCACGAGTTAAGTGTTATACAGTCCGTATTCACCACCAAATCGGCCTGGTGAATGCGCACCAACACTGATACTCTAAACAGAAACAAATTCGCCCCTCCGGAACACACTGACATTTATGGAACAACTGTCTAATTGGACCTAAATTCCATAGGGAAATTTTCGAAAGGGGAATAAAGGCAGGATTTTATCCTGAAAAAATGACAATTAAATCAGAATAGTCCGTGAAGGATATTATTCTGACAGGTAGGTTTGTGAAGGGATTGCACCAGCGCTCACTTAACTAATTGTCACAACAAAAACAATTAATAGGGTATTCAACCTGCTTTGATAATTTGATAACATTTTCCCAACCATCCCATGCACTGCATTCGTTTTGTTCCGCCGCCGCCGCCGTCGCCGTATTGGCTAGCTATAGCATAACCGAGTCAGAATGAGTATTCATATTTCCGTTGGCACACTTCGTGCACCAGATACTCACATAGTTCGACCGGCACCCTCTGTGCACAAGCTATAGAAAATAACAAGATACACAAAATACTTATTTGACACTTTAGTGCACAGGTATTTTGTATACAAATTCAAAGGGTCACTGGCTTACGGTTTATGGCAGTAAATTGTGCATCATAAGCACATCGAAAGTGCATGGTATGGTCAAATGCTGACTGTGCATATTTGGGGTTATCGATTATCCAAGTATGGTTGGATACCAACGAAATAAACTAATTATGTAGTATAAATAGACTGAATAAAAAGCTATGATGGCACTTCTATCTAAAAAGCCAAACTTAAGACAACGTTTCTTTACTCTGATATAGCAACACGCTGGTAGGTAATCTAACGTTAGTTTAACTCCGACATCTGACGCCCTACAGAGCAGTATTGCTTTTGGGTAAACGTTTATAGGGCAATTCGCCGGACGAGTCAGGGAGTTGAATTAAACTTAACTGCGAAAACACTACCAACATTACATGGCGATCTTGCCAGGAGACCAAGAAACGTGAAGTCAGTTTTCTTCTCTCCCCCATTTTACTGAGCGACCTACGGTTAAAACATTAGATGTCCCGGCAAACTCAACTGGCCCTAGCAGCCCATCTAATCCAAGAAGCCCAGGCCTTATTGACAGAACCAACAGATGCCAAGGAGGTCGAACGGATCAAAGTAGGCCCCAAACCTTTAACCATCGCCGAGTATTTAAGGCGAAATACTGTCCGGGCGACAGAACAAACTCCATCGCCCCCAAACCCAAAGATACGAGCAGGAAAGAGGGTGCAGCTCAAAAAGCACCTAGTTGAACTGTACCGGCTGGCAAACATACCCGGCCAACCCAGCGACGTGAGGGAAAAATACCTGCACCAGGCGAAGCAATTAAAGGGAGCAATCCGCTCCAGCAAAGCTGCCAAACGTAAACAAAGGAAAACCGAGGAGCAGGAATTCCACACGCTGTTCTCGAACATAGTAGAAACCGCTCGCAGAGTCGACAAAGACAAGATTTAGATTTTCGAAATTTTTTTTTAATTTTTAAAATTTGTTTTAACTTTTCAAAAATTTTTTTTAATGGGCAAATCACAATCAAAGGTCGAAGAGGTCATCGTTAATAATAACGGGCCTCAATCTAATAAATCGAACGAAAAGTATGAATACGGTATAGATGTAGTTTCTATCGTAATTATAATTATAGTAATTTTCCTTGCAAAATATATTCCAGGTCTAATTTTAAATAAATTCAATAAGGCAATAAGAAAAGAAATTGCAAAAAACAATATAAGCAGAAGAATGTCTGTGTAAAAAAAAAAAAAAAAATATATATTTTAATAAAAATACATGCTACAAAATTTTTTCATTTTTAAATTAAAGCATATCCTGAATCAAATTAATTAATGGATTTCTCGTTCCTAGAAATGTAATCAAAAGACGAATTTCGGTATAAAAAAAAAAATATATATATATATATGATTTTCAAATGAATTTTTCAAAAGTAATTAAAGCTTTAGGTGCGCTCAAGGATTTGTATGACAATTTAAAGAAATCACCTAATAGGAAAAGAAAACCAGAAGGGGTAAATAAGAAGTTAGAAGAATTAAATAACCTGTGGAGTACTTTTTACGAAGAATATTTAGATATAAAACAAAAGGAAGCATCTGAGACAGAATTACAAAACTTGGAAGAAATAGTAACTCAAGCTAAAAATTTAAAAAAAATTTCAGAAACCATCGTAAAAGATAGCTTAGAAAAGGAAATTATTAGTGCAATAGTTAAAGAAAATTCAGAAAAGGAAACTAAAAACACTCAAACTAACAGAATGGCAGAAGTGTTTAATTTTAGCATAGCTCAAAAATTACCGACTCTTAACTGCGAAGAGGACGGCAAAAGAACAGAAAACATCCGAGACTTTGTAAATAGTGTCGAATTTTACCACGACACACTCGGCGAAGCTTCAAAACCCATTCTAACTAACTTCTTATTGAAATGTAAAATCCAAGGGAAAGCTCTTACAGAATTAGGCAGTCAGAAACCAGAAAATTTCGCAGCATTAAAAAAACTTTTAGTTGAAAGATGTGGACCGAAAGAAACTATAGAATCCATTCAAACTAAGCTAAGTAGAACATATCAGGGAAATCGCCCGGTACAAGAATTTACTAAGGAAATCGAAACACTGGTATCAAGAATGACCGAATTGGAGGTATCTTATCTTGGTGAAAAAGCAAGAGAAACACTTGCCAAAGCCAATGATAGACGAGGCGTAGCTTTTCTTAAGAAGGGGGTAAATGATCGGTTAAAAATTATTCTAGATAGCGCTAGGCACGCAAACCTTCAAGACGCTATACAACATTTACTGGAGTTAGACCAAAGCTCTACCCCTGCAACAGGAACCGTCCGGTACGCGAACAACCTAAGTTATCCACAACCACAAAATCAAAACCAAGGTCAAGCTTATTTTCATAATCCCCCCAGATCAAATTATAACAATGCTACCAATCCCAGTCAATCTTTTCCCAGGCAAAATTATTTTCGTGGTAATAACCACTCTCCCAATTTTTCAAGATATAATAATAGTTACAATCAAACGTTTTCCCAAATGCCTAACAGAAACCATTCACTACCAAATAATCAACGTTTTAACACAAATAGAAACCTTCGTAGTAGAAATATGCAAAATTTTAGTCAAAATAATAATATGTGAAACAATGGAGGTAATTTTTCTAGAAATAATAGTATCCGTCAAAATAGAAACCCTGGTAGAAGTAACCCACCTAACAGTAATATTATTAATAACCATAGAGTTTTAGCATTGGGAAACGAGCAACCCACCGAGGGGCTAGCCGACCCATCGGAGGGAAATTAAGCAATCCACCAATGCCAAATGCCATTTGCACTGCTGGAATATCGAACGGCATTTACGTTCAGTTAAAACTGGACTATGATAAACATATAAGATTTTTATTAGACACAGGAGCTTCAGCTTGTGTAATAAAAAACAGTTCAGTAAATCCAAACATTCCCATATTCAAAAATAAAAGCTCAGAAATTCTAGGCATTTCAGGAGATTTAGAAACAATAGGAACATGTGATATTCAAATCCATTTAAAAGATTTCATAATTCCATACGAATTTCACGTGGTCCCCGATAATTTCCCAATCCCAGTTGAAGGGATTATTGGAGCAAATTTTCTGCTACAGTTTAACGCCATACTTGACTTAGAGAATTTTTTATTAAAAATCAAAGAAGGAAATAACACTATTCATCTGCCCATGTGTTCCCAAGAAAATATTAAAACCATCTCAATAGCCCCAAGATGCGAAGCAACCTATTGGTTAAATACAAAACACACCGAATCTCGAGTATTCTACCCGCAACAATTATGCGACAACGTTTTTATGGCAGGTTCATTCTCCACTGCCATAGACGGGAAAATACCAATAAAAATTTTGAATGCACGGGATACAACTGTAACTCTCAAATGGGCCGAACCATTGTCCTCATCAGCCTCGGAACATTACATCCTACGTTACAACCCGACAGAAAAATCAATAAACACTCGAGTGAATAAGATAATAAACGAAATAAATTTTGACACATTAAATAGTGAAGAAAAAGCAGAAATAAAAGCAATATGTACAAAATATCAAGACATCTTTCACGTGGATGGTGACAAACTCACGTATACACATATTGGCAAAGCAGATATCTCGCTCAAAAAGGATGCGTCACCAAAATATTCAAAGCCATATCGTCTCCCACACACACAGAATCAAGATATAAAAGAAGAAATACGGGAGATGTTAGACAATGACATTATAGAACCATCTATATCTCCTTGGAACTCTCCCATACTAATAGTACCTAAAAAGAAAGACCCTGTTACTGGTCTACAAAAATTCCGTATGGTGATCGACTATCGTCACGTGAACGAGAGAATTGAAGATGATAAATTTCCACTACCCAACATAACAGACATCTATGATATGGTAGGAGGAGCAACTTACTTTTCTTGTATAGATTTAAGCCAGGGATACTACCAAATGGAGTTGGATGCCGATAGCAGACCAATCACAGCGTTCTCGACAGAAGATGGTCACTACCAGTTAAAACGATTACCTATGGGTTTAAAGATCTCACCCAGTAAATTTTCAAGAATGATGTCCATAGCTATGTCAGGACTAACTTATTCACGATGTTTTGTTTATCTTGATGATCTGATAGTTTTTGGTAAAAGTTTAATAGACCACAATAAAAATCTAATACAAGTGTTTGAACGTCTAAGAGAAGTAAATCTGAAAATACACCCTGGAAAATGCTTTTTCTTGGGAAAAGAAGTGTTATACCTAGGCCACGTTATTTCTGATAATGGTATCCTACCCGATCCTACTAAATCTTCCGCAATGAAAAGTTACCCAACCCCCACCAACGCGGATGAAGTAAGAAGATTCGTTGCATTCGCCAACTACTATCGTAAATTTATCCCCAATTTCGCTACCATTTCTATCCCACTTAACCGATTACTGAAAAAAGATGTCGAATTTTATTTTAATAAAGATTGCGAAAAATCTTTTGAGTTGCTTAAAGAAATCCTTACAAGTCCTAAAATCCTACAATTCCCCAATTTTAACGAGGAATTCATCCTACGAACCGATGCCTCTGGTTTCGCTCTAGGAGCTATCTTATCTAATTTCGACGATAGACCAATTGCCTATGCAAGTAAAACTCCTAATAAAGCAGAGAAAAACTATAGTACAATTGAGAAAGAATTACTTGCAATTGTATGGGCAGTTAAACACTATCGTCCCTACCTATTCGGAAGGAAATTCAAAATTTTAACAGACCATAGACCTTTAGTGTACTTGTTCTCACTTAAAGAACCTAGTAGCAGACTAACAAAATTTAGACTACTACTAGAGGAATACAACTTCTACATAGAATATTCTCCAGGTAAGGATAATTGTACAGCCGACGCATTAAGTCGCATAAAAATAGACTCCGAGGATTTAAAACAATTATGTATCTGCGTTTTAACGAGAGCCCAGTCAAAAGCGGAAAACAAAAATCTTGAACATATAGACACTACGAAAACCGACGAACAACTAATAACTGAACTATTAAAATTACCAGAAAATGGACTTAAAGTCATTGAGCTGAAGATTGTTGACAACTTCGAGGAAGATTTAATTATTTTCAAGGATACAGACATAATTATTGGTCCAAACAAGGTTTTGGCGTATATCCCAAAAGGGAATTGTTTACTCCTAAAGAAGTCCAAGGACAGCACTACAACCCCATCGACAATGTTTGGCAAAATATTGTCGAGGGATGTGCAGAAAATCTGCGGATTGAATTGTATTAAAAAGATATATATTACTAAAAATGAAATAAGAAAGCTCGCATGCGGCCGCAAAGAGAGCAATATTAATGAATTAAAAAAGAAATTAGGAGAAATATTTAAAGAAAGTAATATTAAAGTGCACATTATTGAGAAAAATATTGAAATAACTGATCCTTATAAGAAGAAATTTATACTTAATGATTACCACATACTTCCAACCAGCGGACATGCAGGAATAAACCGCATGATACAGAATATAAAGAAGAAATACTTCTGGACAGGTATGCAAAACGATGTGACGACATTCGTAAAGCATTGCCCAATTTGTCAACGAAATAAATATATCCAGCCAAAGAAACAACCAATGACTATCACATCGACAGCCGAATCAGGTTTTGACAAAATATTTTTAGATCTAGTAGGACCTTTAGAAGAATCAGAAGATGGATTTAAATATATTCTAACTATACAAGATGAATTAACCAAATTCATCGAAGCAGTACCCATTTCCAATAAAGAAGCAAGTACAGTGGCAAAAGCTTTAGTAGAAAATTTTATTCTAAGATATGGAGTACCACATACGATAGCATCTGATCAAGGAACAGAATTTTTAAATCAAGTTTTCCAGAGAATTTGTAAATTACTAATAATAGAACAGTTGCAATCCACAGCATATCATCATGAGAGCATAGGAGCCTTAGAGAACTCTCATAAAGTCTTAGGAGCATATTTGAGAAGTTACGTTTCAGAAAAACATACCGATTGGAACACATGGCTACCATACTACGTTTTCTGTTATAATACATCAGTACACTCAGAAACCGGATATACACCTTTCGAACTAATATTCGGAAAACAGTGTATCTTACCATCAAATTTGGTTAAACAGGTAGAACCAGTATACAACTATGTGATTGATTTAAAAAATAAATTACAAATCGCTCATAAAGACGCTCGAGAAGCTCTGATAGGCAAAAAGATAGCAAGAAAAAATAGATTCGATTTAGAGCAACGAACAAAAAGCTCCAATTTTGAAATAGTAAGTTTAGTTTTACTTAGAAACGAAAATAGAAAGAAACTTGATCCGATATACATAGGTCCATACGAAGTTCTGTCCCAAAACGGCGTGAATTGTGATATAAAATATGAAAATAAAAAGATAACGGTTCATAAAAATAGGCTAAAACCATTTTTTATATATTTAACTCTGATTTAGATATTAAAAGTTGATCAGTAACTTTATAAACCTAAATGAATTCCATTAATTAATATAAAATCAAAAACTTGTAAACTTAATTATTGTATGTATTTATTTAAAAAAAAAACAAAAAAAAAAAAAAAAAAAAAAAGGCGAGAAAGTGCTTCCGCAAATGCAAACATCTAAAGATAAATTAAAGAAAAATATTAGTATGATATCATGTATAGCTAAACTTGTAAATATATGTTAACATAAAAATAGGCCGGCATAGACTTAAGATTTTCATTACTATTATTATTATACTATTGATTAGCAATTTAATACAAAAATGTATATACAAATCTAACTTTCACTACTTAATATATTTAATATATCTTTAAAATATAGCTAGATAGAATAAATTAATTTAATGTAACTATTGATAAGCAAATTAATATAATTTTTACATAAAATACTATTATATTACACCTTTTAAATGTACATAACTATCATCAAAAAAAAAAAAAAAAAATCCATCCCACAATTTCAAAAGAAAATACAATTCAAAAAGTTATCAAATAAAACAAGATCCCTTATTGTACAAAGTGGTGCATAAAAAGAAGAAATCATAACATATCATGATTTCTCCTTTTTCTCCCAGGAAGGGTGGTGTGAAGGGATTGCACCAGCGCTCACTTAACTAATTGTCACAACAAAAACAATTAATAGGGTATTCAACCTGCTTTGATAATTTGATAACATTTTCCCAACCATCCCATGCACTGCATTCGTTTTGTTCCGCCGCCGCCGCCGCCGCCGTCGCCGTATTGGCTAGCTATAGCATAACCGAGTCAGAATGAGTATTCATATTTCCGTTGGCACACTTCGTGCACCAGATACTCACATAGTTCGACCGGCACCCTCTGTGCACAAGCTATAGAAAATAACAAGATACACAAAATACTTATTTGACACTTTAGTGCACAGGTATTTTGTATACAAATTCAAAGGGTCACTGGCTTACGGTTTATGGCAGTAAATTGTGCATCATAAGCACATCGAAAGTGCATGGTATGGTCAAATGCTGACTGTGCATATTTGGGGTTATCGATTATCCAAGTATGGTTGGATACCAACGAAATAAACTAATTATGTAGTATAAATAGACTGAATAAAAAGCTATGATGGCACTTCTATCTAAAAAGCCAAACTTAAGACAACGTTTCTTTACTCTGATATAGCAACACGCTGGTAGGTAATCTAACGTTAGTTTAACTCCGACATCTGACGCCCTACAGAGCAGTATTGCTTTTGGGTAAACGTTTATAGGGCAATTCGCCGGACGAGTCAGGGAGTTGAATTAAACTTAACTGCGAAAACACTACCAACATTACAGGTTTGCGAAAAAGGGAACAAATATGGCAAGGGGAAATTCTCTGTAAACGGGAATTGTTCTAACCGGAAATTATTTAAGTGTGAATTTGAGGATCAGTAATACTGGATAAACGCCATCTAGTGAGTATATTGGACACGAGATGTAAATACTCCGTCGCGTTAGGCGATGATCACATGCCAAAAAAAAAATTTGGGGTGTAGTCACACTGATTTAGAACTGTCAAAATATTTTCAATACAAAACTTGTGCTTTTGGAACAAATCTTATTTGTTCCCAGAGCAGAAGGAAAAGGAGAATATTTCCCAAATTGCTTCTGAATGGACTTTACCTTGGTCCATTCGCTGTCACTGTGTGAGTAACACACACATAGTCTGTAACAATCTAAACACACAATAAACATGTAAACAAAAGTTGCTATCCTTGCAAAAAAAAAATTGCAGGAAAGAAACGAAAATTAGACAAGCACAAGGGTCTCATATACAGCTGAGCATACGCCGGGCACAATAATAATATCACAGAAAATAATCCTGTGTGGATATAGGGGAGTGTAAAGAAGGAAAAGCGAAGTCAACACTGACGAGCTCTATTCCTAATACATCCATATACCACACTACCTCTTAAGGTCTTTCGTGTGTACCGTCGATTTGTAGCCTTTACTATCCACAACCTCATATGAATTGTTACCAATTACTCTTAAAACTCTAACTTTAATAAATTTTGGACTTAGTTTCGCATTGAAATGCTTCGACGAGTCGCTAAGCACAAAATTTCGCTTATATATTTCATCATCCACCTTATAATTGACTTTGTGACTGCGCACATTGTATACTTTTTCATACTCAGCATGAGCCTTTGCTAATGCCTCTTTCAGATAAGTGTGGAGTATGTTCATCTTTGCAGTTTTGGGTAGCCACTCTATCTCCGAATTGTTCAAACCTCCTAACTCTCTCAACAGACGATAGTCCGCCCCATGCTCAATCATTCTCTGACCGAACAGAGCCTCATAGGGGGACATCTTGAGATTGGAATGAACGGTTGTGTGAAGTGCACTACTTATGGACGATAGATGAGCGGCCCAATTGGACTGCTTCGGATTAATATAAGCACGTATGGCCCCAAGAATCGAGCGATTCACTCGTTCGCTAGCATTCGCTTGTGGCGAATATACTGCAGTTTTGTAGTGTTTAACACCATACGTATTCAACAAAATTTGAAACTCCTTACTTAAAAATTGAGTGCCGTTGTCGGAGAGTATACTCTCTGGCACACCATAAACTAAAAACACATTCTCCTGCAAGAACTTAACTACACTTAGAGCTGTAGCTCTCCTTAAAGGTTTGATAAAAACAAATTTGGTTAGTTGATCGACTACTATGACTATGAATGAATTTCCGCTTTTCGATTTAGGATAGGGGCCCAAGAAATCTACATATAAATGTTGGAAAGGTCGATCGACCTCAAAACTATTCCCCATCTCCGTACGAAGCGTCATATTCGAAGCTTTAGTAGATTTACAGACTTCACAAGAATCAACAAAATGCTTGACCTGAGTATACATACTCGGCCAATAAAATCGTTGTCTCAACCTATAAAGAGTTTTAACTACACCGCCGTGAGAAGATCTTGGAGGGTTGTGAGCTAACTCAATGAGTGATTTCGTCATCTCGGATGGAACCCACAGTTTCCACGTTAAGTCGTCTGCGAGGGGATTACCAATGGAGTGTTTGGTACGTTTGTACACGTATCCCTCGGATACCTTGAGATCTGGTAATCGCTCCTGCTCCTTTTTGATGTGGTTGATGAGGTCCAGGTATGCTGCTGACTGGAAAGAGGAATCCTCTAAGTCCAAGTGGAGTACCTCCTCGGGGTCGACTCGTGCTAGGCAAGAAAGGAACGCTTCTACCGTCAAATTGTCTGCCTTGTATACTCTCGACAGAGCGTCTGGCACGACATTCAAAGTTCCCTTTCGATGCTCTACCACGAAATCGAATCCTTGGAGACGCATGCTCCACCTGGCCAACCTGCCAGTAGGATCCTTTAAATTCATCAGCCACTTCAAGCTGGAGTGGTCTGTGATTACTTTAAAATGATATCCCTCGACATACGATCGAAACTTCTGGATACCAAGTACAGCTGCAAGGCATTCCCGTTCGGTGACGGAGTAATTTCTTTGCGCAGCGTTCAGCTTCTGGGAGAAGTAATAGATTGGGCGTTCAGCCCCATCTTCGTCCCGCTGACAAAGAACACACCCGATACCGGACGCGGATGCATCACACAAAATCACGAATTCCTTGCTAAAGTCAGGGTTGACCAGCACCGGAGCTGTCGTCAACGCCTGTTTGAAGGAATTAAAGGCTTCTAGAGCCTTCTGTTTAAGCTCGAACGCTTTACCTTTCTTCAGTACATCTGTCAAAGGAGAGTCAAGCGTAGAAAAATCTTTAACGAATCGCCGGTACCATCCCGCCATTCCTAAGAAACGTCTTACTTGACGAGTTGTGGTAGGTACCGGAAATTCATTAATTGCTGCAATTTTGTCGGGGTCAGCTTTCAAACAGCCTTGCCCAACCTTATAACCTAGATACTGAAGCTCATCAAAACAGAACTTCGATTTCTCCACGTTGATCGTCAGTCCTGCCCTAGTCAATTCCTGACTTACTCGCCTCAATATCGCCAAGTGTTCGTTGAAAGTTTCAGACACGACCAAAAGATCATCGAGATAAACGAACACTAGATCCCGCAATTCTGTCGGAATTACCTTAGACATAAGATAACTCAGACTCTGCGGTGCATTACACAAACCGAATGGCATGACCTTGAAATGGTACAAAGGTCTACCAGGTACTGTAAACGCGGTCTTCTCCCTTGATGTTTTCTCCAACGGTATCTGCCAGAATGCGTCTTTCAAATCCACACTAGAAATATAGCGAGTTTTTGAACGGCGCGCTAACAGACCCTCAATATGGGCAATTGGCCTCGCATCCTTCTTTGTGACCGAGTTCACCTTCCGAAAGTCTAGGCATAAACGGTTCTTCCCAGGCTTGCGCACTAGCACAACTGGAGAAGACCATGCACTAGAACTTTCTTCGATGACCCCCAAAGACAACATACGATCCAATTCCGCATACATCATTGCTTGCACCACAGGAGAAACAGGATAATACCTCTGCTTAATTGGTTTAGCATCACCCGTATCAATGTAATGCTCTACCAGTGTCGTTTTCCCGAGGCTCCTGCTCGCGAAAGAAGGAAAACCACGAATCACATAACGAAGTTGAGTGGACTCTTCGTGACTGAGCTTCACTTGGTTTGTGGAGTTTCCATCCGATGGAAAATCTGATAGGGAAGAAATCAGATGAGGTGCCAGTCCAAACTTACGCCAAAAAAAAACTACTAAATATAAACGCTGAGAAAGAGTTGGCACGATGTAAAAATCCATGCTAAACAGCATGCCGTTGTACTGGACATCAGTAGTAAACATTCCCCTAATTTGCTGCTGTTTCCCGTCCGCAGTGGACACCGTCGACTCAACACTCCTAACCTTAACGTGCTTTGCTTTTAAGTAGTCTACGCAATCTGTACCCAAGCAACTAATGCTCGCACCGGAATCCAAGAGACCAAGAAACTTGTCTCCCAACATCTCCACATTCACATATGGACGAGGATCATTGGATTCCTTGCCTAATCTAGCGGCAGCAACGTTTCGGTAGGTTGTCCGCTTTAATTGAAAACGATCTCGTGTTCTACGAATCCGTTTCGAAATTTCAGGAAATGCTACTACTCTCTTCCTAACCTCATAATAATTGAGTAGCCTTTCGTGAAATGGTTTTCTATAAAGTAAATCAGATTTATTCTTAATTTCAGGAAAATTCAACAGTGTATTTGTTTGGGTATCAGTCAAAAATTCATTAGGGTTTCGTTTCAAAATAGTAATTTGAGGAGTGTCAAGCAAAGGTTCTTCCTTCCTGGTGCTTACAACTCCGGGTTTGCTTTTATCGAGCGCATCCCCCCGGATGGTGGATTTGCTCGCTTCGGGTTTCCCGCACATCTAGGACAATTTGGACTATAGACATTCGGTAAACCACATCTAAAACAGAAAATAATTTGCCTCGGATCTGCACAATCGCGGAACCCATGGCCCACAGTTTGGCATTTCCAGCATTTCATAAGTTCAGGGTGGAATGTATCCACCTGTTCAGGCAGTGCAACTGCTAACTCATCTCCAGGAGTTTCCTCATCCAACGCGTTGATGAAACGTCTGGGTGGGTGAGGTTGTTTGTACGAATTTTTTACGAAAGGTTGTCGCGGGTTATCCGAACTACCGAAGAATTTCTCAATAGTGCGACATTGATATGCTAACTCTTGAAGACTGTATGTGCTCAAGGATATCAACGACTGACCTAGTTGTCGTTTCACATTAGCTTTAATGATTTCAATCATTTCACTGTCGTTCTTCGGGATTCGCAAGTTGGAGTTCATATGCATCATAGCATCAAAGAAGTCATTGAAGGACTCCCCTGATTGCTGCTTACGATCATACAACCTGCGAGACAGTTCCGTATCCGTTTCGAGGCTGCGGAATTGCTCAATTAACGTCAGTTGTAGCGTTTGCCAGGACGCATGCAGATTTTGCTTGCGGTACCTCCAATACCACTGTTCAGCTGGTCCAGATAAAAATTGGTGGAAACCACCAGACACTTCTTCCCAAGAAAAGCGATAACTAGCTCTAATGAGGTCCAAACGGAACAAAAAGTCATCTACTGGCATATTCCTCCCATCAAACTTAATTCCCCATTTGTGGAATAGTGGGTAGGCACCAGACGTAGGATTACTAGAGTGTATTGCTTTCGGCTGAGAAGCCGCAGACTGATCGTTATCCAAACGAATAGAATTCATGCGCGACATGAACTCGTCCACATTCACACCCTGAGCCATGTTTGAAGGATGTACCGGAGGGGTACTTGAACTTGCTCCAGGAGGAACGGGTTGTGGTGCAGGTTGTGTAGCCAATGGAGGCGCAACCGGCACGAAGCTTGTTAAATCAACAAAATCACCAGCCACAGTTTTGGCTGGAAAATTGACAGACCTACCTTGAGGAGTAGGCATGTCGACGTAGGGAATTACTGCGGAATTTGGAGGCCGACTAACTTGAAAAGCCGGGGTTGGCTGTGAAACTGGTGGATGATTAAAATTATCATCAACATTACTGTTACTATTATTAGCATTATTCACATAACTCACGTTTTGGTTATTAGCATTGTTCTCCCTACTATGTAACAACTCAGTTACATGTCTTAACAAAATGGCTTGACTTTCAGCGAGACCTCACGAAAGTTCTTCAACAAAAAATTTCCTGTCGTCTATCCGGTGTAAGTCTACCGTCGCCGAGATCATCTCTTGCATATAAGCAGATTGATTGGCCGCTTGTTGAGCTCTTCTTTGCTCTTCAGGAGTCAAAGGTGAACCTAAAGGGTTTGGTTCGCGTGGAGCTGTGCCAGAATGGCTAGAATGATCCGTGCCCGCACCAGATCGGTGGGCTGAAAGTACGGAATCATCCTGAGGATTAGCGGGTGCAGCTCGTGACATTTCGTCAGCTAAACGTGCGTAGTACTCCGGGTTGTAAGGACCAGGATTAAAGAATTTCCTAGCAGAGCCGGGCATTGGGCTGTGCTACGAAAATTACACAAAACAAAGAAAAAGTCTTAATACTATAAAAAGTGGGGTGTGCAGTGATTCTTTCACTACTTAACACCAAGTAAAAATTTCAAAAATTTTTCCAAAAGGTAATATCCAAACTTATTGAATATTGCTATTTGGAGAGAAGTTGATAATATCAAACTTCCTACAAAACTTCAAAAAAATCTTAAGAATAAAAGTGTGAGAATAAATTTATATTGGTCTAAGGTAACTTCTTCCTTAGACTTCGCAAAAATTGAGTTCCGAAACAATCGTATCGAAAATCAAGCTCAATTACAAAAAAAAATTTAATTATACTTAAATACGTAAGATAAGCTAAATACTCATAAACTTCAAGACTGAATATCTATAATTTTATTTTCCAGAATAAACTTAATCTCTACAAAAACCTATTAAAGCTCTTTGTAAACTAATGAACGTTCTTCTAGTTCAAGTTTTCAAAGACTATAATCTCAAATCTAAATTCTAGAAAAATGTAAGATATACTAAACTAAAGAGTGCTAAAGCTAAACTCAAAACTAAAGCGTTTCAATGACCCGTGAAACACGCAGAATTCCACGACCCCACCAAACGAAGATACTAAACTCAAAAATGTGGAACCTTCAGGATTACGTCTTCAATATTTTCCGAAAATACTCAAAACTCAAAAATGGAATCTTCAGGATTACGTCTTCCTTATCTTCCGAAAATACTCAAAAGGGTGCAACACTGCAAAAATCTTAAATATACTCATAAATGCAACACTGCAAAATCTAAACTTTAGAAATACTAAATTGTCTTAACATCAAAATACGGTCCGGGGGCTGGAAAGAATCTCCCCCCCATAAACATGAACGGAAAAGTGGAAGAACTGCGCCTAGCGACTAACTTCCCAAAAAAAAACTGAAAAAAAAAACTTTAAAAATCATTAGCGGATGTGGACTAACTATTGGGTCAATAAATGTACAACATCAATCAATGAAAAATTGGAAATTCGATCAGAAATCAGGAGTCTCACTACGCTACTGCAGACGTGCGTTAGGAACATGTTCACCAATCACCGGTTAGCGCTTCATGAGAGTTCCATCAACTTAACGAACTCCGACAAAAACCATAATTGAATGTTAACATCATCAAATATTTGGGCTTGTAATTTTACTTAATACAAAAACTGAAAGATTCGAAAATAAGTATTAAAGGTGAGTGAGTGGATTCTCTTGGAGTGTTAATAGCTTCTGCAACAGACGTGCATCGGGAACTTGTTCACCAATACCGAATGCAAATACCAGAAGGGTAAGGTAAGTATGTAATTCTCAAAAGATGTAAAGGTCGATAATATTTTTCTTAAAAATTCAAGTAAAGTAAAAATTAATACTAATACTAAAGATAATCACGCGTACAAAAAGTAGATCACGACAATGAAACAAATTTTAAATCAATACGAAGTAAAACAATTAGGTCACAGCGGCTTGTAAATGCTGTCAATATTGTAATTATATTTAAGAAAACCGATTTCGAAAAGAATTTACCGAATTTATATCGAACTCCAATTAGAGATACTCAACCGCACGAAAATGTAGTAAAAACTAGATAAGATATCTCAAATTAAGTCATATATTATTTACTAACAAAGGCGGGAATAACGAAGTCATAAATCGTCACTTCCGTTTGACCTAAACCAAAACATACAACAATCACAACAAAGGATCAACAATATATCTATAATTAACTTCTTGAAAGAATAATAGATAGATAAGTGTGTACACAGGTAGTGTATTAACACAATGTAACGTAAAGTCAAAACGAATTCCAAAGCCAACGAAGGGCTGAGAGCACAAACGTTTCAGGTAAGAATACCTGGAAAGTGTATATTGAAACCGATAAGGTTCACAATGATTAACATCACAAAAGGAGGTTTGTTGGCATCAGGTAGGTATACCACACAAACAAAACCATAACAAGATGGCAAATAGTACCATACTAATTGAAGTAAAAAGGTAAGTGAGAACACAATGGAAGCAAATCCAATGTGTGGAGGGAATTGCATACAATTCAGAAAAACAAATAAAGGAAGTTTGTACACTTAGTAAACACTAGAACATAACAAAGTTTCTTAAAGTGTCAGAAGGATGATAAGGAAAAAAAATGTTGACTAATAGAAATGACTATATCAAACTGAAGAATCAATATTCAGGCCAATATCAGGGAGGGTCGCTGAAAAGTAAAAGTTGGAAATAAATGCATATACAGTTCGTATATGATATCAATAAATTGCAATATAGTTAAATATGTTTGAAAAATCAATATAGTTTAAGAATCTTAAATACCTAGATGAAGAAGTGCACTGCTCCTATCTAATGTCGTATTTTCAAAAATATTTATCTGTATTTTCAAAATTTATTCAATGATTTATTATTGTTGCAACTTGATATCACGTATTCACAAGATGCAATTTCCCAGCTATACAGCGGGGTAGGGAGTTTGTATCCCTAGCAAGATAATTGATGATTGGCGTGAGGAGTCTTAGTGACTCTGGGGTTGGTTGCCAATTGGATACTTGGACACACCAAAGTAAGGAAAACACAATTTCACATAACATACTACACTAAAGGACGAAGACAAATGTCAGATAGTTACCAGACTATCCGTGGTTGATTTCAGATTTAGCAATATATTCCAAAAGTTTTGCCAAAATTAGTTCGCAGTTCAGGAAAGATTATCGCGAAAGTAAATTATTAATATTCAAAAAAAAAATCGTAACTTTTTCGATTATGTAGCACAAGCAAGTAATTTTACGTTAATCGTAGGCAGCAAAAAGTAAAGTTAACCGCGTTAATATTAGGTAATTAAGTCACAAAATCGAGTCTAAAGATTATCTTTCATATAGTTTCAATGGATCAAAAATAATAAGCACTTTTATATAAATCTAAAAATAACTACATCTACTATACAGATATACTAGTAATAAAGTAAAATTGAAAAATGATACTCAAGTGAATTTTGTTTGTGTTGAGATGGATTTTTAATCGCACTCCTTTATATCCTCAATGTTGATAAAAATAACTCGAACTGATGAAGCTTGAAGACTCGAAGAAGACCAAAACGTAACTCCAGGGTTAGGGATGCAAACGTTTCGCTAGATTGGAGGCATAAGCATCCAAATCCAATGCGGATTAGCAACAGAGCTGAGGTGCGCTTGGTGTATACACCGCGCGTGGTGTCTATAGTACAAAATGTCTCAAAAGAGAGCAACCTGAGGAAACCAGTGTTCACTACAGGTGTAAACGAAGTTGGAGAGATCTATAGATCCTCCTCTTGCAGTTACGAATTGTCGCAAAAAGTATGTGCCCGCAGGTGGGCTTATCTTGGCACCGCAGGTGGTGCTTCAGATTTCATACACAATATCTTAAGGCTCGTTAAGGATGTCAGCTACGATCGTGGCGTCAAGACGATGTAGATGAAACCCAAGATATGGATGTAGTCATAAGAGATCACACGAGGTACACACGTGGGCGTCGGTGGCAGCATGGAATTGCAAAGCAATTCCCATGTGCTCGGACGTTTGGTCTATATAAAAAAATCACACAGATTTCATAACCAAAAAGATTCTTGTTGGACGTATAAAAGACTCACCCTTATTTGTGGTAAATTCCACTTGGAAGTTTATAGGGTTATCAGCAATTACGGCGTCGGCGTCGTAGCTAGCCAAAATGCTGGGCCACCGACGCTTGCTTTTAGAAGAAAAAAAAAAAATTTCTCACAGAAAATTTTATTGCACACCAATGTGCTGAAACACAAAAAAAAATTCTTGAAAGCTCGGCAGAAATATTATTATTAGATATAACATACCTTTTATTTAATTATCTAATGCAAATAATTTACTTTATGCATTTACAGATGCAGCTGATACAAAAAACTTTAAACTTTTTAACTTTTATTTTAGTATTTAGGTCTTTTTGGCTAGCTGACTTTGAATGAAATGAAATGAGGGATGATCTCATTCATTTCTCTATGTCTAGCCATGCGAAGTTGGTTGCGCTTACATTTAGATATAGTCTGTGGCCATGGCCATAGACCTGTTCGTAGTTTAGGAAAATTTTCTTACTACAATGTGTCTACCCATGTGAAGTTGGTTGCACTTACACATAGAAGTAGTCTGTGGCTATAGACCTGTTCGTAGTGTAGGAAAATTTCTTACTACAACCAATATGGTTCGTTCGTAGATGTCGCCACCGTCAAGGGACTTGGTAATTCAGAAAAAGAATTGGATATTAAATTCCATTTTGTTATCACGTCATGTGTCACATTCCCATTACGTAAAGAGATGTTGCGGACACAAAAGACAGAAGGTAAAGTATCATGATTTGTGATACTTGACACACTGTTACTTAAACCAATTGATTTGTACGTTTCTACTCGATGTCATAAAGTCTGAGAGGTGAGATTATAGACTCATTTGAGGTTTCAACAACCTACGAATCGAGCCTCGCCATGGAGAATTTCACCACCGAAATGACATCTACCACGAGTTAAGTGTTATACAGTCCGTATTCACCACCAAATCGGCCTGGTGAATGCGCACCAACACTGATACTCTAAACAGAAACAAATTCGCCCCTCCGGAACACACTGACATTTATGGAACAACTGTCTAATTGGACCTAAATTCCATAGGGAAATTTTCGAAAGGGGAATAAAGGCAGGATTTTATCCTGAAAAAATGACAATTAAATCAGAATAGTCCGTGAAGGATATTATTCTGACAGGTAGGTTTGTGAAGGGATTGCACCAGCGCTCACTTAACTAATTGTCACAACAAAAACAATTAATAGGGTATTCAACCTGCTTTGATAATTTGATAACATTTTCCCAACCATCCCATGCACTGCATTCGTTTTGTTCCGCCGCCGCCGCCGCCGCCGTCGCCGTATTGGCTAGCTATAGCATAACCGAGTCAGAATGAGTATTCATATTTCCGTTGGGACACTTCGTGCACCAGATACTCACATAGTTCGACCGGCACCCTCTGTGCACAAGCTATAGAAAATAACAAGATACACAAAATACTTATTTGACACTTTAGTGCACAGGTATTTTGTATACAAATTCAAAGGGTCACTGGCTTACGGTTTATGGCAGTAAATTGTGCATCATAAGCACATCGAAAGTGCATGGTATGGTCAAATGCTGACTGTGCATATTTGGGGTTATCGATTATCCAAGTATGGTTGGATACCAACGAAATAAACTAATTATGTAGTATAAATAGACTGAATAAAAAGCTATGATGGCAGTTCTATCTAAAAAGCCAAACTTAAGACAACGTTTCTTTACTCTGATATAGCAACACGCTGGTAGGTAATCTAACGTTAGTTTAACTCCGACATCTGACGCCCTACAGAGCAGTATTGCTTTTGGGTAAACGTTTATAGGGCAATTCGCCGGACGAGTCAGGGAGTTGAATTAAACTTAACTGCGAAAACACTACCAACATTACATGGCGATCTTGCCAGGAGACCAAGAAACGTGAAGTCAGTTTTCTTCTCTCCCCCATTTTACTGAGCGACCTACGGTTAAAACATTAGATGTCCCGGCAAACTCAACTGGCCCTAGCAGCCCATCTAATCCAAGAAGCCCAGGCCTTATTGACAGAACCAACAGATGCCAAGGAGGTCGAACGGATCAAAGTAGGCCCCAAACCTTTAACCATCGCCGAGTATTTAAGGCGAAATACTGTCCGGGCGACAGAACAAACTCCATCGCCCCCAAACCCAAAGATACGAGCAGGAAAGAGGGTGCAGCTCAAAAAGCACCTAGTTGAACTGTACCGGCTGGCAAACATACCCGGCCAACCCAGCGACGTGAGGGAAAAATACCTGCACCAGGCGAAGCAATTAAAGGGAGCAATCCGCTCCAGCAAAGCTGCCAAACGTAAACAAAGGAAAACCGAGGAGCAGGAATTCCACACGCTGTTCTCGAACATAGTAGAAACCGCTCGCAGAGTCGACAAAGACAAGATTTAGATTTTCGAAATTTTTTTTAATTTTTATAATTTGTTTTAACTTTTCAAAATTTTTTTTTAATGGGCAAATCACAATCAAAGGTCGAAGAGGTCATCGTTAATAATAACGGGCCTCAATCTAATAAATCGAACGAAAAGTATGAATACGGTATAGATGTAGTTTCTATCGTAATTATAATTATAGTAATTTTCCTTGCAAAATATATTCCAGGTCTAATTTTAAATAAATTCAATAAGGCAATAAGAAAAGAAATTGCAAAAAACAATATAAGCAGAAGAATGTCTGTGTAAAAAAAAAAAAAAAATATATATTTTAATAAAAATACATGCTACAAAATTTTTTCATTTTTAAATTAAAGCATATCCTGAATCAAATTAATTAATGGATTTCTCGTTCCTAGAAATGTAATCAGAAGACGAATTTCGGTATAAAAAAAAAATATATATATATATATGATTTTCAAATGAATTTTTCAAAAGTAATTAAAGCTTTAGGTGCGCTCAAGGATTTGTATGACAATTTAAAGAAATCACCTAATAGGAAAAGAAAACCAGAAGGGGTAAATAAGAAGTTAGAAGAATTAAATAACCTGTGGAGTACTTTTTACGAAGAATATTTAGATATAAAACAAAAGGAAGCATCTGAGACAGAATTACAAAACTTGGAAGAAATAGTAACTCAAGCTAAAAATTTAAAAAAAATTTCAGAAACCATCGTAAAAGATAGCTTAGAAAAGGAAATTATTAGTGCAATAGTTAAAGAAAATTCAGAAAAGGAAACTAAAAACACTCAAACTAACAGAATGGCAGAAGTGTTTAATTTTAGCATAGCTCAAAAATTACCGACTCTTAACTGCGAAGAGGACGGCAAAAGAACAGAAAACATCCGAGACTTTGTAAATAGTGTCGAATTTTACCACGACACACTCGGCGAAGCTTCAAAACCCATTCTAACTAACTTCTTATTGAAATGTAAAATCCAAGGGAAAGCTCTTACAGAATTAGGCAGTCAGAAACCAGAAAATTTCGCAGCATTAAAAAAACTTTTAGTTGAAAGATGTGGACCGAAAGAAACTATAGAATCCATTCAAACTAAGCTAAGTAGAACATATCAGGGAAATCGCCCGGTACAAGAATTTACTAAGGAAATCGAAACACTGGTATCAAGAATGACCGAATTGGAGGTATCTTATCTTGGTGAAAAAGCAAGAGAAACACTTGCCAAAGCCAATGATAGACGAGGCGTAGCTTTTCTTAAGAAGGGGGTAAATGATCGGTTAAAAATTATTCTAGATAGCGCTAGGCACGCAAACCTTCAAGACGCTATACAACATTTACTGGAGTTAGACCAAAGCTCTACCCCTGCAACAGGAACCGTCCGGTACGCGAACAACCTAAGTTATCCACAACCACAAAATCAAAACCAAGGTCAAGCTTATTTTCATAATCCCCCCAGATCAAATTATAACAATGCTACCAATCCCAGTCAATCTTTTCCCAGGCAAAATTATTTTCGTGGTAATAACCACTCTCCCAATTTTTCAAGATATAATAATAGTTACAATCAAACGTTTTCCCAAATGCCTAACAGAAACCATTCACTACCAAATACTCAACGTTTTAACACAAATAGAAACCTTTCTAGTAGAAATATGCAAAATTTTAGTTAAAATAATAATATGAGAAACAATGGAGGTAATTTTTCTAGAAATAATAGTATCCGTCAAAATAGAAACCCTGGTAGAAGTAACCCACCTAACAGTAATATTATTAATAACCATAGAGTTTTAGCATTGGGAAACGAGCAACCCACCGAGGGGCTAGCCGACCCATCGGAGGGAAATTAAGCAATCCACCAATGCCAAATGCCATTTGCACTGCTGGAATATCGAACGGCATTTACGTTCAGTTAAAACTGGACTATGATAAACATATAAGATTTTTATTAGACACAGGAGCTTCAGCTTGTGTAATAAAAAACAGTTCAGTAAATCCAAACATTCCCATATTCAAAAATAAAAGCTCAGAAATTCTAGGCATTTCAGGAGATTTAGAAACAATAGGAACATGTGATATTCAAATCCATTTAAAAGATTTCATAATTCCATACGAATTTCACGTGGTCCCCGATAATTTCCCAATCCCAGTTGAAGGGATTATTGGAGCAAATTTTCTGCTACAGTTTAACGCCATACTTGACTTAGAGAATTTTTTATTAAAAATCAAAGAAGGAAATAACACTATTCATCTGCCCATGTGTTCCCAAGAAAATATTAATACCATCTCAATAGCCCCAAGATGCGAAGCAACCTATTGGTTAAACACAAAACACACCGAATCTCGAGTATTCTACCCGCAACAATTATGCGACAACGTTTTTATGGCAGGTTCATTATCCACTGCCATAGACGGGAAAATACCAATAAAAATTTTGAATGCACGGGATACAACTGTAACTCTCAAATGGGCCGAACCATTGTCCTCATCAGCCTCGGAACATTACATCCTACGTTACAACCCGACAGAAAAATCAATAAACACTCGAGTGAATAAGATAATAAACGAAATAAATTTTGACACATTAAATAGTGAAGAAAAAGCAGAAATAAAAGCAATATGTACAAAATATCAAGACATCTTTCACGTGGATGGTGACAAACTCACGTATACACATATTGGCAAAGCAGATATCTCGCTCAAAAAGGATGCGTCACCAAAATATTCAAAGCCATATCGTCTCCCACACACACAGAATCAAGATATAAAAGAAGAAATACGGGAGATGTTAGACAATGACATTATAGAACCATCTATATCTCCTTGGAACTCTCCCATACTAATAGTACCTAAAAAGAAAGACCCTGTTACTGGTCTACAAAAATTCCGTATGGTGATCGACTATCGTCACGTGAACGAGAGAATTGAAGATGATAAATTTCCACTACCCAACATAACAGACATCTATGATATGGTAGGAGGAGCAACTTACTTTTCTTGTATAGATTTAAGCCAGGGATACTACCAAATGGAGTTGGATGCCGATAGCAGACCAATCACAGCGTTCTCGACAGAAGATGGTCACTACCAGTTAAAACGATTACCTATGGGTTTAAAGATCTCACCCAGTAAATTTTCAAGAATGATGTCCATAGCTATGTCAGGACTAACTTATTCACGATGTTTTGTTTATCTTGATGATCTGATAGTTTTTGGTAAAAGTTTAATAGACCACAATAAAAATCTAATACAAGTGTTTGAACGTCTAAGAGAAGTAAATCTGAAAATACACCCTGGAAAATGCTTTTTCTTGGGAAAAGAAGTGTTATACCTAGGCCACGTTATTTCTGATAATGGTATCCTACCCGATCCTACTAAATCTTCCGCAATGAAAAGTTACCCAACCCCCACCAACGCGGATGAAGTAAGAAGATTCGTTGCATTCGCCAACTACTATCGTAAATTTATCCCCAATTTCGCTACCATTTCTATCCCACTTAACCGATTACTGAAAAAAGATGTCGAATTTTATTTTAATAAAGATTGCGAAAAATCTTTTGAGTTGCTTAAAGAAATCCTTACAAGTCCTAAAATCCTACAATTCCCCAATTTTAACGAGGAATTCATCCTACGAACCGATGCCTCAGGTTTCGCTCTAGGAGCTATCTTATCTAATTTCGACGATAGACCAATTGCCTATGCAAGTAAAACTCTTAATAAAGCAGAGAAAAACTATAGTACAATTGAGAAAGAATTACTTGCAATTGTATGGGCAGTTAAACACTATCGTCCCTACCTATTCGGAAGGAAATTCAAAATTTTAACAGACCATAGACCTTTAGTGTACTTGTTCTCACTTAAAGAACCTAGTAGCAGACTAACAAAATTTAGACTACTACTAGAGGAATACAACTTCTACATAGAATATTCTCCAGGTAAGGATAATTGTACAGCCGACGCATTAAGTCGCATAAAAATAGACTCCGAGGATTTAAAACAATTATGTATCTGCGTTTTAACGAGAGCCCAGTCAAAAGCGGAAAACAAAAATCTTGAACATATAGACACTACGAAAACCGACGAACAACTAATAACTGAACTATTAAAATTACCAGAAAATGGACTTAAAGTCATTGAGCTGAAGATTGTTGACAACTTCGAGGAAGATTTAATTATTTTCAAGGATACAGACATAATTATTGGTCCAAACAAGGTTTTGGCGTATATCCCAAAAGGGAATTGTTTACTCCTAAAGAAGTCCAAGGACAGCACTACAACCCCATCGACAATGTTTGGCAAAATATTGTCGAGGGATGTGCAGAAAATCTGCGGATTGAATTGTATTAAAAAGATATATATTACTAAAAATGAAATAAGAAAGCTCGCATGCGGCCGCAAAGAGAGCAATATTAATGAATTAAAAAAGAAATTAGGAGAAATATTTAAAGAAAGTAATATTTAAGTGCACATTATTGAGAAAAATATTGAAATAACTGATCCTTATAAGAAGAAATTAATACTTAATGATTACCACATACTTCCAACCAGCGGACATGCAGGAATAAACCGCATGATACAGAATATAAAGAAGAAATACTTCTGGACAGGTATGCAAAACGATGTGACGACATTCGTAAAGCATTGCCCAATTTGTCAACGAAATAAATATATCCAGCCAAAGAAACAACCAATGACTATCACATCGACAGCCGAATCAGGTTTTGACAAAATATTTTTAGATCTAGTAGGACCTTTAGAAGAATCAGAAGATGGATTTAAATATATTCTAACTATACAAGATGAATTAACCAAATTCATCGAAGCAGTACCCATTTCCAATAAAGAAGCAAGTACAGTGGCAAAAGCTTTAGTAGAAAATTTTATTCTAAGATATGGAGTACCACATACGATAGCATCTGATCAAAATTTTTAAATCAAGTTTTCCAGAGAATTTGTAAATTACTAAAAATAGAACAGTTGCAATCCACAGCATATCATCATGAGAGCATAGGAGCCTTAGAGAACTCTCATAAAGTCTTAGGAGCATATTTGAGAAGTTACGTTTCAGAAAAACATACCGATTGGAACACATGGCTACCATACTACGTTTTCTGTTATAATACATCAGTACACTCAGAAACACACTCAGGATATACACCTTTCGAACTAATATTCGGAAAACAGTGTATCTTACCATCAAATTTGGTTAAACAGGTAGAACCAGTATACAACTATGTGATTGATTTAAAAAATAAATTACAAATCGCTCATAAAGACGCTCGAGAAGCTCTGATAGGCAAAAAGATAGCAAGAAAAAATAGATTCGATTTAGAGCAACGAACAAAAAGCTCTAATTTTGAAATAGTAAGTTTAGTTTTACTTAGAAACGAAAATAGAAAGAAACTTGATCCGATATACATAGGTCCATACGAAGTTCTGTCCCAAAACGGCGTGAATTGTGATATAAAATATGAAAATAAAAAGATAACGGTTCATAAAAATAGGCTAAAACCATTTTTTATATATTTAACTCTGATTTAGATATTAAAAGTTGATCAGTAACTTTATAAACCTAAATGAATTCCATTAATTAATATAAAATCAAAAACTTGTAAACTTAATTATTGTATAAAATGTATTTAAAAAAAAAAACAAAAAAAAAAAAAAAAAAAAAAAGGCGAGAAAGTGCTTCCGCAAATGCAAACATCTAAAGATAAATTAAAGAAAAATATTAGTATGATATCATGTATAGCTAAACTTGTAAATATATGTTAACATAAAAATAGGCCGGCATAGACTTAAGATTTTCATTACTATTATTATTATACTATTGATTAGCAATTTAATACAAAAATGTATACACAAATCTAACTTTCACTACTTAATATATTTAATATATCTTTAAAATATAGCTAGATAGAATAAATTAATTTAATGTAACCATTGATAAGCAAATTAATATAATTTTTACATAAAATACTATTATATTACACCTTTTAAATGTACATAACTATCATCAAAAAAAAAAAAAAAAATCCATCCCACAATTTCAAAAGAAAATACAATTCAAAAAGTTATCAAATAAAACAAGATCCCTTATTGTACAAAGTGGTGCATAAAAAGAAGAAATCATAACATATCATGATTTCTCCTTTTTCTCCCAGGAAGGGTGGTGTGAAGGGATTGCACCAGCGCTCACTTAACTAATTGTCACAACAAAAACAATTAATAGGGTATTCAACCTGCTTTGATAATTTGATAACATTTTCCCAACCATCCCATGCACTGCATTCGTTTTGTTCCGCCGCCGCCGTCGCCGTATTGGCTAGCTATAGCATAACCGAGTCAGAATGAGTATTCATATTTCCGTTGGCACACTTCGTGCACCAGATACTCACATAGTTCGACCGGCACCCTCTGTGCACAAGCTATAGAAAATAACAAGATACACAAAATACTTATTTGACACTTTAGTGCACAGGTATTTTGTATACAAATTCAAAGGGTCACTGGCTTACGGTTTATGGCAGTAAATTGTGCATCATAAGCACATCGAAAGTGCATGGTATGGTCAAATGCTGACTGTGCATATTTGGGGTTATCGATTATCCAAGTATGGTTGGATACCAACGAAATAAACTAATTATGTAGTATAAATAGACTGAATAAAAAGCTATGATGGCACTTCTATCTAAAAAGCCAAACTTAAGACAACGTTTCTTTACTCTGATATAGCAACACGCTGGTAGGTAATCTAACGTTAGTTTAACTCCGACATCTGACGCCCTACAGAGCAGTATTGCTTTTGGGTAAACGTTTATAGGGCAATTCGCCGGACGAGTCAGGGAGTTGAATTAAACTTAACTACGAAAACACTACCAACATTACAGGTTTGCGAAAAAGGGAACAAATATGGCAAGGGGAAATTCTCTGTAAACGGGAATTGTTCTAACCGGAAATTATTTAAGTGTGAATTTGAGGATCAGTAATACTGGATAAACGCCATCTAGTGAGTATATTGGACACGAGATGTAAATACTCCGTCGCGTTAGGCGATGATCACATGCCAAAAAAAAAATTTGGGGTGTAGTCACACTGATTTAGAACTGTCAAAATATTTTCAATACAAAACTTGTGCTTTTGGAACAAATCTTATTTGTTCCCAGAGCAGAAGGAAAAGGAGAATATTTCCCAAATTGCTTCTGAATGGACTTTACCTTGGTCCGTTCGCTGTCACTGTGTGAGTAACACACACATAGTCTGTAACAATCTAAACACACAATAAACATGTAAACAAAAGTTGCTATCCTTGCAAAAAAAAAATTGCAGGAAAGAAACGAAAATTAGACAAGCACAAGGGTCTCATATACAGCTGAGCATACGCCGGGCACAATAATAATATCACAGAAAATAATCCTGTGTGGATATAGGGGAGTGTAAAGAAGGAAAAGCGAAGTCAACACTGACGAGCTCTATTCCTAATACATCCATATACCACACTACCTCTTAAGGTCTTTCGTGTGTACCGTCGATTTGTAGCCTTTACTATCCACAACCTCATATGAATTGTTACCAATTACTCTTAAAACTCTAACTTTAATAAATTTTGGACTTAGTTTCGCATTGAAATGCTTCGACGAGTCGCTAAGCACAAAATTTCGCTTATATATTTCATCATCCACCTTATAATTGACTTTGTGACTGCGCACATTGTATACTTTTTCATACTCAGCATGAGCCTTTGCTAATGCCTCTTTCAGATAAGTGTGGAGTATGTTCATCTTTGCAGTTTTGGGTAGCCACTCTATCTCCGAATTGTTCAAACCTCCTAACTCTCTCAACAGACGATAGTCCGCCCCATGCTCAATCATTCTCTGACCGAACAGAGCCTCATAGGGGGACATCTTGAGATTGGAATGAACGGTTGTGTGAAGTGCACTACTTATGGACGATAGATGAGCGGCCCAATTGGACTGCTTCGGATTAATATAAGCACGTATGGCCCCAAGAATCGAGCGATTCACTCGTTCGCTAGCATTCGCTTGTGGCGAATATACTGCAGTTTTGTAGTGTTTAACACCATACGTATTCAACAAAATTTGAAACTCCTTACTTAAAAATTGAGTGCCGTTGTCGGAGAGTATACTCTCTGGCACACCATAAACTAAAAACACATTCTCCTGCAAGAACTTAACTACACTTAGAGCTGTAGCTCTCCTTAAAGGTTTGATAAAAACAAATTTGGTTAGTTGATCGACTACTATGACTATGAATGAATTTCCGCTTTTCGATTTAGGATAGGGGCCCAAGAAATCTACATATAAATGTTGGAAAGGTCGATCGACCTCAAAACTATTCCCCATCTCCGTACGAAGCGTCATATTCGAAGCTTTAGTAGATTTACAGACTTCACAAGAATCAACAAAATGCTTGACCTGAGTATACATACTCGGCCAATAAAATCGTTGTCTCAACCTATAAAGAGTTTTAACTACACCGCCGTGAGAAGATCTTGGAGGGTTGTGAGCTAACTCAATGAGTGATTTCGTCATCTCGGATGGAACCCACAGTTTCCACGTTAAGTCGTCTGCGAGGGGATTACCAATGGAGTGTTTGGTACGTTTTCACACGTATCCCTCGGATACCTTGAGATCTGGTAATCGCTCCTGCTCCTTTTTGATGTGGTTGATGAGGTCCAGGTATGCTGCTGACTGGAAAGAGGAATCCTCTAAGTCCAAGTGGAGTACCTCCTCGGGGTCGACTCGTGCTAGGCAAGAAAGGAACGCTTCTACCGTCAAATTGTCTGCCTTGTATACTCTCGACAGAGCATCTGGCACGACATTCAAAGTTCCCTTTCGATGCTCTACCACGAAATCGAATCCTTGGAGACGCATGCTCCACCTGGCCAACCTGCCAGTAGGATCCTTTAAATTCATCAGCCACTTCAAGCTGGAGTGGTCTGTGATTACTTTAAAATGATATCCCTCGACATACGATCGAAACTTCTGGATACCAAGTACAGCTGCAAGGCATTCCCGTTCGGTGACGGAGTAATTTCTTTGCGCAGCGTTCAGCTTCTGGGAGAAGTAATAGATTGGGCGTTCAGCCCCATCTTCGTCCCGCTGACAAAGAACACACCCGATACCGGACGCGGATGCATCACACAAAATCACGAATTCCTTGCTAAAGTCAGGGTTGACCAGCACCGGAGCTGTCGTCAACGCCTGTTTGAAGGAATTAAAGGCTTCTAGAGCCTTCTGTTTAAGCTCGAACGCTTTACCTTTCTTCAGTACATCTGTCAAAGGAGAGGCAAGCGTAGAAAAATCTTTAACGAATCGCCGGTACCATCCCGCCATTCCTAAGAAACGTCTTACTTGACGAGTTGTGGTAGGTACCGGAAATTCATTAATTGCTGCAATTTTGTCGGGGTCAGCTTTCAAACAGCCTTGCCCAACCTTATAACCTAGATACTGAAGCTCATCAAAACAGAACTTCGATTTCTCCACGTTGATCGTCAGTCCTGCCCTAGTCAATTCCTGACTTACTCGCCTCAATATCGCCAAGTGTTCGTTGAAAGTTTCAGACACGACCAAAAGATCATCGAGATAAACGAACACTAGATCCCGCAATTCTGTCGGAATTACCTTAGACATAAGATAACTCAGACTCTGCGGTGCATTACACAAACCGAATGGCATGACCTTGAAATGGTACAAAGGTCTACCAGGTACTGTAAACGCGGTCTTCTCCCTTGATGTTTTCTCCAACGGTATCTGCCAGAATGCGTCTTTCAAATCCACACTAGAAATATAGCGAGTTTTTGAAAGGCGCGCTAACAGACCCTCAATATGGGCAATTGGCCTCGCATCCTTCTTTGTGACCGAGTTCACCTTCCGAAAGTCTAGGCATAAACGGTTCTTCCCAGGCTTGCGCACTAGCACAACTGGAGAAGACCATGCACTAGAACTTTCTTCGATGACCCCCAAAGACAACATACGATCCAATTCCTCATACATCATTACTTGCACCACAGGAGAAACAGGATAATACCTCTGCTTAATTGGTTTAGCATCACCCGTATCAATGTAATGCTCTACCAGTGTCGTTTTCCCGAGGCTCCTGCTCGCGAAAGAAGGAAAACCACGAATCACATAACGAAGTTGAGTGGACTCTTCGTGACTGAGCTTCACTTGGTTTGTGGAGTTTCCATCCGATGGAAAATCCGATAGGGAAGAAATCAGATGAGGTGCCAGTCCAAACTTACGCCAAAAATCAACGCCTAAATATAAACGCTGAGAAAGAGTTGGCACGATGTAAAAATCCATGCTAAACAGCATGCCGTTGTACTGGACATCAGTAGTAAACATTCCCCTAATTTGCTGCTGTTTCCCGTCCGCAGTGGACACCGTAGACTCAACACTCCTAACCTTAACGTGCTTTGCTTTTAAGTAGTCTACGCAATCTGTACCCAAGCAACTAATGCTCGCACCGGAATCCAAGAGACCAAGAAACTTGTCTCCCAACATCTCCACATTCACATATGGACGAGGATCATTGGATTCCTTGCCTTATCTAGCGGCAGCAACGTTTCGGTAGGTTGTCCGCTTTAATTGAAAACGATCTCGTGTTCTACGAATCCGTTTCGAAATTTCAGGAAATGCTACTACTCTCTTCCTAACCTCATAATAATTGAGTAGCCTTTCGTGAAATGGTTTTCTATAAAGTAAATCAGATTTATTCTTAATTTCAGGAAAATTCAACAGTGTATTTGTTTGGGTATCAGTCAAAAATTCATTAGGGTTTCGTTTCAAAATAGTAATTTGAGGAGTGTCAAGCAAAGGTTCTTCCTTCCTGGTGCTTACAACTCCGGGTTTGCTTTTATCGAGCGCATCCCCCCGGATGGTGGATTTGCTCGCTTCGGGTTTCCCGCACATCTAGGACAATTTGGACTATAGACATTCGGTAAACCACATCTAAAACAGAAAATAATTTGCCTCGGATCTGCACAATCGCGGAACCCATGGCCCACAGTTTGGCATTTCCAGCATTTCATAAGTTCAGGGTGGAATGTATCCACCTGTTCAGGCAGTGCAACTGCTAACTCATCTCCAGGAGTTTCCTCATCCAACGCGTTGATGAAACGTCTGGGTGGGTGAGGTTGTTTGTACGAATTTTTTACGAAAGGTTGTCGCGGGTTATCCGAACTACCGAAGAATTTCTCAATAGTGCGACATTGATATGCTAACTCTTGAAGACTGTATGTGCTAAAGGATATCAACGACTGACCTAGTTGTCGTTTCACATTAGCTTTAATGATTTCAATCATTTCACTGTCGTTCTTCGGGATTCGCAAGTTGGAGTTCATATGCATCATAGCATCAAAGAAGTCATTGAAGGACTCCCCTGATTGTTGCTTACGATCATACAACCTGCGAGACAGTTCCGTATCCGTTTCGAGGCTGCGGAATTGCTCAATTAACGCCAGTTGTAGCGTTTGCCAGGACGCATGCAGATTTTGCTTGCGGTACCTCCAGTACCACTGTTCAGCTGGTCCAGATAAAAATTGGTGGAAACCACCAGACACTTCTTCCCAAGAAAAGCGATAACTAGCTCTAATGAGGTCCAAACGGAACAAAAAGTCATCTACTGGCATATTCCTCCCATCAAACTTAATTCCCCGTTTGTGGAATAGTGGGTAGGCACCAGACGTAGGATTACTAGAGTGTATTGCTTTCGGCTGAGAAGCCGCAGACTGATCGTTATCCAAACGAATAGAATTCATGCGCGACAGGAACTCGTCCACGTTCACACCCTGAGCCATGTTCGAAGGATGTACCGAAGGGGTACTTGAACTTGCTCCAGGAGGAACGGGTTGTGGTGCAGGTTGTGTAGCCAATGGAGGCGCAACCGGCACGAAGCTTGTTAAATCAACAAAATCACCAGCCACAGTTTTGGCTGGAAAATTGACAGACCTACCTTGAGGAGTAGGCATGTCGACGTAGGGAATTACTGCGGAATTTGGAGGCCGACTAACTTGAAAAGCCGGGGTTGGCTGTGAAACTGGTGGATGATTGACATTATCATCAACATTACTGTTACTATTATTAGCATTATTCACATAACTCACGTTTTGGTTATTAGCATTGTTCTCCCTACTATGTAACAACTCAGTTACATGTCTTAACAAAATGGCTTGACTTTCAGCGAGACCTCACGAAAGTTCTTCAACAAAAAATTTCCTGTCGTCTATCCGGTGTAAGTCTACCGTCGCCGAGATCATCTCTTGCATATAAGCAGATTGATTGGCCGCTTGTTGAGCTCTTCTTTGCTCTTCAGGAGTCAAAGGTGAACCTAAAGGGTTTGGTTCGCGTGGAGCTGTGCCAGCATGGCTAGAATGATCCGTGCCCGCACAAGATCGGTGGGCTGAAAGTACGGAATCATCCTGAGGATTAGCGGGTGCAGCTCGTGACATTTCGTCAGCTACACGTGCGTAGTACTCCGGGTTGTAAGGACCAGGATTAAAGAATTTCCTAGCAGAGCCGGGCATTGGGCTGTGCTACGAAAATTACACAAAACAAAGAAAAAGTCTTAATACTATAAAAAGTGGGGTGTGCAGTGATTCGTTCACTACTTAACACCAAGTAAAAATTTCAAAAATTTTTCCAAAAGGTAATATCCAAACTTATTGAATATTGTTATTTGGAGAGAAGTTGATAATATCAAACTTCCTACAAAACTTCAAAAAAATCTTAAGAATAAAAGTGTGAGAATAAATGTATGTTGGTCTAAGGTAATTTCTTCCTTAGACTTCGCAAAAATTGAGTTCCGAAACAATCGTATCGAAAATCAAGCTCAATTACAAAAAAAAATTTAATTATACTTAAATACGTAAGATAAGCTAAATACTCATAAACTTCAAGACTGAATATCTATAACTTAATTTTCCAGATTAAACTTAATCTCTACAAAAACCTATTAAAGTTCTTTGTAAACTAATGAACCTTCTTCTAGTTCAAGTTTTCAAAGACTATAATCTCAAATCTAAATTCTAGAAAAATGTAAGATATACCAAACTAAAGAGTGCTTAAGCTAAACTCAAAACTAAAGCGTTTCAATGACCCGTGAAACACGCAGAATTCCACGACCCCACCAAACGAAGATACTAAACTCAAAAATGTGGAACCTTCAGGATTACGTCTTCAATATTTTCCGAAAATACTCAAAACTCAAAAATGGAATCTTCAGGATTACGTCTTCCTTATCTTCCGAAAATACTCAAAAGGGTGCAACACTGCAAAAATCTTAAATATACTCATAAATGCAACACTGCAAAATCTAAACTTTAGAAATACTAAATTGTCTTAACATCAAAATACGGTCCGGGGGCTGGAAAAAATCTCCCCCCCATAAACATGAACGGAAGGTGGAAGTATTGCGCCTAGCGACTAACTTCCCCAAAAAAAAAAACTAACAAAAACTTTAAAAATAAAAATAAAAATAAATGTACAACATCAATCAATGAAAAATTGGAAATTCGATCAGAAATCAGGAGTCTCATTACGCTACTGCAGACGTGCGTTAGGAACATGTTCACCAATCACCGGTTAGCGCTTCATGAGAGTTCCATCAACTTAACGAACTCCGACAAAAACCATAACTGAATGTTAACATCATCAAATATTTGGGCTTGTAATTTTACTCAATACAAAAACTGAAAGATTCGAAAATAAGCATTAAAGGTGAGTGAGTGGATTCTCTTGGAGTGTTAATAGCTTCTGCAACAGACGTGCATCGGGAACTTGTTCACCAACCACCGGTCAAAAGATCTATCAACAACATCCTCGAAGAATTCAAATTTCTACTAAACTCAAAAGAAAAAAAAGTTTCAGTACTCTCGCAACAGACGACCAGACTCAAAAAACGTCTAAATCCTGGACAATAAAGTTACCGAAATCCTTAATCCAAAGCAATACAGGAGGTAAAGTACTACGAATCAATCCTATGCAACAGACAAAGATTAGGAACTTCATCACCAATCTCCCGGACAATAAGGCATCCAAAACATAGACTTGATGTTATTCCTCCAGCAGAATAACTCTACCAAAGCAACTTAAACTCAGAAAAGAAATTTTTCGACCAAAAAAAAAATTTTTGCTCGAACACCAAAAAAAAATTCTAACATCAAAACTTCAAAAAAAACTAAACTTCTCAATAATCAAAATGAACATCAAAACAAAGTATCGGGTAAGTGCTCCAGGCCCCACACGTTGGGCGCCATTCTGTAACGTAGAAAAATAGAAATGAAATTATTAATCACATACGCACAGAGTGAGGCCAGTCAAGTACACGAAAAATCGTATGTCTCACATTCGGCACCAACTCTGATACGTTAATAATTTCTACCTACTAACGAAAGGACGAATATCCTCTCGCTAGGACATGCATGATGATGATGGTATTTTGGTTGACACGTTCCCCCGGTAGAGGGCATCAATTAAAGACCAACCTACAGATGATCTTATAGGACCCCTACTGCCAGTCCGTGCTTCAAATATAATGTTTCCTGGTGGTGGTAGTAAAGCGCAGTACCCGTACACTCATCTTAACCGAGCACCATGTCTCTACTAGGAATATCTTCAACATACAAATCCTTGGCCTTCTTTTCTCCATACACAGACTTATCCACCATAGCATTCCGGTTCTTTCACTTCTCTCATAGTTTTATGACAGGACCACATAGGTATCGAGATGCATACATACACTTACGATTACGCATTCTGTTATGTTCCACCATAAATGAGAACATATACCAATACATCCAAATACCATAGACACGGTGAGTAAGAGATAGGTCCAAACTCAGATTACAACCTACATCCCTTAGAACCGATAACTTACCACGCCGATCACCTCAGAACTAGATTAGTAACAACCAGAGGAAACCAGAATGCATATTATTATTTTTATAATTGGTAGCTTCGATGACCTGCAATACCTAAAATTAAATCAACACATACTCAAAACTAAACTCACCAGAGAATTATTCTTAAACTTCAAAAAAAGTAAACTCATACCGAAAATTCACGTAGTAACAGACATTAGTCACCACGAGACCACTACTACACTCAAAAGATCCGAAGCCGACCCAATCAACGTAGTGTTCGTAGAAGAGAAGAGGATTCCGGAACCCCTAATCCTCGCCAGTCATAAAGGCCTATTGCCTCCATGCGTCATGGGAAATGACGAAAGCAGAATCTCGCATCCTTCACGAACTCGGATGGTATAAAAGAGAAAATTAAATAGTAAGTCGAATTTTCTGTTCCTCAATTCCCCTACCCCGTACTACTCTTCAGTACACTACACGTACTGGAGGGCATTGACCCGAGAGGCAAATTGAGGTTGTCGCCGATCGGCCACCGCGTCGATATGCAGCATTGCCCCGCTTCGCTCAAGAGCAGAAGGGAAGTGAGTCCTTGCTGTGGGATCGCGACGGTGCTACAAGTTTTTACCCTGCATATCTGGATACGGATGTTGACATATCCCTTCCTTTTTAAAAGACTAAGGCCTGTGGCACGTGATACATTTGTTCATAATGATGCATGTGTCTTTTTTCTCTCAGACCCTCTTAGTCTGAGACACTCACTAAAGGAGTATTAATATTTCGATTACTGGTGAAAGGAATTAGCCCTGCACTTCCTTTGGAGTTTTAAGTAGAAATATTTTTTTTACCACAAATATCCTTGACCACACTAAATAGATAGATACCTAGAGCTGTCATCAACCTTATCTCTACCATGCTCTTATATTATATAGAGTGTAGGTACGAAGTGACTGACCGAGTGTCGGGTTGTCTATGGTGTAAGCGACAACCCCTGTCTCATAACCCACCCTATTCCAAAGAGGATCAACTCCCTCTTTGAACCTTGGCTTCTCTATGACAGGCAAATAATATTATGAAGAAGCCCCTTAACATGAATGTAGGTCAAGCCTGACCTACATCACTAAATCTCTATACTAATCTAAAACTAACACAAACATCTTATACAAAATGTTCCACCGTTCATGAAAATGTGTGGGAGAGAGAGTTCTATACAACCCCCATCGGACCTAAATAACCTATTCCATAATGACTAAATTACTATTACTCATAGAAAAACTGAAAGAAAGTCTGCATCAAAACCAACTTGATAAATGAAGACTGCAAAAAGTTTCAATTACTATAATCATACAAAAATTTTATTTGTTAAATTCTTAAAACTAACAGGATTATTATTTCCTAAATACTTATAATATATACTTATTCAAAATTTTTAATATTTTATTCGACCGCAAATACAACCCATATCAAATCAATTTCAAAAGTATATTTATCAATTATGAAGTCGATATTCAAGACTCAATCTTGATAATACCGAAAGTTAATACCAGAAGGGTAATGTAAGTACGTAAATCTCAATAATTAAAAAGGTCAATAATCTTTTAAAAATTCAAAAAAAAGATATGCTTATTACTATCGTTATAATAATAATAATAATGATAGTAATAGTAATAAATGTTTTATTTCAGAAATTCATAGTTTTACAAAATATAATAATAATTTTATCCTTGATTCAATAATCACTAAAAAAAACAAATAAGTATACATCAATAGCTAGTTAAAGCCGTCTGCTGCGATCAAATATCAATTTTTAAGATCCTAGTTCAGTGTTAAAGTTGTTCATTGTTTTTGTTGCTGTTAATGTTGGCGTTGCTGTTTCTGTTGTTGCTCCTGTTATTGTCGATGCTGTTCCTGTTTTTGTTGCCTCTGTTGCCTTTGATATACTTTTGTTGTTGTTGTTCTTGTTCTTGTTGTTGCTGTTGTTATTGTTATTGTTGTTGTTGTTGTTGTTGATGTTGTTGTTGTTGTTGTTGTTGTTGTTGTTGTTGTTGTTGTTGTTGTTGTTGTTGTTGTTGTTGTTGTTGTTGTTGTTGTTGTTGTTGTTGTTGTTGTTGTTGCTGTTGCTGTTGTCGTTGTTTTTATTTTATCCATTATACTCTCTTATCAGCTCAGAACGATATCTTATAGCCAGTGATAAAAATTTTACTATTGCTACCCAATCCCCTTCGCCATTCAGAAAATTCACCATGCTTTGTATGTTCAGTGATCTTGATCCCAGGCATTGCAAACGCAGTTCCTTGAGTACAGGACATATACCTAAGAAGTGGACAAATGTTTCATCTTCTCTTAAGTTGCACATAGTACATTGTGTGTTTCTATTGCCCGACGAAAAAGTTCCATTCAGAAATAGGAGCCCTCCCCTTGCTTTAAAAATCCAAGTTGATTTTGACAAGTTTCGCTCTTCCTGTAGGTATCTGCTTCCCTCAAAGTAGTTGAGCCTGCTATACAGTCCATGTGTTGTTGATGCTTGTGCTCTTTGGAGTGCCATATTCCATTCTCTGTCCCCGATTTGTGTACTTACTAGATCTGTTGTAATTTGAAATGATCTATTATCGCCAACAATATCGCATATATGTCTCCCTTCCAGCCCATTGTAATCCATCCACTGTCTACACCAGAATATGTTTTTGTTTATTATTTTGTTTGCTAATATGTGCGGAAGTCGGTTTTCATTATACAAAACTAAAACTTTTTTAATATAGCTCATATGGCATTTCATTGTATAAATAAAAAGAGGTTGTATTTTACATTCCAGTATCAGCATATAGTTCGGGGATGTTTGTGGGATTCTAAGGATTTTTTCCAGAAATATCGTTGAACCTTTTCTATATCATCGTATTGCTGATGCCCCCACACTTGTGCGCCATACCCCAAAATTGATCTAGCCACAGCGTTAAAAAGTTCTGTTTTTGAAGAGATATCGATGTCGCTTTTCGTTAAAAACGAGTGCCAAGTCATGTTTAGACTCATTTTTGCCTGCTGAGCTCTGTTCTTAAAATGTTCGGTCATGCAAAGTCCAGGCGTGATCCATACACCCAAGTATTTGTATTTGCTTACCACCTCAATTTCTTCAACTCCAAGTGTCCATTTTTCTGCATTGCTTCTTCTGCCACCATTCTTCCTGAATATAATAATTTTTGATTTGTCGAGGTTAATAAAAAGGTTCCACATGCGGCAATATTCTTCTAATTTATTAATCATTACTTGCAGTTCCCTCGGTGTGTCTGCAAAGATTACTTATCATCTGCATATAGCAACAGTCGAATAGCAAGTCCATCTATCAATATACCACCTCCAATAAAATTGTGTATGGCATTTATAAAAAGTGCAAAGATTAATGGGCTTAAGAGGCACCCTTGTTTAACGCCCATTTCTGTGCTAAACCACTCTGTCAGTTTTGTACCATCCCATACTGCACTCGTTGTATTTGAATAGAGGTCTTTTAAAATGTTTAAGAACTTGGTCGACAACCCTATTCTTGTAAGCTTAAGAAACAAAGCTTCTCTGCTTATGCTGTCAAACGCTGCCTTGAAGTCAACAAAAAAGCAGTATGTTTTTTTGCCTTCTTCCATTCTTAGTTTCAAAATGTTGAATAAATTGAATATATTATCCACAGTGCTGTAGCCCTCTCTAAATCCCGCTTGATACTCGTTTAGAACACTGTTTTGTGTTTCCCAGATCTGCAGTCTTTTGAGTAATATACCCGTGAAAATTTTGGCGATAGCATCCATAAAGGAGATGCCTCTATAATTTTGTGCTAGATTTACATTTCCTTTCTTGTATATTGGGAAGATCAAAGACTGTTTGAAGGAGGGTTCCACTTTTTCCGTGATAAGAATCCGATTGTAGAGTCTTACAAGTCGATCAATAAGAACCTGAGGGGCATGTATGAAGAATTCATATGGGACCCGATCAAAACCAGAAGCCTTATTTGCTTTAGCTCTACTAAGTACTTCAAGAATTTCAAGTCTTGTAATATCTCCATCAAGTTGCACATTAGTACTATCTTCTAAAGTTTCTTCCATTGTTCCCAGGGCCTGCAGTGGAGGATTCAAAAGCTGTTGAAAGTGATCTCTGAACTCACTGCTTTTTACGCTTGCTCCTATTTTGAAGTTTTTGTTCCTTAGCTCGTTTGCCACTTTCCACCAATCTTTTGTATTATGTACGTTTCTTAGTTTCTCACTCAGCTGTTGATAATAAAGTTTCCTTTTCGTTGCACAATTTTTTTTAAATTTGCGGTTTGCATCAATATAAGTTGTTCTTAGAATTTCTGAGCTTTCTCTTCTCCACCTATTAAGCCAGTTAAAAGCATTTTTTCTCGCATTCATACAAGTCGCATCAAACCATTTTTCTTTAAAGTGTCTTCGTGGTGTGTTGTTCCTTTGCTCGCCTGCTACACCTTTGATTACATTAACTATATCACCTGCCGTCCATATTTCGTTTCTTGAATCTTCTGCCTCCATAGTTAGCATCTTCTGTTCTATTTCCCTTTTATAAATAGTTTCATTTTCTTTCAGCCAGACTAATTTTGGGAGCAGTTTCATTTCTTCAGATATCTGACTCGTGGTTACTTGAAGAGTTAAGATGAGTGGCATATGGTCCGAGTATATCATATCATCAACTTTTAGTTCTTCCACTAGATTAAGCATATTATACGATGCTCCACATATGTCATTGACTGAGCTCCCTATAGAATTCACGAAAGTAAAGTTTCCTGCAAGATCGCCTGGCGTCCGCCCGTTTAAGACAACAATGCCCGCATCGTTGCAAGACTCAATGAAGCGTTTTCCTTTGCTATTTAGTACCTTGTCCTTAGAAATTCTTTGTTGCTGAAGGAATCCATTGAGTTCTGCTATTTCTTCTGAGATTGTTTGACTTTCTCCTATCCTAACGTTAAAGTCTCCTATGACTATAACATTTTCCAAATTTGATTCTTGTAGGCACCTATTATAGTTCTGATAATCCTCTTCCCATTTGTTACAATTTAAATACGTCGGCATAACATATGCGTCTGTGCTGCTGGTTAAAAAGTGTATAACGTCTCTTTCCATAATTTTGGCAAAGTTTATTTCAATATCTATCCTGCTGTTTCGGGAAATGCCGTATAGTGTTCCTCCACTTGCTCTTCCAAATTGGGCAGTCCGAACTGCTGGGGTCCACATAAGTTCAAAACCAGGGAAAAATTTTGCATACCGTTCAAACTTATCGACCAGAAAGGTTTCATAAAGAAAAAAGGCATTGAATTTACAAATATAATCAAAAAAATTTGGGAACAGTATTTTATTTGCTAGTCCTGAGACATTAAAAGATATAATTTTAATTTCTATTTTCTTACATACTACGTTATTTATGTTTGAATCGCAACAGACACCTAAATGCTATTGTGATCGACTTTTTGAAAGTCCGTATTCCATATGGAAATCAATTCCATCAAAGCTTTTGCCGTACATCTCCCTTAGTACCTCGCTGGCAGCTTTTCTTCCATGCTGCAGTTCATTCCCGATCACCTCAAAGACTTTTCCTTCAATTTCTATGCTGCGTCCCTTGAACTTTATCATCTTTGTCCGATCAATTTTGCGTATTTCGTTCCGGATACGTAGAAGAAAATTGTGAAGTTCTCTTTCTTTTTTTGTCATATCCCTCTGTATTCCGTACTTCGTGTTTGCTAATTTTGCTGTATTTTGCAGTATTGTAATTACCGCTGATTGGGTTTCAAACTCCACGAGGAATGTTTTTTTGGCACTTCTACCTATTTTTACTATCCGTGCTACCTCAAAATTTTCATTAATTTTGAGTATGCTTTTGCATAGGTTCCATATATCAGATTTGTCTATTGTTTCTTTTTCAAATCCTTTAAATATTAAGTTTTTTTTTCTTGAATATTTATCAAATGATTCGCACCTTGTTTCGTTTGCATCTCTGTCTTCTTTAAGTTGTTTAACTTCCTTTTTGAGATCTGAATTTTCCTTCTTTAGCTCTTCAATTTCTTTAAATTCAATTCTACATTGTGTTTTATGCTCATCATTTCCTCTTGAATAATTGTACGAAATTGTCCCATCATATTTTCCCATGTTGTAATTTCTACCATCGTTTTGTTTAAATTACTCCCTTCCTCAGAGCTTGTTGACATTGATTGTGGGTGCAGTTTTTTGCTTGGAACTTGATTCGTCTCTGGCGACAGCTGTGACCTCGAGCGTTTTCCTTCTCTCTCCAGTTTGAATGGTTTTAGATTTGTTTTATTTAATTTTTAAGATTTGAGTTTTTCAGAATACGTATATGCAATTATAAGTGGTAACCCTGTTTTAGTACGTACACAAACCTGTTTGTCATGCAGAAGACTAAGAAGCACTGATTGAAATTGGAGGGTTCAGTCCTGTGCTAAAAGTATCGTTATACACGCGTACAAAAAGTAGATCACGACAAGGAAACGCTTAACATCATAAACAAAGTAAAACAATTAGGCCACAGCGGTAAGTGAGAACACAGGTAGTGTATTAACACTTTGCAACGTAAAGTCAAAACGAATTCCAAAGCCAACGAAGGGCTACTGGCAAAACACGTCTCAGGTAAGAATACCAGTAAGGAGTATATAGTAACCGTTAAGGTTAATAATTAGTATCATCATAAAAGAAGATAGGTTGGTACCATAATAGTATACCACACAAACAGAACCATGACCAGATGGCAAATATTACAATATTACAATACTAATCGAATAATCTTTTATAAAGGGAGTACACAAAGGAAGCAAACCCAATGTGTGGAGTGAATTGCAAACAATTCAGAAAAACAATTAAAGGAAGGATGTACACTTAATAAGTACTAGAAAACAACAATGTTTCTTAAGATAACAAGAAGGATGAGAAGGATAAATGTTGAATAGTTGAAATGACTATATCCAACTGAAGAAGCAAAATTCAGGCCAATATCAGGGAGGGTCGCTGAAAAGTAAAAGTTGGATATAAATGCATATACAGTTCGTATATGATATTAGTAATTGCAATATAGTTCAATATGTTTTAAAAATCAATATACTTTAAAATCTTAAATACCTAGACGAAGAAGTGCACTGCTCCTATCTAATATCGTATTTTCGAAATTATTAAACTGTATATTCAAAATTTATTCAAAGATTTTTTGTTGCAACTTGATATCACGTATTCACAAGATGCAATTTACCAGCTATACAGCGGGGTAGGGAGTTTGTATCCCTAGCAAGATAGTTGATGATTGGCGTGAGGAGTCTTTGTGACTCTGGGGTTGGTTGCCAATTGAGTACTTGGACACACCAAAGTATGGAAAACACAATTTCACATAACATTCTACACTAAAGGACGAAGACAAATGTCAGATAGTTACCAGACTATCTGTGGTTAAATTCAAAATTAGCAATATATTCCAAAATTTTTCAACGTTATTCTTTCTTAAACGCAGTTCGAAAATCTCGCGATTGTAAATTATTTATATTCAAAAACCGAATCTTCTGTTGATTCTATAGACCATTCAAATTAAATTTAACGTTAATGTAGTCAGCAAAAGTAATATTAACCGCGATATTATTCTGTCTTTAGAGTTTCAATACCGTGTCTTTATGATTATCTTTTCTTTAGATTCATGGATCCATAATATGCACTTTTATATAGATAAATAATACTACAACTATTATAAAGATAAACTAGAAATAAAGTAGAAATTGAAAGTAATACTCAAGTGATTTTTGTTTGATTTTGTTGGGATGGATGTATAATCGCACTCCTTTATATCCTTAAAAAAAAATCTCGAACTGATGAAACTTGATGACTTGAAGATGACCTAAACGAAACTCCAGTTGTAGGGATGCAAACGTTTCGCAAGATCGGAGGCATGAGCGTCCAAATCCAATGCGGATCCGGAACAGAGCTGAGGTGCGCTTGGTGTATACACCGCGCGTGGTGTCTATAGTACAAAATGTCTCAAAAGAGAGCAACCTGAGGAAACCAGTGTTCACTACAGGTGTAAACGAAGTTGGAGAGATCTATAGATCCTCCTCCTGCAGTTACGAATTGTCGCAAAAAGTATGTGCCCGCAGGTGGGCTTATCTTGGCACCGCAGGTGGTGCTTCAGATTTCATACACAATATCTTAAGACTTGTTAAGGATGTCAGCTACGATCGTGGCGTCAGGACGATGTAGATGAAACCCAAGCTTGGTTCCAGCGTCGAAAATATTCCACAAAGTACGGAATGATGATGTGGACTACGAAGCCTCACAACTCCACTTCCTCGCTTGTGCTGGATATATGATGTACGTCGAAATAACTGTGCAGGACGTCGTCGGCCGCACGTGGCTTTCGAAGTAGCACGTTGTCTGGAGCAATGTCCAAGCTCACAACAAAAAAAATCTGAATAATTTCCAACAATCTTCTTGGTGTTTTGGTATCTTTTATTCGTAGGTATTTTCCAGGTTTATAATATCCGTGCAGATAACTCAACAACTAAAAATCTTGCTCGGATATGGATGTAGTAATAAGAGATCACACGAGGTACACACGTTTGCGTCGGTGGCAGCATGGAATCACAACGCAATTCCGATGTGCTCGGACGTTTGCTCTATATAAAAAAATCACACAGATTTCATAACCAAAAAGATTCTTGTTGGACGTATAAAAGACTCACCCTTATTTGTGGTAAATTCGACTTGGAAGTTTATAGGGTTATCAGCAATTACGGCGTCGTAGCTAGCCAAAATGCTGGGCCACCGACGCTTGCTTTTAGAAGAAAAAAAAAATTTTCTCACAGAAAATTTTATTGCACACCAATGTGCTGAAACACAAAAAAAAATTCTTGAAAGCTCGGCAGAAATATTATTATTAGATATAACATACCTTTTATTTAATTATCTAATGCAAATAATTTACTTTATGCATTTACAGATGCGGCTGATACAAAAAACTTTAAACTTTTTAACTTTTATTTTAGTATTTAGGTCTGTTTGGCTAGCTGACTTTGAATGAAATGAAATGAGGGATGATCTCATTCATTTCTCTATGTCTAGCCATGCGCAGTTGGTTGCGCTTACATTTAGATATAGTCTGTGGCCATAGACCTGTTCGTAGTGTAGGAAAATTTTCTTAAAATAATGTGTCTAACCATGTGAAGTTGGTTGCACTTACACTTAGAAGTAGTCTGTGGCTATAGACCTGTTCGTAGTGTAGGAAAATTTCTTACTACAACCAATATGGTTCGTTCATAGATGTCGCCACCGTCAATGGACTTTGTAATTCAGAAAAATAATTGGATATTAAATTCCAATTTGTTATCACGTCATGTGTCACATTCCCATTACGTAAAGAGATGTTGCGGACACAAAAGACAGAAGGTAAGGTATCATGATTTGTGATACTTGACACACTGTTACTTAAACCAATTGATTTGTACGTTTCGAGTCGATGTCATAAAGTCTGAGAGGTGAGATTATAGACTCATTTGAGGTTTCAACAACCTACGAATCGAGCCTCGCCATGGAGAATTTCACCGCCGAAATGACATCTACTACGAGTTAAGTGTTATACAGTCCGTATTCACCACCAAATCGGCCTGGTGAATGCGCACCAACACTGATAAGGACTATTCTCATGAGAGCGACCAACGACCAACGAATGAACGAACATTCATCCATTTTGACGTTTCATTCACATGCAATTTATTTTATTCGTTGCGAACAACGAACGTCATGTCCGTATATCAGTCCGTATACAGTGAGATTTTGAGGTTTGTCGCGCACGAATAATTTATTCGTTGCGTTGTGGATGGTATGTGGAACGCGAATAGAGTTTGACAGTTCGTAGCATTTACTTTGTAGCTCGCGGCGAACAATTTATTTTACACAATTTGACTTATTTAAACAATTGAAATCGCATATTTTAATAAACTAACTTATTTTAAAATTCAATCTCTATCGAGCGGTCACATTTTAGGCAAGAAATTAGCTTTATAAATGCTTAAAATCTGATTTCTTAGTGAATTCGTCCATTCGTTGGTCGCTCTCATGTGAATAGTCCTATACTCTAAACAGAAACAAATTCTCCCCTCCGGAACACACTGACATTTATGGAACAACTGTCTAATTGGACCTAAATTCCATAGGGAAATTTTCGAAAGGGGACTAAATGCAGGATTTTATCCTATCAGAAAAAATGACAATTAAATCAGAATAGTCCGTGAAGGATATTATTCTGACAGGTAGGTTTGCGAAAAAGGGAACAAATATGGCAAGGGGAAATTCTCTGTAAAAGGGAATTGTTCTAACCGGAAATTATTTAAGTGTGAATTTGAGGATCAGTAATACTGGATAAACGCCATCTAGTGAGTATATTTGACATGAGATGTAAATACTCCGTCGCGTTAGGCGATGATCACATGCCAAAAAAAATTTTTTGGGGTGTAGTCACACTGATTTAGAACTGTCAACATATTTTCCCTACAACTTCACCACAGCCAATCTCGATTAAAAGACGTCTCAGGTATAGCGCCTCTTTTGTAGCCGAAGACAGAGCCATATATTCAGCCTCGGTACTACTCAGCGCCACACAATTCTGCTGTTCTGATTTCCACGAGATTGGACCGCCTGTCAAGACAAACACATAACCGGTATATGACCTGCGGTTGCTCACATCTCCACCCCAATCAGCGTCCACGAATCCTTCAAGTGCCTAATTAAGTTTCATGTTTATGGTACCTGCGAGATAACGCATTACATGTTTTTCACCTGCGACATGTTCGCTGTGCGGGTTGTTGTTTCTCTGCGCCAACTTCACAACTGAATAGTAGATGTCTGGTCTCGAAGTTAGTGCTAACCACATAAGCTCACCAATAACTGACTGATACGCCGTTGGATCTTCAGCCACACAACTTTTGCTTTCACATGCCACTTGGAAACCTGCGTCTAATGGCGTCGCCGCAAACCTGCACTGCTGCATGTCAAGCTGATGTAGCATATCTTTGATATACAATGCTTGGTTCATCGATATATCGCCTGTGTCACCATCACGCTCAATTTGCATACCCAAAAACATCTCTAACGGGCCTTTGTCGATACATTCAAACTTTGTAGCTATCATTGATTTGATCTTCATCAAATCTGTCTTTTTCTGGCACGCTATAAGTAAATCATCTACATAGATTAGTATCAAACAGAGATTACCTTTTATGTCTTGCTTATACAAGCATGGTTCGTTTTTACATGGAGTAAAACCAATATCGCACAACGCTGCATTCAACTTGGAGTTCCACTCCCGTCCTGCTTGTTTTAATCCATACATCGCTTTATTGAGTTTAAGCACCTTCTGTACGCACATTTTGTCCTCATATCCCTCAGGCTGCTTCATATAGACTTCATCGTTTAACTCGCTGTTTAGATAAGCTGTGCAAACATCCATTTGGTGTAAATATAACTTCAGCTCAACAGATAGAGCCAAAATCAAGCGTATGGTTTCATACCGACACACAGGCGAGAACGTTTCGGTGTAATTTACACCAAATTTCTGCGAACTACCTTTAGCTACCAACCGTGACTTGTAGCGCTCAACATTGCCGTTGCTGTCCCTCTTGATGGTGTACACCCACTTGCAGCCAATCGCCTGTTGTCCCTTGGGTAAATCCGCCAATGTCCACGTACAATTTGACACCAACGCCTCATATTCTGTGTCCATGGCTGCCCGCCAGTATGAAGCATACTTACTGCTAATTGCCTGCTTGAAAGTCTGAGGCAATAGTAGCTCCTCTGCATGCACCGCGTTCAAAACATTTTGAATCTTCCTTGGACGCCCTGGCTTACCTGTCCGAACTATTTTTGGCCTACCTGGACCGGTCTTCACTTCCTGCTCCTGGATGTGCTTCTCCTCGGGCTCTGGCTCCTCTGCACTGGCGTACTCTTCACTCACCCCGTCATCCTCGCTGTATTTACCATCCTGCTGCTCGTCATCGTCAACATATGGGCTAAGCTTCACCTCATCTTTGCCTACTGCATAAGTTGAAGTTCCTTTTGCTGGTATATCAAACGTAATCTGGTTGTGTGTTTGAGTTGTATCGCATGGCTCGTCGAACAAAACGTCACGTTTTTCAACAATCTGGTGTTTTTCCTCATCGTACAATCTGAAAGCTTTCGATACCAATGATTATCCTACTAGACGGTACTCCTTGCCCTTTGCTCTAAATTTGCTGTGACGTGTTTTATCCAAACCAATAGCCACTGATCCAAATGTACGCATATTTCCAACATTGGGTTTCTCGCCACTCCACGCTTCAAAGGGTGTTATACCTGCCAAGGCTGCAGTCGGTGATCTGTTTCGTATACAACAAGCTGTTTGTGCTGCCTCTGCCCATTAAGATTCTGCCATATTTGAGTGCACAAGCAAGCTCCTCGCCATCTCAACCAAGGTTCGGTTCACCCTTTCTGCCACGCCGTTCTGCTGCGGGCTATACGGAACTGTTAGTTGACGTTTTATACCGTTTTGCTTCAGAAAAATTCGCTTGTTGATATACTCGCTGCCGTTGTCGCTGCGTATTGCTTTTATCTTGCGACCAGTTTGACGCTCTACCATTTTCGTGAACTCCACAAACTTTTCAAAAACCTCTTCTTTTGACTTGAGGAAATACGTGAATATGCGCCGAGACATATCGTCTATGAATGCTAAAAAATACGCTGAACCACCAAGAGATCGCTGCTCAAACGGCCCACAAACATCCTTATGTAAGAGTTCCAGTAGCTGTTTAGCTCGACTTGTTGACGCAGCTGGAAATGATTGGGTGTGTATTTTGCTCTTCATACATGTTCTGCACTGTATCTTATTTGAAAAATCCACATTTTCTATACCAATTACCATCTTATTTTTTGCAAGGTTCATCAAAATAGCATAATTTAGATGCCCATATCTGTTGTGCCACATTTCTGCACTACACTGTAAAGCGCCAAAACACATATTCTTATTTTTTTTTTTGAATATAAAAAGATTATTTATCTTCTCCGCTTTTAGGATTTCTACACCTTTCTGGCTTATTACCGCGCACTGATTGTCAAAACGCACTGTGCAACCCCGTTCAACTGCTCGACTTACGGACATAAAATTACTTTTCATTTCAAGAACAAACAGAACATTCTTTAATTGTAACTCGCAAAAATCAGTTTGGATTATGACGTCTCCTCTGCCAACTGCACGTAACACATTATTGTCTGCCAACACAACATCCTCCGTCTCCTCAACGAAATTCGTGAACAGTTCTCGCTCACAACACATATGTGTTGTGGCCCCGCTATCCAGAAACCAACCCGATGAGTCTAAATTATATACATCTGTCGTCGCACCTAGAACAGTAAACGAACGATGTTGTTGCTGCATTTTCGGTGATTCTTCTTTGGCTTTATTTTTGCACTGATTTTTGTAGTGACCCCGTTGCCCACACCTAAAACATTCAACGGCTTTTTTCTTGTGTGTTCTTATAAATGCCGGTTTGGTATGTGCATGAAATGCTTGCTGTTCGCTGATATAAAACTGTTTGCTTTCGTTGCCTCTGCGGTCCCCTTCTTCAAGCAATTTGATTTTTAATATTTCTAGAGATGGCAAATTATCACGCGTTTCCATGGCAATAACAAAATTCTCATATTGCTTAGGTAAACTGGATAGTAATATTATTACTGAGAGCTCCTCGCTTAGCTTGATATCAACTTCAGACAGTTTATCAATTGTTGAGCAAAATGTATTTATATAGCTGCTCATGACGTCACTTTCAGTCATCCGCAAACCTAGCAATTTTTTATAAAGCGACACTTTTCTTACCGGGCCACTGGGTTGATGTACATCTTTTAGCTTTTTCCATGCACTTGCTGCAGACTTGCATTTTTTAAGTAACACAACTGTGTTGGCTTGACACTCAATGTGATCATTGCTAGTGCCTTTTCGAGTGCATCCCAGCTCGCTGGCTCCTGAACTGGCCTTGGTGTGTCTATCACTTTCCATGTCTCTGCGTGTACCAACACACTGCGCATTTGGATGCTCCAGGAATCATAATTTCCTTCATCCAACTTCTCGATTGCATACATGGACGACATGATGACCGTGAACTATTTCAATTAGCACCTGTTATTAAATTTACTTTGCAAAACACTATGACCCTCGTTCCTGAGCCCATAACCTGTTGAAATTATAATCCAATTTATTAAAGAAAAACAAGTAAACTTTTTTTATACTGAGTTATAAGATTTTTAATTAAAAAGTAGAATGAGAAATACAGGTGCTGAAAGCTTGATATACAAATAGTGACTGATGTAAGGAAGGTAAATGTAATAAAGAAAAAGAAAAAAAAAAACTAAAACACAGTATGTGTGCGCAAGTAAGTGTGTAAGTAAGTATACGGAGCAACATATTTTTCAACATAGGTTAGTATTACATTACAAACAATGTAACGTAAAAATTAAATATTTTAATTTTAGAAATTAATTTATTTAATTAATTAGAATGGAATTGAAAGAAGATGATTACAAGATGGAACAGAGTTTGGCAGTTATAGGCGAAGCTTGAGAACCCCCTAGAATCTTGGGATTTCATAGAAACCCACGACTCCCTTAATCATTGCAGATAAACACCTGACTTCCTCCTAAATACCCTATGGATACCTAAGACTCAACCCCGATGTCTACCAACAATGTAAACCAGAGAGGAAGCAGGAAGAGACAAGTGCATATACCTCTTTGACTCCTATACCAAGGACCAGTATCTCCATCACCTCCTACTCGTGTATCGGTGTATCGCATACTCCTCCTAAAAGGCATACTTACACTTCGCTAACACTATACACTCGTTCTCCCTACTCCTCTCCCCATTCCTCCAACTTAGTAATCCTTCGATTCCATCCTTATCCCCATCACAGAAGCGCAAGCCAACTGGCAGCCTACCCCGGGTACTGACCACAAAACACCGTAGAACAGCCAAGTATGTTGTAGTTCACACCAAAAACCAGGGATTCTACTGTACCTTATACTCATAACTAGGCTCGGGATGCAGCTTAATTAGTGTATCAGTTCTTTCCCAGAGGATTCACTCCAGGTTGCACCTATCACTCTAGCTATGACTATCAACCTCTATCTCTGAAGGGATGGTATTGATCCTTTGCCGGCAACGCCCCCTTTCCTGTGAATAGTTCGCTAAAACCATCCGCAGGAACGGCATGCGACAACGCAGAACCATGGTCGAGATCGACCGTCGCGGTGGTCGGCAGCACCCATGCCTCGACTAGCTCAGCCAGGCCATGGGCACTTGCTTCGGGATCTACACAACCGGTGTTACCTCTTATTATCCTGCCGACCGTTGAGCTCAAGATGGGTGAGCTCGAATAAAAGTATTAGAATGCTTATTGGCCCTCATAATTCACAAAGAAAAGACCTGATAGAAATGATTGAAAAGAAATTTCGATCCTAGGATGCACCTCAGGAAGGAAAGTATGAGTGAACGTTGGAAATAAGTAAGAAATCACGTTTGGAAAGTTAATTCAATCAGTAGAACGACACACGTAAGTCATTCTGAATTAGCGAAACACAGGTGGTCACGTTCGCTGTGGCTTATAGAACCTTCCATCCATTCTGCTACCACGTAGCTCTGCAGAACATGGAGGATGAGGTGTCTAACTTATGGGGGAGGGAGGATCAAAGGTGTTAAGGTAATCCCCTTGGTCTCTCAACCCGCCCAAAACAATAGTAAAAATCATCTCTCCTACTATTGACCAATGGCTATCCACGGACCTTATGAGTCCCCAGACTCAACAACGATTTTGGTAGCCCCTAAACCAAGAAAGCAAGCAAAAAAAAGAATTGCTTGCTGCCTATAACTCTCTAACTAACCATGGTATCTATTAAAAGCTATACCAAAATAAAACAAAACTCCACCGTTGCACTATGAGTATCTCAACGATACTCCATTCTTACATCACCTTGTTCCGTCTGAAGTTGGTTGAGGGATACCTCCCTCCCTTTAAAATACTTAAACCATCACCATTATGACCTGTAAACGTCTCCAAGAAAATGTTAAATTCAAGAACTAAACTCTCAGAAAAATTTTCTTAAAACGTTATAAAACGATTAATGGATTTATTTAAATTCAATCTTAAAACTTTACAAGCTGATATTTTAACTGAAAATATCTTAAACTTTCACCTAAAACTAACCTTATTGCTTAATCATGAATCTTAAATCTATAATGTCAAAATTAATAATCGGAAGCTATGCACTAGCTACTCCAAAAGAAAGCAAACTATTACTTTTATCGAATTGTTAATTCCTTGTAAATATTACGTTCTATAAAACTATCATTACTTTAAAGTGAAATATATTTTCCAAAATGAGTATCTTATTTGATATACTATAAACAATAGGAAACTAAACTCTAAGCAGTGAGTTATTCAAAGCTGAACTCAACAATTATAGCCAATGTATATTCCTATTCGCGTGAATGAAAATGTTAATTCCGTTAAGTGATTTCTAAAAGAACTACGGAGTTCCTATTGACGCGACGAAAACTAGGTGGATGACTTTCGCGCATGTAAGAGAATCAAAACAATCTCTGTGGATTGATGCCGAATGTAATAACGAATTGTTTTGAAAATATCTAAACCTAAACACAAAAAGGTAAAACGAGACGAGATTCTTTAGACTATGGAGTTAGTCGCTCGAGACAGAAAGTAGAACAAAAGTATACTAAGTGTTTGCAAAGAGTCACTTTACCTTAAAACAACAATAGATAAGTAGTCAAAGTTCAAAAGCAGCAGTAACAAAAAAAAATAAATATACCGCATATGTGGGAACACAGTTTGTGTCCATCATACACTCGATGTTAAAATGTATATGTGAATATAATTGTAATATGAAATAAGCAAATATATAAATCAAAAGCAATATTGTTTTTGGATACTATAGAGATAATGTATCTCAGCATCTTTCTTACACAGGAGATCCGGTAGTGCACTGCAGGATACCTTTTCTGAAAAAAAGTTTATGGGTTACGTTATAAATGCTTATATGTTACTGTTGACCATATCAAAATATCGTTTTAGTGAGCTCTATTGTTCAAAGTATGGACGTATGTCTTTAACGAGCATTAGATACGAAGACGAGACAGGTTACAAAAAAAAGAAAGGAAACTAAATCGCAATTTCTTTATAGGTGGACATAGACTGTTGGTGTTCCGAACACTATCCGTGATAGTACCGGCGCATAGCTCATACAAAAAAAATTATTCCAAACCTATAAGGTATTTGATATTTGATATTTGATATTTATTAAAATTAAAGAAACAGCTGTACATCAAGAATAACTTATAAATAGTACAGGATATATTACATTTGTATTAGAGATATTGTGAGATTGTGGAAAATATATTAAATTACAATAAGAGCAAAATGTGAATACTTATACATAAAGACCGATTTAGTAAAATTAAATAGTTTAAAGACAGAGTCGCAAGAAGAAGAAGAGATTAAGATACAAAATTATCTCAGTTCAGAGTTCGAGAAATGTTCAAAACAAAGTTGATGAAACCTTCTGTGCTCGATTCCAGACCTCAAGTGACTGGGAAGATTATTCCACAGTCTTACAGCATAAACGAAAAATTGCCTCCGTGATGTCAAACAGGTAAAACTTGTAGGGCGCAACAAAGTAAATCGATTTGACAAACAAAAATTAATTTTGCTAAACAGATAGTTTGGAGTTTTGTTAACAACAAGTTTGAAGATAAAAGAACAACACCGATATTTGAAGAAAGCTTCTAGGTTACAATTTAAAAGTTGACGAGCCTGAGATGAAACGTGGTCGAACCTTCGAAGGTTGAAAACAGACCGGGCAATGGCATTAAATGCTACCTTTAGCTTACGAAGCGATTGAGAGTCAGGATCTGCAAATATCTCACACCCATATGATAGTATTGGTATAATAAGCGATTTTACCAGCTTTAATTTAACTTCGGTAGGCAGAATTGATTTGGTAACAGCTAGTCCTCGAAGTGAAGCATAAATTTTAGAGATGACAGTATTTATATGGGTATCCCACGTTAAACTGTTATTGAAAGTTATACCAAGGTTTCTTGCATTTGAGACATATTCGATTTGGCAGGTGTTTAAAAAGAGGGGAGGAAAGTTTTGAAAGTGGGGTTTATTTTTACATATAGGGATTGCTTTTGTTTTTTCGGGATTAAGTATAAGTCCATTGCGAGTAGACCAATCGAATACTGAGCGTAAATCAATGTTCATTTTATCTACAGCATCTTCAATCATCCCGATAGGGAAGCTTATATACAATTGAACATCGTCAGCGTAGATATGAAACTGACAATATGATAAAACAGACGGCAAATCATTAATGAACATAGAGAACAGTAAAGGCCCAAGTATTGATCCTTGAGGGACACCGATATTAATAGGAAGGAACGAAGACATTTTATCATTACAGGAAACAGCTTGCATGCGATTGGTCAAATATGAGTAAATAAGGTTTACAGTTGTGTTAGAGAAATTAAAATAAGTCACTAATTTATCACAGAGAATATTAGGGTTCACGCAATCGAATGCCTTAGAAAAGTCTAGTAAGGTTAAAACTGTTGTATAGTTTTTGTCTACGTTTTGTCTTATATCTTCAGAGACTTTTAAAAGGGCTGAGATGCAGCTGTGTCCAGATCGAAATCCGGATTGGAGAGGGTTAAGAAGACGTGAGTCTTTGATATAGTTTTTTATCTGGTTACTTATAACGGTTTCAAAGGCTTTAGATAAGAAAGGAAGGATAGCTATGGGTCTATAGTCTTTACTTTTACCTCGTTTAGGGATGGGGATAATTTTAGAGTTTTTCCAGGAAGTAGGATATGTTGATGTCATTATTATGGTGTTAAAAATGTGGGTTATGTGAGGAAGAATAAAAGGAAGGAGGATTTTTAGAAAGTCTGGGTGGATATTATCTAGCCCAGTCGACTTAGATTTAATAGAAAAAATTGCCTTACCCACTTGATATTCATCTACTCCGCATAACGAGAAAACATCTAATCCATCGTTCTCTACAATACCAGTATGGTCAGAGATGAATTGGGTTGGAGCAGTGGAAAACTTTCGATTTAACTCCTCTAAATCAATATTCTCATCGGGGACAGAAGTCTCTCCCCCTAGGCCTATACTTTTGACTTCTTTCCAAAAAAACTTTGAGGAACGATCTGAGTTGAACCTGTTATAGTAATAATTAAATTTTGCAGATTTTATTAATGTGGTCACAAGATTACGGGATGTTTTAAATTGTTGAAACATTTCTGGGCAACCAAACCGTTTCCAGCGACGGTATGAGACGTCTCTTGTTCTAATTGCACTAAGAATCGCAGGAGATAGACAGGGACAATTGTGCGATTTAATGGCCCGAGACTTTATGGGAACGTGTTTGTTAAAAAGGTATGTAATTGCTTCAGTAAAACATTCAATCTGAGAATCGACGTTAGAGGTTGAAAAAACTGAATATAGATCAATGTTGGAACAATCACGTAATAAATATTCAACATTAATATTTCGGAAATCACGAAACTTTAACGATTGTGGCGATTTGTTTCCAATGTTTAAATCAAAGGTTGCAAACACCAGATCATGATATGAAAACACTGGGACGGATAACTGACTTGAACATTTAACAAAACTAATATCACTGACAAGGAAAACATCAAGCAGCGAAGGGACGCAATTAGGCTTAAAATGAGTCGGTTCAACGTTATTCACAAAAGAAAGCCCCAGAGAGTTCATTGACGTTGTAAAACATTGAGATCCTGGTTGAAGGAGGTTGATGTTTAAATCACCGCAAACGATTAGTTTTGGTACACGAAAACACATTTCTTCTATAATCGGTGTAATAAGACGAGAGTTTGCGACTCGTGGTGGCATATAGATAGTGCCGATACTGCATTTATTGTTACCTTCGAGTATATCAATAAAATAATAATCGCATGCCTGGGTACCATCGGAGCAATTTACATGACTAGACCGGATATAATTTTTAACGTATATTGCAACACCCCCACCCGTTGTGTGAGTTCGATCAGCTCGGTAAGGTTTTTTAAATCCATTTAGTAAAAAAAGATTACTACTCAAAGACGGATAGAACCAGGTCTCAGACACGCAAATAACATCAATTAAGCTATCTTCAAATAACATTTTAAATTCATCGAATTTGTTAACAAGGCTCTGGGCATTAATGTGGCAAATATGCAATCCATCGTGACTTTTGCAAAGAGTATTTAATAGAAAATTATTTTTTTCGTTTATGCTGTGGAAGCCAGCATCATTGTTGCTGCCCATTATGACAACAAACGTCTAAAGCGAGGTGAGAATCGAAAACAGAAATAAAACATTCGCAAGTAAAAAAGAAACAACAAAATTGAACACTCTGAACTGAAACAACTTGAACATGAAAAATGATTAAATAAAGTGAAAAACCTTGTTGCGACGAAGAAAACAAAATTAGAAAAAAAGGAATAGCAAACAAATAAATTTTAACTACCATAATTATTAATATTGTGTAGATCATTATTAGCGTCAGGCCCGACGGCATTCCTCAGATCTTCTAATGAGTGAATAATGCATGGATTTTGGTTGTTTTGTGTGCGGATGAAGACTTGGCCATTGAATGTATGCACCGATGAGAGTAGAGACTTACGTTTCAGTCTTAATGCAAAGCGCTGCAATTGGTAATTATTTTTCGTAAGACTGTCATTGATGAAAAAGCTTTTTGGCGAATAAATTTTTACATCAGAGAGGCTTAGCTGAGCTTTTTTTGTTTTGCGAAAGCTCGCTACTGCTTGCATGAAAATTTGCTTCCCACGCTTGTCTATAAATTTTAGTATGATACTCGAGTCGATGGAAGAATGTTGTTTGTTTTTGGCGCGAAAGATTTTCTGTATGTGTGGTGGCTGAATATTTACAGTGTCGCAGATGTTGTTGTAAAAGGTCTCCAAGTTTTCCCCTGCAAACTCTGGCACACCAGCAACTACAGCATCACAACAAATTTTTTCTCTCACCAGCTGATCAACGACGAGCTCAAGCCGTTTGACATCTTTATGCGCTTTTTGCATTTGTTGTTCGAAAATTAATCTATTTTCTTTTATCTGGGCATTTAGGCGATCTTCCAGGGCGGTGAGTTTAGCATCCAGCGAATGATTAAATGTCAACATCCACTCCTCCAACTTTTTTTCCATTCGGCTCCACAATTTGTCAGCAATGCCAATTGAGTTGCTTGCATCATTAACTCTCGGAGAAGAATCTCCATCACTTTCTTCTTTTTGTTCACGGTATCGCTTATTGTTTTTTGGAGGCATATTTATATCGCGATAAAAAGAACACACACACATAAAAATCCGCGAAGATTCATACACAAACTATTATCCTACGATCAAGGATGTTCACTACTTCTCACTTAGCTTTAGAAGATGCAATTTTACTCAAATGTAACATAACACTTTGATATAATATACACTTAAATACTTATATGGATCAAATACAAGGCGTTACTCTTATCTTGAGGCGGAGGAGGGGGCGTTAGGCCCTGCCTTCCGAGTATAATTGATAAAAAAATATATAACCTCACCACCGTCCGTGGATGTAGGTGTTGTACATAGGTGTACCTTAATAATAGCAGCACCGGAATTCGACGAACCGGGATACTGGTCTGTGTGGTTCGAGCCAAATGCTCCCACAAAAATCACAGTTCAAACTACTATATAATGTACTTGATTACCTGGTAATATCTGGTTATACTTTAGTACCATTTATGGATGATTTATTGTATCGATATATATACACAAATGAGCTGGAACTGATGCGTTTAAAGTTGAGGTTCTGTCTGGAACTGTTGAATCTGATTGTGAGTGGATCCCGCGTTGTAAGTGTGATGACAGTGTTGCTGGTGGATCGGCATCTATGCAATAGCATACGCCAGACATCCAGATGTTGTCTGCAAACTATCTCCTTAACTGTATTGTTTGTTTCTTCAGCCTCTTCGCAGCTGGGTGCATGGATTCCTCTCCAGAACGTAGGTGACTTCAGTACTATGTTATCTCCAAGTGGGAATATGCTTGAACTATATGCCACGAGATAGCGCAAATTGGCCACAAATGCGAGCTATATGACGGCGCAGGTTTGCCGCTGGCGTCACAAAAAGAATCAGGACGTGGCGTCTATCTGCCACAAAAAAGAAGGTGTCGTAGCTCGCGGCAGGATGGTGGCGATTATTGCCACGTGTTGGTGGCGTATGTTACCACAATATGGGCGTAGGATGCCACGAGGTGGTGGCGTGTATTGCCAAAATGTGGTGGCTTGTATTGCCACAATGTGGTGGCTTAGGGTGTCACGAAAATGATGACATATATGGCCACAAAGTAGGACGTAGGATGCCCCGAAGAAAAAGTGGGTCGTAGTCGTCGATGAGCCAATTGGATCAACGCCGTACGACTACGACAGTGGATCTAATTCTCGTTTTCACAAAAAAAAGGACGAAATGGATAGATTATAGCGTTATGCCCTCGGCACGTGCATGTATATTCGTTCGTATCGATAAATTCTGCATACTTGGGGTTGCATGTGCTGATATATATATGTTTAGTAAATGTACCACGTGCAATTGTGGCAGCTCCTTGAGGTTCGTTGATGGGCGATCCCTACAAGAGGTTGCTGTCCAATAATGCTTGGTAAGTCTCAATGTTCCTTGCTGCAAAATATTCAGGCTGCTACGCCTATAGAAATAATCAGATTGCTTCTTTAATATACTGGCCACGTGGAGCGACAAATTTACCATGTACCTGTAAGCAAATATTCCATATTTGCCTTGAGATTCAGGTAATAAAAAAAAGGAAATTCATATTCCTTACCTTTGTTGTACCAATATTCGTTATTACAAGTAATTCCTCCGGAAAATTCTTCATTAAAATGAAGTGAAAAAGTATGGCCGCGGCTCAAATAAAATAAAAAAACTTTTATGTCGCCCGTTCTACTGAGGCGTTGTTTCCTTCTTCGTGTTCAATTTCAAAATGAAACCCATTCCACAGACTATTTCCTTTTTCAGTTTCTCTGACTTCCATCGAAAATAAAATAAACGCGCTGTTTTTATTGCCTTTTTCAGTATTATGGCATCAATTTCTTACTTTCATTTCTATCCGTTAGGTGGCGAGGTAAATTATGTGCTAAGGAGTAGTGTTCCCTGTACCGACTACGTTAGCACAGAATCTTCACTCCTTGACAAAAATCATATCGTCTATGAATGAGTGGAAATACTCGGCTTGTTGCTAATATCACACTATGTGAAGGATATTTTCCATATAGTGTAGTATTTTGCAACGAAGATACGTCTGATTTCCAAGGACTCCTTCACACCTTTGTGATTGACACCAGTAGTGTGAATACAAAAAAAAAATATAACCATTGACAGATATAGTGGCGTAAGTATGGTAGGTAAGTATTTTTTTTACGAAAAGAACTGTCAAATGTCAACCATGACACTACGATGCCTGCCTGGTGGTGATATGACGGATCCTGTCTACTGTCAGGCTCACATCACCTCGGAACAGACTTTGTCCGTGGGCTACTCCTGATTGGTTTAATGACTTTTCACTCGTGACGTCATAGGTATATCCTACGGGTGGTATTGTCACTAGGTAATAGGTTGGAGTAGTATTCGTCTTTGACAGTATGTGGAAATAAGTGTAAGTGTTATACTCTGTTTACCATAACCGCGAAAAGGTGTTCCATCTTATTTTGACAGTACTTTTCGTCCGGGATTTGCGGCGATTGGAGAAATGTCATTCTGACGTGTAGGAGTAGAGTATGGAGCAGTTTCAGAATGAAATAAGTCACACTGACCGAACATTGAACTGTTATACGGAATTAAATTACCCGAAAAGGGTTTTCATGTTCCTCATTTTGGTGTGTGGATGGTAAGTAGTGCGTTCAGCACAAGGTGAGTAACTAAAACGTTAGATCGAGTAGGTGGCACCACTGGCGTACTCTGGTTGTGAGTACTGGCGAGAGAGTTCACCCTACAAAGCATGATATTTAGACCGAGTCTACTTGGTATAATTATCATGAAAAAGGAGGACTTCTCGCAAATGTGTACCAGTACCTAGAATCTCTTCACCTGTCGCGTCGTAAAGACACTGCGACTCTTTACCGTCTAGTCGGTCGATGACAAAAAAAATTATTATACCAGCTAATGGCAATCGAGTACTCTATAGGTTACCTGGAGTTAATAAGAAAAAATTTAAACCAAGAGTCTCATGCTCAGCTGAGCGCCGGGCATACGTCATACTCTGATACAGTGTATCAGCTGCAAAAAAAAAAAAATTGCATATCTCGTCTGAAGAAAATGTTTGCGATCTCAATGATCACATCTTAAACGATAAAACAGAAAATTTTCAAATGTACGTCTGGGATTTACATAGAATTTCATAGCCGGGAAATAAGTACTACTGTTCTTGTATTGTCATGTCTGGTGTAGCATTTGCGATCTCAATGATCGAAATCAAGAATGAATACGTCTGGGATTTGGTTATAGTTCAAGTGTCTGTTTAGATGCTTGGACTCCGGGTACGTTTAATCGGAGCGAACCCCCCCGGTTATTGGGTTGTTTCTCCTCTCGTTTCCCGCTAGACACTTCGGACAGGACTGACTATATGCGTCTGCTAAACCGCAGCGGAAACAAAAGACTTTGTCAATAGGTTTCGCGCAATCGCGAAAACCATGGCCAAGAACTTAGCAATTCCAACATTTATGTACCTTACGATCCCTCTGGATCGCTTCAATGTTGCTATTAGGCAACGCTACTACGAGATCCTGACAAGGTTCTTCTGCGATTTCGTTAACGAAACGCCTTGCAGGTGGACGTTGTGCATTTGGCACGAAATTCGGACGGACGTTCTCGTACTGAGATTGAGCTTTTTCTATAGCTCGACAATAATAGGCTAGCTGTCTTAAGCTAGACCGACTGTAGGTAATGAGGAGTTCACCCATGCGCCTACGGACATTAGTTTTGATGATTTCTATGAGTTCCTTTTCTGGTCTAGGAACTCTCATCCTGGAGTTTAAATACTGAATGGCATCATAAAAGTCGTTGAAAGACTCACCATTCATCATCTTACGGTCGGATAGCTTTCGGAAGAGCTCGGTATCGCTTTCCAAACTGCGGTACTGTTCTACCAAAGCAGTTTTCAACTCGTCCCACGTCGCGTGTTTGTTGCTTTTCAGGTACACCCAGTACCATGATTCAACAGAACCTGACACGAAGTGGTAGAAATTGGCGGTAATCTCATACCATGATATGCCATAACTATTTCGTATACATCCCAGGCGGAACAAGAAATCGTCCACGGACATATTTTTCCCATCAAATTTCAAACCCCATTTATGGAATGGATGAACACGGTTCGAAGAAGTGGCATTGGAGGGTGGTGGCCTGGGTGGCGAAAGAGGTGACTCATCGTCAAAATTGAAAGCATTAACCTGAGCCATAAACTCATCTAAGTTAGAGCCTAGAGGCATTTGTGCTGGATTGACATTTGATATAGGTGGCACTCTAGTTTGCTCATAATGTGGTGTGAAACGGTCTGCCAAATCGATTTCATCATTTGGTCTATACGCGGACTGGACATTTTGGTTAACGACACGTGTAGTGTCTGGGTTGGCTAAATTAACTTGTCGTGTGACTTGCTGCGTTGAAGTAGCGTTAGGCGGAACGAGTGGTCTTGTTGGGGGAGCAACTGGCTTAGGAGGGACGACAGGTTGAGTGGCTTTGACCGTCCGTTTTTGAAGTAGCTGGGCTACTTGGTCAAGTAAGCGTTGATGACTTTTCTCCAGCGCTTCTGCCATAAACTTCCTATCGTCGACCCTGTGTAGGTCGATAGTAGCGGAAACTACTTTCTGTATGTATGCTGAGTGATCAGCAGCATCTTTTCGCAATTGCTCTTCAGCTCTTGCCACCTCATCGTCGTCTACCGCAATACTTCTATCAACAGTGTTATCTCTCGGTAGACTCTCGACTAAGCTGTCTTCGTCATCGGAGTTATCCTCCACGACATCATTTTGCACGTGGCTGGGTTTTGGTTTCGATCCCCCAGGGGCCATTGCGTCGAAATCTTTGTACTTCGTAAGGTAAGTACTCTTGACGGCTCGTCTCGGTCTTGAGCCGCTCATTCAACCGCAACACGAAGGAAATCGGTTAAACCACGTCAAACGCGTGAATTAAAGGTTCAAGATAAAAAGGATATTTTATATTGTAGTCCGTGAGAAAGTCCTCAAACGGATACTACTCAAGCAGTATAACAAAAAAAAAGGCAAAGGTAAGTGTGTGAAAAATTTCAAATACACCGTGAGCCGAACCTCGAACGGTTATTTGTAAATACAAATCAATGTAAGTTGTAAATCTGGTAAGTATAAATCAAATTCTCAAATAGTCCATATGAGTTCCTCAGGCGGATTCTACTTGGGGTAGCAGGTGCTGTTTTGATTAAATCAATAAGTGAAAATTCAACAAAATTCCGTGAGCAACTGCTTCCAACGAATAATTGTCAATCAAGTAATTCAAAAACAAAAATTAATGGGGGTAAAAAAAAAGAAAAGGTTATATCTATCTATAAGTGCTTAATACTAAAGGTATATGTATATAGTTTGAATCTACCGAAAACAATACTTCAAAGTGTTTTCAGAAATCCTATATTAAACTGGATACTTAAAGGTAATCTTAAAGGTATTATAATATGTGCTTACTTATATCAATAAGAAAAATCAAATGTAAATATCAATACTTATACTGTATTCAAAACTACTTTAATACTATAAGATCTAATAATTCTAAACTGTGTTTAATTTATATGCGGGCACTATCCCAAACTATAATTAAAGGTGGGCACTATCCCTAAATTCTATAACTGTAATACGGGCTCTATCCCAAAACTTACACGACAATCAAGAAGTTACGTCCCAACTTGATCGACGGAAACTCAAACACTAAATTACTAAATGCTCAAAAAAAAAATTGATACTTATCTGGATCAAAAATCTCAAAAGAAAAATATACTTAAATGCTTATAAATTTTAATTTAATAAAAAGATTCGGGAGAGGGTAGCCCTCCCTTCTTCGGAACAAGGTGTGCAAATTTTTCGGATCTGCAACATAACCGACAAAAAAAAAATTATCAAGCAAAAAAAAAACTTAGAGTGTGTAGACTGGATAAACTTACGGCATTCTATTGTAAGTGAAACGACAATCTCATCTAAACGAAAGTTGTTCAGGTACGCGAAGGCGACATTACGCTACTGCTGACGTACGTCGGGTATAAAAACTCCAACTACCGGTTAGCGCTTCATGTCTCGACGCGTATCGTCACTTCCTAACATCTATCAAAAATGACTATATCTTCCCATACAAAAAAAACTGGATCGAATAACAATCAAGTGGAAATGAGTCGAATAGTAGCTGACATAAATTGGGTCGCCTTTTGAGTGAATGACCAGCTTCTGCAGCTGACGTGCGTCGGGCAAAAAGCACCAACCACCGGTCAGAAGACCTGCTCATACTGCTTTCATACGACCTGGATCTCAGACATCACCTTTTGGACATATCGAAACCTCTGCTACAGACGACCGAGCAAAAATTACTACTCAATCCGGACAGAGATCGACGATACCACTAGTAGGACAAGAGGTGGAGGAGAAGAAGGTAGACCTAATGCAACAGACTGATTCGGGAGTATTTCACCAAACCACTGGACAAAATAGTGCGTACTCTACTAACCTCGATGGTATTCCTCTATCTAAGAAACATAATCATCTCCTAAATGACTTCAAATCGAAAATTGAAAAGTTTCAAAAAAAAACTTTTCGTGAGGAAAAAGAAATTCTCCAAAAAAAAAATTTCTAACTTTTTTCCTACGCTACTCAGGATCGACCTATCTTTCGTCAATTCTGGACTTAACTTTGCAAACTAATTCTGGCCCCACGTTGGGCGCCATCTGTAACGTAAAAATTAAATATTAAAATTTAAAATTAATTTTAATTAATATGGAATTGAAAGAAGATGATTCCAAGTTGGAACAGAGTTTGGCAGTTATAGGCGAAGCTTGAGAACCCCCCTAGAATCTTGGGATTTCATAGAAACCCACGACTCCCTTAATCATTGCAGATAAACACCTGACTTCCTCCTAAATACCCTATGGATACCTAAGACTCAACCCCGATGTCTACCAACAATGTAAACCAGAGAGGAAGCAGGAAGAGACAAGTGCATATACCTCCTTGACTCCTATACCAAGGACCAGTATCTCCATCACCTCCTACTCGTGTATCGGTGTATCGCATACTCCTCCTAAAAGGCATACTTACACTTCGCTAACACTATACACTCGTTCTCCCTACTCCTCTCCCCATTCCTCCAACTTAGTAATCCTTCGATTCCATCCCCATCCCCATCACAGAAGCGCAAGCCAACTGGCAGCCTACCCCGGGTACTGACCACAAAACACCGTAGAACAGCCTAAGGTATATCAACCAGCATGCCTGCGCCTATCCACTACGAGTAATAGATGTTTTCCTCGTAGCCATGTCATGTTGTAGTTCACACCAAAAACCAGGGATTCTACTGTTCCTTATACTCATAACTAGGCTCGGGATGCAGCTTAATTAGTGTATCAGTTCTTTCCCAGAGGATTCACACCAGGTTGCACCTATCACTCTAGCTATGACTATCAACCTCTATCTCTGAAGGGATGGTATTGATCCTTTGCCGGCAACGCCCCCTTTCCTGTGAATAGTTCGCTAAAACCATCCGCAGGAACGGCATGCGACAACGCAGAACCATGGTCGAGATCGACCGTCGCGGTGGTCGGCAGCACCCATGCCTCGACTAGCTCAGCCAGGCCATGGGCACTTGCTTCGGGATCTACACAACCGGTGTTACCTCTTATTATCCTGCCGACCGTTGAGCTCAAGATGGGTGAGCTCGAGTAAAAGTATTAGAATGCTTATTGGCCCTCATAATTCACAAAGAAAAGACCTGATAGAAATGATTGAAAAGAAATTTCGATCCTAGGATGCACCTCAGGAAGGAAAGTATGAGTGAACGTTGGAAATAAGTAAGAAATCACGTTTGGAAAGTTAATTCAATCAGTAGAACGACACACGTAAGTCATTCTGAATTAGCGAAACACAGGTGGTCATGTTTGCTGTGGCTTATAGAACCTTCCATCCATTCTGCTACCACGTAGCTCTGCAGAACATGGAGGATGAGGTGTCTAACTTATGGGGGAGGGAGGATCAAAGGTGTTAAGGTGATCCCCTTGGTCTCTCAACCCGCCCAAAACAATAGTAAAAATCATCTCTCCTACTATTGACCAATGGCTATCCACGGACCTTATGAGTCCCCAGACTCAACAAAGATTTTGGTAGCCCCTAAACCAAGAAAGCAAGCAAAAAAAAGAATTGCTTGCTGCCTATAACTCTCTAACTAACCATGGTATCTATTAAAAGCTATACCAAAATAAAACAAAACTCCACCGTTGCACTATGAGTATCTCAACGATACTCCATTCTTACATCACCTTGTTCCGTCTGAAGTTGGTTGAGGGATACCTCCCTCCCTTTAAAATACTTAAACCATCACCATTATGACCTGTAAACGTCTCCAAGAAAATGTTAAATTCAAGAACTAAACTCTCAGAAAAATTTTCTTAAAACGTTATAAAACGATTAATGGATTTATTTAAATTCAATCTTAAAACTTAACAAGCTGATATTTTAACTGAAAATATCTTAAACTTTCACCTAAAACTAACCTTATTGCTTAATCATGAATCTTAAATCTATAATGTCAAAATTAATAATAAACTATTACTTTTATCGAATTGTTAATTCCTTGTAAATATTACGTTCTATAAAACTATCATTACTTTAAAGTGAAATATATTTTCCAAAATGAGTATCTTATTTGATATACTATAAACAATAGGAAACTAAACTCTAAGCAGTGAGTTATTCAAAGCTGAACTCAACAATTATAGCCAATGTATATTCCTATTCGCGTGAATGAAAATGTTAATTCCGTTAAGTGATTTCTAAAAGAACTACGGAGTTCCTATTGACGCGACGAAAACTAGGTGGATGACTTTCGCGCATGTAAGAGAATCAAAACAATCTCTGTGGATTGATGCCGAATGTAATAACGAATTGTTTTGAAAATATCTAAACCTAAACACAAAAAGGTAAAACGAGACGAGATTCTTTAGACTATGGAGTTAGTCGCTCGAGACAGAAAGTAGAACAAAAGTATACTAAGTGTTTGCAAAGTGACTACTTTACCTTAAAACAACAATAGATAAGTAGTCAAAGTTCAAAAGCAGCAGTAACAAAAAAAAAAATAAATATACCGCATATGTGGGAACACAGTTTGTGTCCATCATACACTCGATGTTAAAATGTATATGTGAATATAATTGTAATATGAAATAAGGAAATATATAAATCAAAAGCAATATTGTTTTTGGATACTATAGAGATAATGTATCTCAGCATCTTTCTTACACAGGAGATCCGGTAGTGCACTGCAGGATACCTTTTCTGAAAAAAAGTTTATGGGTTACGTTATAAATGCTTATATGTTTCTGTTGACCATATCAAAATATCGTTTTAGTGAGCTCTATTGTTCAAAGTATGGACGTATGTCTTTAACGAGCATTAGATACGAAGACGAGACAGGTTACAAAAAAAAAGAAAGGAAACTAAATCGCAATTTCTTTATAGGCGGACATAGACTGTTGGTGTTCCGAACACTATCCGTGACTCATTATGTGATAGTACCGGCACATAGCTCATACAAAAAAAAATTATTCCAAACCTATAAGGTATGGCACGGATGATAGCTTGTGGTACTATGCGTACTGGATAAATAATTCCGATCTAAACCGAATCTATGATAGAACTAGGCGGTCATCAACTGATCTTGTATGCTTTATGAAGGATTTATTTCAAAAGAAATATTTTAACGCGAAGTTATAACGCGAGGATGGGTGGTCGCTACCGACGCAAACTGTAATGTCTTAGGGACTGAGTGTAACGACCAAAAAAAATTTTGGAGGACTGAAATTGCCCTTATACGAAGGTTCCGTGAAGGAAAGTGAAAAATCAAAAAAAAGAATATTTATAACCGAGTTGGCAAGTGAAAGAAAAATTATAATTAAATGTAGCTCTGAGGTGAGTACGATAACTTGGGATTAACATTGAATTTACTTGCACTCCTACCACCGGGTCTGATTCCGAATCAGAAACATAAAAATCCGCGAAGATTCATACACAAACTATTATCCTACGATCAAGGATGTTCACTACTTCTCACTTAGCTTTAGAAGATGCAATTTTACTCAAATGTAACATAACACTTTGATATAATATACACTTAAATACTTATATGGATCAAATACAAGGCGTTACTCTTATCTTGAGGCGGAGGAGGGGGCGTTAAGCCCTGCCTTCCGAGTATAATTGATAAAAAAATATATAACCTCACCACCGTCCGTGGATGTAGGTGTTGTACATAGGTGTACCTTAATAATAGCAGCACCGGAATTCGACGAACCGGGATACTGGTCTGTGTGGTTCGAGCCGAATGCTCCCACAAAAATCACAGTTCAAACTACTATATAATGTACTTGATTACCTGGTAATATCTGGTTATATTTTAGTACCATTTATGGATGATTTATTGTATCGATATATATACACAAATGAGCTGGAACTGATGCGTTTAAAGTTGAGGTTCTGTCTGGAACTGTTGAATCTGATTGTGAGTGGATCCCGCGTTGTAAGTGTGATGACAGTGTTGCTGGTGGATCGGCATCTATGCAATACGCCAGACATCCAGATGTTGTCTGCAAACTATCTCCTTAACTGTATTGTTTGTTTCTTCAGCCTCTTCGCAGCTGGGTGCATGGATTCCTCTCCAGAACGTAGGTGACTTCAGTACTATGTTATCTCCAAGTGGGAATATGCTTGAACTATATGCCACGAGATGAGTGTGCTGGTGTAGCGCAAATTGGCCACAAATGCGAGCTATATGACGGCGCAGGTTTGCCGCTGGCGTCACAAAAAGAATCAGGACGTGGCGTCTATCTGCCACAAAAAAGAAGGTGTCGTAGCTCGCTGCAGGATGGTGGCGATTATTGCCACGTGTTGGTGGCGTATGTTACCACAATATGGGCGTAGGATGCCACGAGGTGGTGGCGTGTATTGCCAAAATGTGGTGGCTTGTATTGCCACAATGTGGTGGCTTAGGGTGTCACGAAAATGGTGACATATATGGCCACAAAGTAGGACGTAGGATGCCCCGAAGAAAAAGTGGGTCGTAGTCGTCGACGAGCCAATTGGATCAACGCCGTACGACTACGACAGTGGATCTAATTCTCGTTTTCACAAAAAAAAGGACGAAATGGATAGATTATAGCGTTATGCCCTCGGCACGTGCATGTATATTCGTTCGTATCGATAAATTCTGCATACTTGGGGTTGCATGTGCTGATATATATATGTATAGTAAATGTACCACGTGCAATTGTGGCAGCTCCTTGAGGTTCGTTGATGGGCGATCCCTACAAGAGGTTGCTGTCCAATAATGCTTGGTAAGTCTCAATGTTCCTTGCTGCAAAATATTCAGGCTGCTACCCCTATAGAAATAATCAGATTGCTTCTTTAATATACTGGCCACGTGAAGCGACAAATTTACCATGTATCTGTAAGCAAATATTCCATATTTGCCTTGAGATTCAGGTAATAAAAAAAAGGAAATTCATATTCCTTACCTTTGTTGTACCAATATTCGTTATTACAAGTAATTCCTCCGGAAAATTCTTCATTAAAATGAAGTGAAAAAGTATGGCCGCGGCTCAAATAAAATAAAAAAACTTTTATGTCGCCCGTTCTACTGAGGCGTTGTTTCCTTCTTCGTGTTCAATTTCAAAATGAAACCCATTCCACAGACTATTTCCTTTTTCAGTTTCTCTGACTTCCATCGAAAATAAAATAAACGCGCTGTTTTTATTGCCTTTTTCAGTATTATGGCATCAATTTCTTACTTTCATTTCTATCCGTTAGGTGGCGAGGTAAATTATGTGCTAAGGAGTAGTGTTCCCTGTACCGACTACGTTAGCACAGAATCTTCACTCCTTGACAAAAATCATATCGTCTATGAATGAGTGGAAATACTCGGCTTGTTGCTAATATCACACTATGTGAAGGATATTTTCCATATAGTGTAGTATTTTGCAACGAAGATACGTCTGATTTCCAAGGACTCCTTCACACCTTTGTGATTGACACCAGTAGTGTGAATACAAAAAAAAAATATAACCATTGACAGATATAGTGGCGTAAGTATGGTAGGTAAGTATTGTTTTTACGAAAAGCACTGTCAAATGTCAACCATGACACTACGATGCCTGCCTGGTTGTGATATGACGGATCCTGTCTACTTTCAGGCTCACATCACCTCGGAACAGACTTTGTCCGTGGGCTAATCCTGATTGGTTTAATGACTTTTCACTCGTGACGTCATAGGTATATCCTACGGGTGGTATTATCACTAGGTAATAGGTTGGAGTAGTATTCGTCTTTGACAGTATGTGGAAATAAGTGTAAGTGTTATACTCTGTTATACCATAACCGCGAAAAGGTGTTCCATCTTATTTTGACAGTACTTTTCGTCCGGGATTTGCGGCGATTGGAGAAATGTCATTCTGACGTGTAGGAGTAGAGTATGGAGCAGTTTCAGAATGAAATAAGTCACACTGACCGAACATTGAACTGTTATACGGAATTAAATTACCCGAAAAGGGTTTTCATGTTCCTCATTTTGGTGTGTGGATGGTAAGTAGTGCGTTCAGCACAAGGTGAGTAACTAAAACGTTAGCTCGAGTAGGTGGCACCACTGGCGTACTCTGGTTGTGAGTCCTGGCGAGAGAGTTCACCCTACAACAATCAATTTTCCCTCAATTTTAATTATGTTTAAATGTCGTACTGTGGTTGATATTAAATTATTTTAAATATGTATACGGTTGTCGTTCATCAATGATGTAACGTTTTCAACCTCGCTTGATTTATTCTTGAATTTTTATTGTTTTTATATTTTTATCGGAAGTGCTTTAATTCCGCACTTCACTGTGTTCTTCATATATCACAGGTATATATCAAAGGACAATAAAGGATCTTGTTATGTGATTATCTGTTTATCACCTAATTACGGGTTTGGCTACTGTATACACACAGTAAATAATGTGTTTAAATCACTTTCAGTTAGTTCCTTTACACACTTTAAAATAAATACGAAACCAAATTTAAAGTGTTTCTAACAATACAGATGTTATGGTAGGTATTCTATATGTATTCATCTATCATCAATGTAATAAAGTAAAATCTTTTTCAACTTCATTCAAAACGGTGAGTATTCACTCAAATCGGACGGGAGGTAGGTATATATATCTATATATATATAGGACAATGTCGAATGACAAAAAAAGAATTCAAAAATGTGTATATACACGAAGGGTAAGTCTGGTAGGTATATTAATAGCGTACAGCATTATGCATATAGTGAACTAACGCACTATGAAAATTGTTAGGGTAGGTCGCGTATAGCAAGCACTACAAGGATACACTCCTTGGATGATCGAGCAGGAGGGTGATTTCAATAAAGAAAAATCAGGTAAGTATATTGATCTGGTAGGTATGAACGTAAATTGTTCGAATAATGAAAAAAGAATTACTAAATACGTCAGGTAATTTGTGCCGAGCGGGCGGAGTGTTCTCCAATAAGTGTATTTAATAATTGTGCCGAGAGGGCAGGGTGATCCCTATTATTATATGGTAGGTATAGGCACCTGAAAGATAAATTAGTAACGGAGCGATAGACCGACTCCAAATCAAAAATTAAATAACTAAACAGTGTGGAAAAAGTGTGGAGTACTATTCGTCTCCAATAGTGGAAAAAAAATTTTTTTAATGGAGCTGTCCGAGGACCAGCCAAACGATACGATAAGTATGTATGTATTTAAATACAAAAAAAAATCTTCAAATGATTTTTATACCTGCTGTCGGTATGGACTGTTATTTGGATTTTAAAGATAGATATTTCACTTGTGACTTTAGCAAATGGTAAATTTCATAATCATTATAACAGCAATATAGTTTAACCGAAAAATGTTACTTACTACAACTTTTACGCCGGCTGGAGTGCACTGCTGCCTTTGTGTATTACGTTGTCGTTATTACTGCATATAGGTGCTATGGTAAATGATAGTTAAAATTTACTTTCGCTTTTTTTGGTCACTGGGTTTATATTTTCAGACGGGGGTGATAAAGGGGTTGAATGAACTAAATATTCACTTTGGTTGATTTCAATGTTCCTATTTGTGGGATTGGGTGGATTTATTCCACTATATCTCACGATTCACTTCAATGACTTTTGGGTAGGGACAAGGGATAAATGACACTACTTTTTTTTTCTTTTAAATTATTTTTCTTTTCTTATCAGATTCTTCTCTTTTCAGATTTTCATAATTATATGAACATGGGCTTCAGGGTAAGTTACTATTTAGACTTTTAAGCAAAACACTTTCACTTGTACTATATCTTTTACTTTTTTTTTTCTTTTCAGGTATAATCTTTAAGACACTTTGATACTGGACGTTATACTTTGACGATTCAACCACATTACGTTATTGTATTTTTCAATTGGTACACCAGCTATAAAGGGAATACAAATAATTTTAGTTTAACTCGTATACTTAAATTTTTTCTTAAATAAATTTCATAAATTATAAATGATACTTATTCTCCTGGCTGGTTCTTTTTATGTGGGTGACTGTGGATGTGCAGTTTTCTTCCAATTTTTGTGCCGCACGTGGCAAATACCGATTGGCTTCAATTTTCTAGGAATGTTTTCCTGGTGGCTATGCCCCAAGATATTCAAAATTGAGCGATTTTGTTGTGATTCGTCACAACACATGTAATTTTCAGGCGTTGTGTGGTTGGACTGGGATTCGGGTCTCTCTTCCTCCTTTGGAGTTAGATGACGGCCCTCGAGTTCTGTGTCCTTTACCCACGAAGTAAAATAAATGTGTTTTAATGTGTTTTAGGTATCGCTATCGCAGTTTGTTGCAATGACTTGTCGCACGCCGAAAATTTCCAACACGTGGATCTTTCGGGCATGTGGTGTGAGAAAAATTCTCAAAAAAATTATTTTTCCAAGAAAAACTCGAAGCAGTAAAATAATTCGAAGATTATTCGTCGGGATTTGTTTTATTTCATAGGAAAACAAGAAAGACTCGAAGATTGGTACAGCACATGGCATGACTGTACTTCTTTATTGGTGGCGTCGCTTTTGTGCGTTGTCTGCGTAGAAACTCCTCGATGCTTCTCTTTACGGATGGCGTCGGTTGCGTTTCGGCACGTGCACAGCAAATTTGTATGTAGCGAACGTACATACATCCTCGTGCACAGATTTTCCTATTGGAAAACATGCTGGGATTAGTTTTTTTTGGCGGAAGAAGTAACAAAACTGCTTCCACATTAGTGCGTACAATGTAGCACTTACCTTTTTATTATAATTTCAAGGATTCCCTTCTCGTCGCTACGGATTTTCGTTTCCGTAATCCTCTTTCGTTGTACAAATTGCTGCGCGGCACAGATAGCAGCCGGCGTCAGACGAATTTTAATTGCGCAACAAAAAAAAAAACTCTTCTTTTTTTTCTTTCGTCGCCACCCTAATGTGTAGACAAAGAAAATTCTTCGTTCGCTGTAATTCCAGCGAATTCTTTTACAAGTTTTCTTTCAATTTACTTTCAACTCTTTAATTTACTTTTATTTCTATTTTTAATTTACTTTTTCAACTTTTCTTTACTTTCAGAACTTTTTTATTTCCTTAGGCACAAACTTTTTTTTTTTTTTTGTAAGAACTTACTTCTGTCGATGTTCACTGGCTGGTGGTTCGTGATAGAAAAGACGGAAACTCGTGAGAGATTTCCTATCTATCTGTCATGGATTCTTCAAATTCGCCCTGTTCATCATCTACGGTCTCTTTTCACTTTTAGGTATGTTCGATGCCGTTGCCTTAAATTCATTGTATAACAGTTTGGTTGAGGTTGATAATTGATGACACTGATTTTACAAAAAGTGTTCAATTAGCAATTCCTCGCCAAGAATATTGTTCGTGAAGAACTTTACAATGAGTTATATTGAAATTTAAGGTACTGTGACACTTTGTGTTTGAACTAAGTCCGAAAGTATTCTCATAAAAGAAATGACACAGACTACTCGTGTGAACGAGTAAAAGTGTTCTGCAATTTGCATAAATTTTGCGGAACGTTCAGTTCGCTGTTTCTTTTTCTGCATTCTGCCAGGCATATTGCATGTGAATCATGCAGAACTTTATGCTTCGCACGTGAAGTGCTTATTGATGGATGTATATCCAATCTTTTCCTGGGTACATAAAGTACTTCCTTTTGCTTGTATGCCAAAATTAGATGGGAATTTTAAATGACATCTGATATGTCACAGAATATCCTAAGAAGAGTGTAGGTAGTTTGTGATGTGGGAATTTTTTAAATTCCTTGGGAATTCGATGGAATGTAGTGGTGGTGGTACATTTCCACTACTGGTGTGTTGATCAGTGTAATTGTGTCATGCCATGAAATGTCATCCTTACACAGCTTGTGCGTTTGTGACAAGTCACTACTGTTGCAAACGTACAAGAAACGATGATATTTCTCTTGTTGACTGTTACCGTTGAGAACCCACGACCATAGACTTATAAATACTTATAAAAAAAAAAAAATATCCATATATATTTCCATACTTATAGGTATACTTATAAAAATAATTTATAATTTCTAAAAAAAAAACTTAAAATAGTATCTAGTATACTTAAATTTATAATCAGACAAAAAGAGTCTCATGCACAGCTGTGCCAGCCGGACAAAGAAAGAAAACGGGTTTCCTCATCTTAACAGTCTATTCTTTACTATTACTTAAATAAATTCTCCAAACTAGTTATCACAGATAATACTACCTTTCTTACTTCTTCAAGTCCTTAGTGTGCGACGTCATTTCGTAGCCTTTGCTATCCACTACATCATACAAATTGTTACCTATGATTTTCGTGATTGTTACCTTAACGAATTTTGGGCATAGCTTGGCATTAAAATGCTTACTGGCGTCGCTCAATACTATATTCCTTTTGAATACCTCATCACCTACCTTGAAATCTACTGTGCGACTTCTCAAGTTATAAACTTTTGCGTTCTCGTCGTGCGCTTTTTCAAGTGTTGCCTTTAAATAGGTATGAAGGATATTCATCTGTGCGACCTTAGGAAGCCAATCAATCTCGGAGTGGTTGAGTCCACCCAACTCTCTCAACAACTTGTAATCAGCCCCATGTTCGATCATACGCTGGCCAAAAAGGGCCTCATAGGGTGACATAGTGAGAGATGAGTGCACGGTTGTGCGTAAAGCACTACTGATTGACGAGAGATGTGCATCCCAGTTGGTCTGCTTCGGATTTATATACGAACGTATCGCTGCTAGAATAGAACGATTTACTCATTCGCTCGCGTTCGCTTGCATTGAGTATACCGCTGTCTTATAATGTTTAATGCCGAATGCATCTAAACACTTCTTTACTGGTGAATTGTGTGCCGTTGTCTGACAACACGCTTTCAGGAACACCATATATTAGGAAAACATCCTCACGAAGAAACTTTACAACATGGGCGGCAGTGGCTTTCCGAAGAGGTTTAATAAAGACAAATTTCGTAAGTTGGTCCACGACGATGACGATGTAACAGTTTCCACTGCTTGACCTAGGGTAGGGTCTCAAAAAGTCAACATATAAATGTTGGAACGGACGCTCTACTGCGAAACTCTTACCCATCTCCGCGCGGAGAACTACGTTGGCAGCTTTAGTGGTTTTGCATGTCTCACATGCGTCAATGAAGTTCTTGACTTGTGAGAACATGTTAGGCCAATAAAACTGTTGTCTTAATCGGTAAAGTGTCTTGGCTATACCGCCATGAGATGCTCTTGGAGGAAAATGCGCTAAAATAATCTAGGTATTTGTCACTTCGGTTGGAACCCACCATTTCCACGTTAGGTCATCGGCTAGAGGATTGCCTACAGAATGTTTTGTCCGTTTGTAGACGTATCCTTCCAAAATCTTCAGGTCGGGCAGTCGCTCCTTCTCCAGTTTGATATGATTAATGAGACTCAAGTATCCCTCTGACTTGAATGACGGATCATCCAGATCCAGGTGAAGTACCGCCTCCTCCGCTTCGACTTGACCTAAACACGAAAGGTATGCCTCGACTGTTAAGTCGTCATTTTCATAAGCGCGTGACAGCGCATCTGGCACAACATTTAAAGTTTCCTTCCTATGTTCAACTTCAAAATCGAAGTTTTGGAGCTGCATGCTCCACCTAGCTAATCTGCCAGTGGGGTTTTTTAAACTCATTAACCATTTCAAACTGGAATGGTCCGTAATAACCCGGAAGCGATAACCTTCCACATATGACCTAAACTTTTGGATACCAAGAAAAGCTGCAAGGCATTCGCGTTCGGTGACGGAGTAATTTCTTTGCGCAGCGTTTAATTTCTGGGAGAAGTAATAAATCGGGCGTTCAGCCCCGTCTACATCTCGCTGGCAAAGAACACACCCGATACCGGACGCGGATGCATCGCATACAATTATGAACTCCCTCGTGAAGTCAGGATTTACCAGAACAGGAGCAGACGTCAATGCCTGTTTGATGGATTGAAAAGCTTCGAGAGCTTTTTGGTTAAGCTCGAACGCTTAACCTTTCTTCAGCACATCTGTTAAGGGAGAAGCAAGTGTTGAAAAGTCTTTTATGAATCTCCGATACAACCCGGCCATTCCTAAGAATCGTCGGACTTGTCGAGTGTGTAACGTAAAAAATTATTATGTGTAGAAATATAATAAAGAATGAATATCCATATACCACCACTGTATATCGCCCGCGCCGCTGATGGACACTATCTTCTCCACCCAAATACCCTATGAGCATCCGAGATTCGAACCTATACCAATCAACAACCCGAACCAAAGAGGAAGCAAGAAGGAACGAGCACCCCTATCCAACCTTGACTCCAATACCAAGGGACAGCAACCACATCATCTACCTACCATGTATCGGTGTATTCAGCATCCCTGTAAAAGACATACTTACACTTCGCAAACACGATACCCCGTCCCTCCTGCTCCTCTTCCCATTCTTCTATATTCCCACTCCATCCCATCACAGAAGCACGAGCCATCTAGTAGCGCACCATAGGTCCTGACTACAAAACACCGTAGAACAGCCTAGAGGGTACCTACCAGCATGCCCGCGCCTATCCGCTACAAGTCATAGATGTTCCGCTTGCAGCTGTATAGTATCGTGGTTTACACCAAAAACCATGGATTCTGCTTATATCCCTAGGCTCACAACTAGATTTAAAATGCTGTGTTTAGAAACGGTATCTTTTTCCAGAGTAATTACTCCAAATCACATCCAATTATCTAACTGTGCAACCTAATCTTATTGCTGTAGGGATGGAAGCGATCCTATGCCGGCAACGCCCCCTTTCTCACCAACTATTTACAGCAAACAGCTGATAAGAACGGCATGCGACAACGTAGAACCGTGGTCAAGATCGACCGTCGCGGTGGCCGGCAGTACCATAGCCATGACTAGCTCAGCCAGGCCGTGGGCACTTGCTCCGGGATCTACCTGACCGGTGTTACCTCTTTTTTTTCCCTGCCGACCGTTGAGCTCGAGATGGGTGAGCTCGAATAAGAATGTTTGAATGCTTAAGGGCCCTCGTAACCTTCAAAGACAAGATGAATAAGAATCGACAGAAAGGAAGACTGACCCCTGTTTGCACCTCTTAGGAATAAATGAGAGTGAACGTGAGCGAAAAGATAGAAATCGTGTTCGCATTGCCTTATTAACCAAAAGAACAAGACACGTAAGTATATTGGTGACTAGCAAACCACCGATAGTCGTGGCTGCAGTGGCTTATGTCACCTTCCTTCCACTCTGCTACCACGATGCTGTGCAGATTGTGGAGGTTGAGGTGTCTAACTGCGAGGGGAGGGAGGATTAAAGATGTTAAACAATCCCCCAGGTCTCTCAACCCACCCAATTCGTAAGCAGAAATCAACTCTCCTACTCTACGACCTTGGCTACTGTGGACCTATGAGTCCCCACGACTCATTACAATTTTAGGTAGCCCCTTAACAGAAAAAGCAAGCAGATAATATGCTCGCTTACCAAAACTCTTTAACTAAACTCCTACATTACTCGCAAAATGCTACATCACTTCAAAACAAAACTAAACCATTGCAAAAGAATACACCTAATAGTACTCCATACTTCCACACCACCTTGTTCTTTCCGAAGGAATGTTGAGGGATGCCACCCTCCCTATAAATATCTTACGTCTTCATATTAAATATATCTGCAAAATTTACCAAAATAACTGAAATGTCCAAAAGAAGTAAATTGATATACGGAAATTTCGTTATTACGTTATAAGAAAAATGATTATTTATTAAAAGTTTTTCTTAATAGCTAACAAGAGAGAATATTCTAAAAGTATATACCTATTATAATCTTATTCTTAACCTGATTTTACAAATTCGTATAAAGATTCTCAAATTCAAACTAAAGATGTAAATGTAATCATGAATTTATCATATATATTAATATGTGATACAATAGTGAAGCTCTGATCTATCACATGGTAGAAAGAAATACTATAATACCTTTATTCAAATTATTGAAACTAGATTTACGTTAAGGATTTTGGCAAAAGTTTATCAAAGTATTGAATCTTCAAAATAAAACAATGATCTCAGATCAATAGCAAGAAAGTAAAGTGTTACCAAGAAGAGATTCAAAAAAAAAAAAAAATTATTATAAAATAAATCTAATTATAGCTGAGTTGATAGAAAAAGGATTAGGAAATGAAATAATCGCGGACCAATATTAGCATTCATGAATTTAAAGTTAAAAACTAATTAGTTTAAACGCGTTGTCGCGGCGGTGATAGCTTGTCGTAACTATCATCAAAGATACCAACTTCGAATATTTAAGTATCTAAATGCGGTGGATAAATGTCGTTTGAAATCACCGATAATTATTATTTACATAAAAAAAAAAGTTAAACGTGACACATAGAACAAGAATACGACCTGATCAAGAGAAATTCAAATTAGGATCGAGAGTAACAGGCATCAAGGATTTGCTTGAGATGTTTCCATCAGAAGCAGCAAAAAGGTAGTCAAAATGTTTCAAAAAGTTTTAAAATAAATCAATATTGTTTACCATATGCAATCATACACAGTTCGTGTATAACTATATACTCGATTGAAATCATGCAATATGTATAAAAAGATTAAATATAGCAAAAGTTATTATATTAAATATATTTTAAAGTGTGTGAAAGATTATCAGCACTGAGCAGCTGTTAAGCTCAGTTATTTCTTTTAAGGGTATACGGAAGTGCACTCCTGGATGCCCATGGAATAAAAGTTTATTAAGTTATAAGTAAGTGAGTGTATATTGACTAGCGCTAATTGAATGATAATTGGTGCTGTTCTTTGATTACGTATGACGATCGGTTGTTATAATCAACTAGAGTAAGCTCTCGTTGATATCGTCGAATCTTTTCCTTAAGATCGCATGGACACGAGTGTATTGAATGCTTTCAGACGACTGGGGCGTAAGGCTAGTGTATAAGTATGTATATTGCCTATAATTCGCACGCACTCTGAAAAGACTACACTTAAATTGACGAATACACGAATGTTTTTTGAAGACTTTGCAAAGAATTGGATCGTTAATTGATTAAATGTAAGTATCGAATTCACAGCTTCGATGAGAAAACCGGTACAGGATTGTATGAGGATTGAACAAGGGTTCAAGTTGGTCGCTACCGACGCAAGAGTAAGTATTTTTAAATACGAGTGTAAAAATAATAAAAAAACAAAATATTCACGTGAAGTAGTAGAAGTGTATGAATGAAGAGATATAAATGACTCTACCAAAGAATCAGGTGTCTTGAAATTGACTGGAGATATACGTACGTACGGATATCGAAAAGTTGCGGAGGAAGAATGTTCCCCTTTGGACGCGAAGAAAACGACGCTTTGGTAATCAGGCACTAGGTCGTGCCACAGGATTTGGTTCCGTTTAAAACCGAAAAGATCGTGAGACAAGTTCTAAACTAAGTCTGGTATTAACACCGAATAATGAAAGTAATTATAACGCGTACGAATGTAGCTGAACACGAAGAACTCAAGGTTATTCTTCTGAAACTTTACATGGAAATCCCGGTAATAACTAATCGAGCATAAAACAAAGATGCGGATTTTAATTATTCGCGAACCGATAAAGCACGATACTAATATGATATCGCGATGTAAAGAAAACATTGAGTGAGAATTAGGCTGATACTAGGAAGAACGAAATAGTGAAGGATAATAATCTTTATATTAAACACAGCACAGGAAAAATTAGATAAAAATACCTAGGATAATGGATGTTAATAATTGCACCAAATGTAAGTATTCATAAGAGGAAATATGTTGATCACAAACTACTAATATCGCAGGAAATTATATTGATACCACCGTCCGTGGTTAATGGCGTTATCACTAGCGTTACACGCTTAGTATTGGAGGCAATATCTGGCCTCTTTTATTGCACCGTATAGGGGGTTGGAAACGTGGAAGGGCTTCTTAGCTCTTCTTCCGAATCACAGGACACAATAAACTTAACAACAAAAAGTATTACCTGGTAATGTACAGCGTAAGTTCTTATTACCAAAATTCCACATAATAACACAAATCAAAATCACAACTGGATCTGCTGCTTCGTTCAATGATGAATTATAGGTGAGTATATGAATCCCTCGTGGTTTGTCTGATCTCATGGATCTATACTGTTGATGGACCGGCATCGGCATGTGCTGCCAGCCAGGCGTCCAGTTGAAAATCTCGAAGAGGCTTTCCGATGATCCTACTGGTGTTTATGAGCTGTGCTGGGCTGCTGATTTGGTATAGCAGATGATCTGGAATTGATGATGATGCCTATCTATAGGCGGTGCAGCTTAACACAGGTGAAATCCAAAAGAAAGTAAAATGGGCGTGGCCGTCGGCGAGCCGAAATGGATCAACGTCGAACGGCGCTCACGCGTTTGCCTTGCTTCAATTTATTGTCAAAGAAGCCCTCTATAGGAGCTCCTTGGCGTCACGCGTGTGTGACCAGGACGTCGGTGGTGCGTGTCGTTGTACGCACGATGTAAGGGACGATAATTCCGTCAAAGAAAAAAAAAAAGGTAGTGAGGTCACCAACAACAAGGTACAAACGTGGACACTATGATGTGGCATACTCCAAATAACTTTTAATTACGTCTTTAGATTTTAGGTACATATAGTTCCTGCCCACGTGTATGGGACAAATGCACGTTGTCGGATCTCCTCCGGGGTGTAGACTCCTTGGACTTCCACCTCAGGATTCGACCACGATGTCGATAATTTTCTCCATAGGATTTTAAGTATCACGTTGCTGGAAATTCTCCCTGGGATTGGTGGACCTATTGGGGGAACCAAAAGGAATGTTTAGCACCCCTCGTGTCTTATGCGCACCAAAAAAAACTTATCTTACTTCTTCACGCTTGTCGCATGAAAAAGTTTCGCTTTTTCTTTCGTAATGCACTTTAAAATGTATTATCTTACCTCTTTAATTCGTAATGATGCTGTGATTAGGTAGGATTACCTATTTCCGATTGGATTTATCCAATTTCTCACCAGAAAAATGCAAAAGAAAACTATTTGAGAAAAATAATTTGCAGACCAAAGTGTTCTGCTAGAATGTTCCTTGCCGTTTGGAGTGTGTCTTTAAAATGACTTCTGCTCTTGATCATCTTAGAGCATATTTTCCTACTTTCAATTAGACAACGCCCAAACTTCCAGTCTCATGGCTGCTTTCCAGTGTTTGAACTGGTTGTTAGTTGGCACTATAGGTGGCGTGTCAAAAACATACCTTAAAGGTATATACTCACTGGACATATTTTCTTTCGGAACAGTTGCATGGCAACTAGAGCATGACAGCTCGAATAGTTTGGTAAGTAAATGACAGTAATAAGGGTCAGATTACACTGGGTAGTAATGGTAAGTATTATTCTAATTACCAGGCCAGAAGATTTCGAACTCAGTAACTACAGGAATAACTGTATGTCACATCCCCATCTGTCAGAGAGATAAAAAAAAAGAATGCAATCGAGATGAGGACATTATGTTGTCCTTTGCTTCATCTTCGTAAGTTCAATTTTTCGGATAGCAGTATATAGCAAGTTCATCGTAATAGTTTTTGGTTGACACATGTCAAACGGGAATTTCCCAAATGTAGTATATGGTAAGTGCGCTCAGGATGCTATTCGATTTCTCCTGTTATTATTCTTTTGACATCCACAGATTAGGGATAGGAGAAGAATCGTTTACAAGAAAAGCGACTGAGTGAGGGTTTACTTAATATTCAATGTGATGAAAAGTGTTATACGATCTCGAATTATGTTTCTTCTCAGCACAATAAAGTTCCTAGTATAAGAAATTTCAGGTTTACACTTTGTTTGTTTGACTATTTGGATCTAACACTAATGAATTAGCGCGGACTGTGGAGAATGACATGTCGGACAGAATTGACAAGTGAAAACAAATATATCGGCCGCAACGACAATTATCTTCTGCTTGCTGCCTAACGATTGGTTCTGTCATTATTTTATTGTTCTGACATTCACTACGTCACGTGCGCAACCAAATTTCGTGATTGCATAGTGTGAACAAATCATCTAAAATTCTCAGTGTGTTCAGATCAGGAACAGAGCAAGTGTGTGCCTGAATTAATATTTTCGAATTAATATTACAGAATGCTCAATGGAAGTAAGCAATCTGATCGTCACTCTGTTTGGTAAAGTGATCAGGATTTTGATCTGAGATCAGAATCTGATTTCTGACCAAGGAATCTGATCTTGTGCAAGATGGATTCCCTTTTCTTTCTGCGGAAACTCTTTGGCAGATAAAACTGGATGGGTGTGTTCGTTGAGTAGGTGCCAATATTACGAATCTGCTAACATATGCCAGTGACTGGCGAGAAAATTTTCCCTACAAAGCTTGGAATTTCGACTAAGTCCACTTAGTCTAATTTCCAAGAAAAAGGATAACTTCTCGCAAAAAAAAATAAAAATTTGTATATGGGGATCTCCCATTCGTCGTATCGTGAAGACACTGCGACTCTTTTACGTCTAGTCGGTCGAAGACAAAAAAAAAAATATGAGGCTTACTGCCTGAAGATATGTGAATTCTCTACTTGGGTATCTGTAAATACAGAAAGAAAAACAATGAAACGACCTAAGAGTCTCATGCACAGCTGAGAGCCGGGCATATGCTTTGGTTACTAGCGGGGTACCAAGTACTATTAGTACTAGCTTGTAAAGTCTGGTAAAAAAATGTTTAATATTTCGAAAGATCGGAATAGTAAAATAAAAGTTAAGTCTGGGTTGTTGTTGTATTTCAAGTGTGCTACCGTTTTAAATCTTTCGTATGGCACGTAGACTTGTGACCTCGCCGGTCTTCAACTTCGTAACTTTAGAAGTTGAAGAGGCTTTGTCGGTTCGGACACTTGAACTCTGGGTAAATCTAATCGGAGCGAACCCCCCGGTTATTGGGTTGTTCCTCCCCTCGTTTCCCGCTTGACATTTCGGACAGGACGGACTATATTCCTCTGGTAAGCCACATCGAAAACAAAATATTTTGTCGATTGGCTTAGCACAGTCACGAAAATTGTGACCAATGGCTTGGCAATTCCAGCATTTCTGTGGCTTACGGTCTCTTTTGATAGCTTCTACGCTCGTAGAGGGTATCGCCACAGTCAAGACTTGACAAGGTTCGTCTATGATTCCATTGACAAATCGCCTTGCAGGTTGACGTTGTGCGTTTTGCACGAACTTCGGACGGACGTTCTCGTATTGAGATTGAGCCTTCTCTATGGCTCGACAGTAATAGGCCAGTTGCCTTAAACTGGACGGACTGTAGGTTATAAGGAGTTCTCCCATTCGCCTACGGACATTGGTTTTGATGATTTCCACTAGTTCCTTCTCAGGTCTAGGAACTCTCATCCTTGAATTCAAATGCTGGATGGCGTCGAAAAAGTCATTGAAGGACTCGCCATGCAACATCTTTCGATCGGACAATTTTCTAAACAGCTCGGTATCGCTTTCTAAACTGCGGTACTGTTCTACCAAAGCAGTTTTCAACTCATCCCAAGTCGTGTGTTTGTTGCCTTTCAGGTATACCCAGTACCATGATTCGACTGAACCTGATACAAAGTGATAGAAATTTGCAGTAATTTCGTACCACGATACACCATAACTGCTGCGTATGCACCCCAGACGGAACAAAAAGTCGTCTACAGCCATATTCTTCCCGTCGAACTTCAATCTCCATTTGTGGAATGGATGAACACGGTTCGAAGATGTGGCATTAGAGGGTGGTGGTCTGGGTGGCGAAACTGGTGACTCATCGTTGAAATTGAATGCGTTTACCCGCTCCATGAATTCGTCTAGGTTGGAGCCTAGAGGCATCTGTGCTGGATTGATATCCGACAAAGGAGGTACTCTAGCGTGCTCGTAGTGAGGCGTATATCGGTCGGCGAAATCGATGTTATCGATCGGCCTATGCTCGGACTGGACATTGTTGACATTATTTGGGCCATTGGCTGTAAAAGTATTAGTGACACGTGGAGTGTCTAAATTGGCTAAATTGACTTGCCGTGTAGCTCTTTGGGTTGATGTAGCACCAAGAGGTTCAACTGGATTAGGAGGAGCAGATGACTTAGGAGGAGCGATGGGTTTAGGAGGAGCGGCGGGTTGAGTTGCCTTTACAGTTCGTTTCTGTAGAAGTTGCGTTACCTGTTCAAGTAAGCGCATGTGGCTTTTCTCTAACGCTTCTGCCATAAACTTTCTATCGTCGACCCTGTGTAGGTCAATAGTGGCAGAAACTACTTTCTGTATATACGCAGAATGATCAGCAGCATCTTTAAGCAGTTGCTCTTCTGCTCTCCTTACTTCTTCATCATCTACATCAATACTTCTATCACCAACATCATCCCTAGGTAAGCTTTCGGCTAAACTGACTTCGTCATCAGAATGATTATCTATGACGTCTTGGCTACGACCAGCTCTGGGTTCAGGAGCTGTAGGAGCCATGACCTCGAAATCTTTGTATTTAGAAAGGTATGTGCTTCTAATAGCTCGCCTTCGGCTTCGGTCAGTCATTCAACCGTGAAGGTAATTGGACGGAATACTCTTTGAGTATGTCAACAAAAAAGGAATTAAATGAAGGTTTTGTAGGCCGTGAGAAGTTCCTCGAACGGTTCCTACCAAGGAATATAACAATAAAAAGAAAGGTAAGTCTGGGTATGAAAATTGGCGAATATCCCGTGAGTGAGTTCTCTAACGGGTAATCGTTGATTGTAAATCCGGTAGATAAAAATTTAAGTAGTCCGTGAGATGTCCTCAGACGGATACTACTTAAGGTAAGTAATTTTGGTTTAATAACAATTCAAAAAAAGGAAATTCAAAATATTCCGTGAGCGAAACCTCAAACGGATATTTGTCGATATAATTAAAAAAAAAAAGGTATTTTATAGGATTTATAAAAAAAAAACGAAATGCTTAATACTAAGGGTATGTTTTTAATATATGGTAAATAAGTTTATCAAAAACGTAAATTCAAAAATGTTCTTGAAACTCAAAATTTAATCTAGATACTTAAATTGGTTTATACTTAAATAAATGAATATAATATAATATGTGTATTTCATATCATGAGAAAAATTCAAATAAAATAATCAATACTTAAATTGTAATCAAAAATCTGATATTATGCTTTATGATCTAAAATTCTAAACAGTATAACTAAATTGGCGGGCTCTATCCCAAACGATATTATATTAGCGGGCACTATCCCAAACTATAACTAAATTGGCGGGCACTATCCCAAAAAAATACTAGAAATAAAATCTCAAAAATGCGGGCACTATCCCAAACTAACACATCCAATCAAGAAGTTACGTCCCAACTTGACTGACGGAATACTCAAAAAAACTAAATGTCTCAAAATCTAAATGCACAAAATCTGTATACTCGAAAACTATATGCTCAAAAACTATATGCTCAAAAATCTATATACTCAAAACTATATATCTCAAAAATATATACTCAAAATACAATATATCTCAAAAATTATATATTCGAAAGGCAATATATTTCAAAAAAAATAATTAAATACTTAAATAAATTTGTCATAAAAAGTTCGGGAGGTGGCAATCCCCACCCTCCCTTCTTGGAAACAAGGTGTGTGTGTACGGTTCTGCAACATAACCGTCTCAAAAAAAAAATTGTTAAGGAAAAATAATAAAAAAAAAATTTTTAGTGTGTGTAGACTTGGTATATTACGGCGTTCGGTTGTATGAGAAAAAGACAATTTCTCCTAAACGAAAAGTCGTTCAGGTATGCAAAGGCGACATTACGCTACTGCTGACGTACATCGGGCATAAAACTCCAATTACCGGTTAGCGCTTCATGTCTCATCACATACCGTCACTTCCTAACATCAATCAAAACTGACTATAACTTTCAAATACAAATTGGTTAACAAAACAATCGAAAGAAATAAGCTGCGTTGCGGTTGAAACAAAGAGAGTCGTAGTCGAGCGAGTGACCAGCTTCTGCAGCTGACGTGCATCGGGCAAAAAGCACCAACCACCGGTCAGAAGACCTGCTCATTCTACTCTCATACGGCCAGGATCTCAGACATCATCTATTGAATATGTCAACACATCAGCAACTGACGATTAAGCAAGAACAACTGCTCAACCCGGACAGAGATCGAAGACATACTGAAATGACAAGAGGTAGAGAAAAGTAGGTAGACCTAATGCAACAGACTGACTCGGGAAAAATTCACCAAACCACTGGACAAAATAGTGCCTACACTGCTAATCTCGATGGCATTCCTCCATCTAAAAGACCTGATCAACAAGTAAAACGTCGGCTTCACTTTCAAAAAAAAAACTGAAAAATTTCGAAAAACTCTCAAAAATTTCTAACTTTTTCACATTACTCTGGATCGACCTAACTTTCGTCAATCCCAATCTTATTTTTGTCAATTATTTCGGGCCCCACGTTGGGCGCCATCTGTAACGTTAAAAATTATTATGTGTAGAAATATAATAAAGAATGAATATCCATATACCACCACTGTATATCGCCCGCGCCGCTGATGGACACTATCTTCTCCACCCAAATACCCTATGAGCATCCGAGATTCGAACCTATACATATCAACAACACGAACCAAAGAGGAAGCAAGAAGGAACGAGCACCCCTATCCAACCTTGACTCCAATACCAAGGGACAGCAACCACATCATCTACCTACCATGTATCGGTGTATTCAGCATCCCTGTAAAAGACATACTTACACTTCGCAAACACGATACCCCGTCCCTCCTGCTCCTCTTCCCATTCTTCTATATTCCCACTCCATCCCATCACAGAAGCACGAGCCATCTAGTAGCGCACCATAGGTCCTGACTACAAAACACCGTAGAACAGCCTAGAGGGTACCTACCAGCATGCCCGCGCCTATCCGCTACAAGTCATAGATGTTCCGCTTGCAGCTGTATAGTATCGTGGTTTACACCAAAAACCATGGATTCTGCTTATATCCCTAGGCTCACAACTAGATTTAAAATGCTGTGTTTAGAAACGGTATCTTTTTCCAGAGTAATTACTCCAAATCACATCCAATTATCTAACTGTGCAACCTAATCTTATTGCTGTAGGGATGGAAGCGATCCTATGCCGGCAACGCCCCCTTTCTCACCAACTATTTACAGCAAACAGCTGATAAGAACGGCATGCGACAACGTAGAACCGTGGTCAAGATCGACCGTCGCGGTGGCCGGCAGTACCATAGCCATGACTAGCTCAGCCAGGCCGTGGGCACTTGCTCCGGGATCTACCTGACCGGTGTTACCTCTTTTTTTTCCCTGCCGACCGTTGAGCTCGAGATGGGTGAGCTCGAATAAGAATGTTTGAATGCTTAAGGGCCCTCGTAACCTTCAAAGACAAGATGAATAAGAATCGACAGAAAGGAAGACTGACCCCTGTTTGCACCTCTTAGGAATAAATGAGAGTGAACGTGAGCGAAAAGATAGAAATCGTGTTCGCATTGCCTTATTAACCAAAAGAACAAGACACGTAAGTATATTGGTGACTAGCAAACCACCGATAGTCGTGGCTGCAGTGGCTTATGTCACCTTCCTTCCACTCTGCTACCACGATGCTGTGCAGATTGTGGAGGTTGAGGTGTCTAACTGCGAGGGGAGGGAGGATTAAAGATGTTAAACAATCCCCCAGGTCTCTCAACCCACCCAATTCGTAAGCAGAAATCAACTCTCCTACTCTACGACCTTGGCTACTGTGGACCTATGAGTCCCCACGACTCATTACAATTTTAGGTAGCCCCTTAACAGAAAAAGCAAGCAGATAATATGCTCGCTTACCAAAACTCTTTAACTAAACTCCTACATTACTCGCAAAATGCTACATCACTTCAAAACAAAACTAAACCATTGCAAAAGAATACACCTAATAGTACTCCATACTTCCACACCACCTTGTTCTTTCCGAAGGAATGTTGAGGGATGCCACCCTCCCTATAAATATCTTACGTCTTCATATTAAATATATCTGCAAAATTTACCAAAATAACTGAAATGTCCAAAAGAAGTAAATTGATATACGGAAATTTCGTTATTACGTTATAAGAAAAATGATTATTTATTAAAAGTTTTTCTTAATAGCTAACAAGAGAGAATATTCTAAAAGTATATACCTATTATAATCTTATTCTTAACCTGATTTTACAAATTCGTATAAAGATTCTCAAATTCAAACTAAAGATGTAAATGTAATCATGAATTTATCATATATATTAATATGTGATACAATAGTGAAGCTCTGATCTATCACATGGTAGAAAGAAATACTATAATACCTTTATTCAAATTATTGAAACTAGATTTACGTTAAGGATTTTGGCAAAAGTTTATCAAAGTATTGAATCTTCAAAATAAAACAATGATCTCAGATCAATAGCAAGAAAGTAAAGTGTTACCAAGAAGAGATTCAAAAAAAAAAAAAAATTATTATAAAATAAATCTAATTATAGCTGAGTTGATAGAAAAAGGATTAGGAAATGAAATAATCGCGGACCAATATTAGCATTCATGAATTTAAAGTTAAAAACTAATTAGTTTAAACGCGTTGTCGCGGCGGTGATAGCTTGTCGTAACTATCATCAAAGATACCAACTTCGAATATTTAAGTATCTAAATGCGGTGGATAAATGTCGTTTGAAATCACCGATAATTATTATTTACATAAAAAAAAAAGTTAAACGTGACACATAGAACAAGAATACGACCTGATCAAGAGAAATTCAAATTAGGATCGAGAGTAACAGGCATCAAGGATTTGCTTGAGATGTTTCCATCAGAAGCAGCAAAAAGGTAGTCAATATGTTTCAAAAAGTTTTAAAATAAATCAATATTGTTTACCATATACAATCATACACAGTTCGTGTATAACTATATACTCGATTGAAATCATGCAATATGTATAAAAAGATTAAATATAGCAAAAGTTATTATATTAAATATATTTTAAAGTGTGTGAAAGATTATCAGCACTGAGCAGCTGTTAAGCTCAGTTATTTCTTTCAAGGGTATACGGAAGTGCACTCCTGGATGCCCCTGGAATAAAAGTTTATTAAGTTATAAGTAAGTGAGTGTATATTGACTAGCGCTAATTGAATGATAATTGGTGCTGTTCTTTGATTACGTATGAGGATCGGTTGTTATAATCAACTAGAGTAAGCTCTCGTTGATATCGTCGAATCTTTTCCTTAAGATCGCATGGACACGAGTGTATTGAATGCTTTCAGACGAGTGGGGCGTAAGGCTAGTGTATAAGTATGTATATTGCCTATAATTCGCACGCACTCTGAAAAGACTACACTTAAATTGACGAATACACGAATGTTTTTTGAAGACTTTGCAAAGAATTGGATCGTTAATTGATTACATGTAAGTATCGAATTCACAGCTTCGATGAGAAAACCGGTACAGGATTGTATGACGATTGAACAAGGGTTCAAGTTGGTCGCTACCGACGCAAGAGTAAGTATTTTTAAATACGAGTGTAAAAATAATAAAAAAACAAAATATTCACGTGAAGTAGTAGAAGTGTATGAATGAAGAGATATAAATGACTCTACCAAAGAATCAGGTGTCTTGAAATTGACTGGAGATATACGTACGTACTGATATCGAAAAGTTGCGGAGGAAGAATGTTCCCCTTTGGACGCGAAGAAAACGACGATTTGGTAATCAGGCACTAGGTCGTGCCACAGGATTTGGTTCCGTTTAAAACCGAAAAGATCGTGAGACAAGTTCTCAACTAAGTCTGGTATTAACACCGAATAATGAAAGTAATTATAACGCGTACGAATGTCGCTGAGCACGAAGAACTCAAGGTTGCTCTTCTGAAACTTTACATGGAAATCCCGGTAGTAACTAGTCGAGCATAAAACAAAGATGCGGATTTTAATTATTCGCGAACCGATAAAGCACGATACTAATATGATAATCGCGACGTAAAGAAAACATTGAATGAGAATTAGGTTGATACTAGGAAGAACGAAATGGTGAAGGATAATAATCTTTATATTAAACACAGCACAGGAAAAATTAGATAAAAATACCTAGGATAATGGATGTTAATAATTGCACCAAATGTAAGTATTCATAAGAGGAAATATGTTGATCACAAACTACTAATATCGCAGGAAATTATATTGATACCACCGTCCGTGGTTAATGGCGTTATCACTAGCGTTACACGCTTAGTATTGGAGGCAATATCTGGCCTCTTTTATTGCACCGTATAGGGGGTTGGAAACGTGGAAGGGCTTCTTAGCTCTTCTTCCGAATCACAGGACACAATAAACTTAACAACAAAAAGTATTACCTGGTAATGTACAGCGTAAGTTCTTATTACCAAAATTCCACATAATAACACAAATCAAAATCACAACTGGATCTGCTGCTTCGTTCAATGATGAATTATAGGTGAGTATATGAATCCCTCGTGGTTTGTCTGATCTCATGGATCTATACTGTTGATGGACCGGCATCGGCATGTGCTGCCAGCCAGGCGTCCAGTTGAAAATCTCGAAGAGGCTTTCCGATGATCCTACTGGTGTTTATGAGCTGTGCTGGGCTGCTGATTTGGTATAGCAGATGATCTGGAATTGATGATGATGCCTATCTATAGGCGGTGCAGCTTAACACAGGTGAAATCCAAAAGAAAGTAAAATGGGCGTGGCCGTCGGCGAGCCGAAATGGATCAACGTCGAACGGCGCTCACGCGTTTGCCTTGCTTCAATTTATTGTCAAAGAAGCCCTCTATAGGAGCTCCTTGGCGTCACGCGTGTGTGACCAGGACGTCGGTGGTGCGTGTCGTTGTACGCACGATGTAAGGGACGATAATTCCGTCAAAGAAAAAAAAAAAGGTAGTGAGGTCACCAACAACAAGGTACAAACGTGGACACTATGATGTGGCATACTCCAAATAACTTTTAATTACGTCTTTAGATTTTAGGTACATATAGTTCCTGCCCACGTGTATGGGACAAATGCACGTTGTCGGATCTCCTCCGGGGTGTAGACTCCTTGGACTTCCACCTCAGGATTCGACCACGATGTCGATAATTTTCTCCATAGGATTTTAAGTATCACGTTGCTGGAAATTCTCCCTGGGATTGGTGGACCTATTGGGGGAACCAAAAGGAATGTTTAGCACCCCTCGTGTCTTATGCGCACCAAAAAAAACTTATCTTACTTCTTCACGCTTGTCGCATGAAAAAGTTTCGCTTTTTCTTTCGTAATGCACTTTAAAATGTATTATCTTACCTCTTTAATTCGTAATGATGCTGTGATTAGGTAGGATTACCTATTTCCGATTGGATTTATCCAATTTCTCACCAGAAAAATGCAAAAGAAAACTATTTGAGAAAAATAATTTGCAGACCAAAGTGTTCTGCTAGAATGTTCCTTGCCGTTTGGAGTGTGTCTTTAAAATGACTTCTGCTCTTGATCATCTTAGAGCATATTTTCCTACTTTCAATTAGACAACGCCCAAACTTCCAGTCTCATGGCTGCTTTCCAGTGTTTGAACTGGTTGTTAGTTGGCACTATAGGTGGCGTGTCAAAAACATACCTTAAAGGTATATACTCACTGGACATATTTTCTTTCGGAACAGTTGCATGGCAACTAGAGCATGACAGCTCGAATAGTTTGGTAAGTAAATGACAGTAATAAGGGTCAGATTACACTGGGTAGTAATGGTAAGTATTATTCTAATTACCAGGCCAGAAGATTTCGAACTCAGTAACTACAGGAATAACTGTATGTCACATCCCCATCTGTCAGAGAGATAAAAAAAAAGAATGCAATCGAGATGAGGACATTATGTTGTCCTTTGCTTCATCTTCGTAAGTTCAATTTTTCGGATAGCAGTATATAGCAAGTTCATCGTAATAGTTTTTGGTTGACACATGTCAAACGGGAATTTCCCAAATGTAGTATATGGTAAGTGCGCTCAGGATGCTATTCGATTTCTCCTGTTATTATTCTTTTGACATCCACAGATTAGGGATAGGAGAAGAATCGTTTACAAGAAAAGCGACTGAGTGAGGGTTTACTTAATATTCAATGTGATGAAAAGTGTTATACGATCTCGAATTATGTTTCTTCTCAGCACAATAAAGTTCCTAGTATAAGAAATTTCAGGTTTACACTTTGTTTGTTTGACTATTTGGATCTAACACTAATGAATTAGCGCGGACTGTGGAGAATGACATGTCGGACAGAATTGACAAGTGAAAACAAATATATCGGCCGCAACGACAATTATCTTCTGCTTGCTGCCTAACGATTGGTTCTGTCATTATTTTATTGTTCTGACATTCACTACGTCACGTGCGCAACCAAATTTCGTGATTGCATAGTGTGAACAAATCATCTAAAATTCTCAGTGTGTTCAGATCAGGAACAGAGCAAGTGTGTGCCTGAATTAATATTTTCGAAGGGAGGCACCCTTACAGAATGCTCAATGGAAGTAAGCAATCTGATCGTCACTCTGTTTGGTAAAGTGATCAGGATTTTGATCTGAGATCAGAATCTGATTTCTGACCAAGGAATCTGATCTTGTGCAAGATGGATTCCCTTTTCTTTCTGCGGAAACTCTTTGGCAGATAAAACTGGATGGGTGTGTTCGTTGAGTAGTTGCCAATATTACGAATCTGCTAACAGATGGCGGTAATAGAAATTGCTTTGCCAGTGACTGGCGAGAAAGTTTAGTTTAGTTTAGTTTATTCATCAAACGGAGAATACATTTACATATATTTCCTTAGGATTACTAGATACAATATAAACTTAATGTTAAGTACCCACCAGGCTACATAAAATAAATAAAAGTTGATTTTTAAAAACATCTCTACTATTACTATTAAAAAAATCAATATAATCACAAACAGCATTAGCTTCTCTTACCCGGACGCCACACAAGCCAGCTACTGGTAAGACAGTTGCAATACACTCACATTTTTCACTCACACAGACAAACTTTGGCAACTTGCCGGCCAACTGGCAAGACGGTTTTGTTGCCAGTAGCTCTGCCGGTTGATTTGACATTTCCTGCAAGTTTTATAGCCTCGTTCCTGTACTATCAATTATATGTATAATTATGTCATTTTTGGGAAGTTTACATAAAACAATGGTAGACAGTTGCAAAAATACACAGTTCGGAAACGAGGCTTTTTAAACGTCAGGAGAGTCTGTTGGCTTCGTGAAAAAGAATTCTTTTATTTTTAATTTGATTCATTGTTGTTAGCTGGGAGTATCGCATAATAAAATTTGTGATATTTTTGTGGTTGTGAAATATATATATATATGTGGTATATAATATATATAAAAAAATTATAAAGAAAGAACCAGTAAACCCTTTGTGAAAAAACGACAAAAGCGCAATGGCTGACAGAATTAAATCATCAAGAGCCAATTCAGCGGGTATCTTACAAACTCCTTCAACACCCTCAAGAAGGACTAAATCAGCCACAGCAAAGCCAGCCAGTAAGAAAAACACCGTCAAGAAAGAAGAAAGAGCTGATCACTGATACCCCATTACACAGAATTTCAGTTGAGAGCGATGCGGAAATTACAGAAACTGAGGCAGAAATTGTCCAAGAAAAACCATTAAAACCAATTCTTAAAAATTCAACATAAAAGTATTGCGAAGAAGAAGAATTCAAAACAGATACTACTGCAGAAGCTGTCCAAGATATAATTATATCAAAAGATTTTGTACGAGTTGCTGACGAAGAAGGAGCAGATCCTTTGGAGTTACCAATCGAAAAAGATGGACATATCTATTACAATCAACCTTACACGCACTGCAGCTTGTGGACTTAAATTTCGTAATGCTGACACAAACGTTGTGCGTGGAGTGCGGTTCCGTGAAGGAAAATTCTTTCCACCATGCCGGTTGATGGATGGGGAAGCCAAATATATTTTTGTGTATTTCCAAAAGAAACCAAGCGTAAAATGATTGGCAATTTCAAAAACAAAACATTTATTTAAAAACAAGCTATAAATACAAATAAAATTAAGTTAATAAAATTAATAAAAGCAGCTACTTTCATTTTCGCTTTCATTTTGGCCAGCATTGGCTGTAGATTGCCGCTTTTGAGACTTAGCCAATTCCTTTTTCGGGGGTGATTTCAAGCCTTGGTCCTCTGATTCATCATCGCTCTCCGATATGTGTGATTTGCTTTTGAAAGTGCTCATCCTCCTTGACCTATTGGATGGTGTTTTAGAGGGAGATTTGGTAGTACTCTCTGTCATTTTCGTGTATAAGCCATCATCATCGCTCTCCGATATGTCTGACTTGCTTTGGAAAGTGCTCATTCTCCTCCTCGACTTTTTGGGTGCTGTTTTAGAGGCTGATTTGGGTTTAACTTCATTTTCTGACACTTCCGTATCTGAATTATCTTCTTCCAGCCTACTGCTTTCTTTCAAAGACTTGTCCTTGGTTGATGTTTCTTCGACAGATTTGTTGGCCATAGATTTTCTCGACATATTTTTGTCATCACTTTCTTTAACTGTACTGTTATTTTGTCTGTCTTAGTAGGAAATTCAACATCATCACCATGAGATTTGTTTTCTTCCAAACTAGAATCAACAAGTAAACAAAAGTCTGTGTCATCTTTGCTAGGCGGATGATTACTTTTATCTTCGGATGATTCAGAAACTTTACGACTTCATTTGTATATCTTTTGTTTAGATGCTTCTTCACATTTCGCTTCTAGGTCATCTGTCTTCATTTTCTAGTTCTTCTATTTCAGTATCCGAAACAATTAATGCAGCGTTTTCTTCGTCGGCTTCATCATCATCATAGCCATCATCTTCTTCGCTATCTTGACTACCAATTGACTCAGCATAGTGCGGGACTTCGTTTTGTTCTAAATATTCTCTTTCTTCTGAATCCATAGATTCTTCTCCTTCAGGAACTTCCATTGCTTCATCGTCGAGGAAGATTGTTTTTTCTCTCATCGGTTCTTCTTCATCATCATCATCCAAATAATCCTCATCATCTTCTTCGCGCATATCATCTTCAGCTTCAGAATTGTCAGATTCTTGTCGATTTGATTTTTGTTTACTGCTTTGGGATGACATGCTGCCCGATTTATGGATGGCCTTGAAGAGAAAAGAAATGAAGAAATTAAAATGAGTGAAATTTTTTTTTAAATAAAGCAAATAGTTCGGCTGAAACCGCTCCGATAAAAAGCTTAACATGAATTTTCATCGCACATCCTCCGGGAGGTCGGTCGGTAGACGCTTGTAAGACATAACATGGAGCTCATACCTACCAAAGGGGTATACTAGCTTTTTCTAACAATTTTTGTATGCCTTTTAAAATTTCCATCGACGCCATTAATTTAAGTTGACGCTTTGATACCGACATCTTCAAATTCTTTGATTTTGTTTTTAAATTCAAAATTCATCCTCAAATAGAAAAGAAAATTGACATTTGCAAACAGCTGTTAGCAACTTGATTGTGCAGCCTACGTCACAGCAAAAACACAGATAGGAATTTGACAGTTCATACATGTAGCAACATGCTAGCCAGTAACTGGCTTGTGTGGCCTCAGGGTTTAGCATCTTGTAATACGTTCATTAAGCCCATAATTCATTCTTTGAAAAGGTTCATGAAATAAACTTCTTGCTCTTAAGTTTCTCGATGGAGCATAAATATTAATTAAAGACAATAAATAAGGACAGTTAACATGGTTATTTAAAACATCTCTTACAAGTAATACAGAAAAATATTTACGGCGTACCGAGAGTTTATGTAAGCCAATAAGTTGGCATCGTGAATCATACGAGGGCATTCGAATGTTCTAGTTAAGACGATAAACCACAAGTCTTGTAAAGCGTTTTTGTATATTTTCGATCCTTTGTGAACTTGTTATATAAAAAGGGCTCCAAATTACAGAACAATATTCTAAAACTGATCGTACAAAAGCATTGAAAAGGGATTTAAGAGTGTAAGGGTCAGTAAACTCCTTAGAATTTCTAGATAGAAATCCAAGCATAGAGTTTGCCTTAGCCACAATGTAGTCAATATGAAGGTCAAAGTTAAGTTTTTGATCAAATATGACGCCAAGATCTTTTTTTTCATTTACTCTTGTGAGAGGCATACCCTCTAACTCGTAAGTATAAAATATAGGAGACTGGTTTCGGTAAAAAGACATAACTTGACACTTAGAAACATTTAAGAACAGAAGGTTTTTCTCACACCACTCACCTAGCCTAATGAGATCTTCTTGAAGAACTAAACAGTCAGATTGTGATTTAATTTGATAAAAAATCTTTAAATCATCAGCAAACATTAGTTTATTAGCAAACAAAAAGCGGAGGGGAATGTCATTAATAAGAACTAAGAATAAAAGGGGTCCAAGATGGCTTCCTTGGGGAACACCTGAGCAAACTTGAATTTGTTTAGAGTTAATGTTGTTGATGTGAACATATTGAATACGTTCACATAAATAGGACTGGAACCACTTCAGAAGTTTTGAATGAAAACCAATAACTTTTAGCTTTTGAATCAAAATATGGTGGTTTACTCTATCGAAAGCTTTGGAAAAATCTGTGTAGATGACGTCACACTGGGATCCACTTTCAAGACAATTTAGAACAAGGTTACTGAAGACCATAAGATTCGTCGTAGTAGATTTTCCTGTAACAAAACAATGTTGGTACGGTGAAATTAATTCTTTGAGAGAGAAAGACAACTTTGTATAAACAATTTTTTCAAAAAGCTTTGGGATAACAGAAAGCTTACAGATGGGACGGTAATTTGTAACATCTTGTTTGGGTCCAGCCTTATGAATGGGAATGACGAAAGAAATTTTCCAAGCATTCAGAAATACACCACTATCTAAAGATGAATTAAATAAAAGTGTCAATGGAACGGAAAAAGCACTTGCACACTGTTTCAAAACGAAAGGAGAGATGTTATCAGGACCAGGTTGTTTATCTAAACTCAAACCAGCTAAGGCATTTCAAGTGTCAGAAGTACTTATATGCAAGAAACCAATATTAATGGGATTGTTTATACAGGTTGTTTCGTTAGAAGAAGGAATAGTGGATGACGTATAGACCGATTGAAAAAAATCAGCAAAGAAATCACAGACTGTGCGTATGTCAGAGGAAGTTTTACCAGAGTAATTCATGCAATTTGGAATACCATTGGAATTCTTTTTTCCATTTATGTAGCTCCAGAAGCCTTTGCTATTAATCTTTAAATTTTGCTCCGTACGTAACAGATAGTCTTTGTATAAGAATTTATTTAGAATATTGAATTCAGATTGGAGACGCCTATAGTTATTTAAGAGGGTAATATCGTTAACGGATTTTCGAAATAACTTGTACCCTTTGTTTTTTTTTATTATTTAAATTGCATAACCTTTTATTATACCATTTAGGCAAGTGGTAGTTGGAACGGGAAAATCTACAATAGCTGCGATTTTGTCAGTGTCAGCTTTCAAACACCCTTGCCCCACACGGTAACCTAAGTACTGAAGCTCATCAAAACAGAATTTGGATTTCTCCACATTGATGGTCAGCCCTGCTTTTGACAAATTCTCACTCACGATCTTCAGAATCCTAATGTGCTCATCGAATGTCGCCGACACGACCAAGAGGTCGTCGAGATAAACAAAAACTCGATCGTGCAACTCAGAAGGAACTACCTTAGACATAAGATAGCTCAAACTTGGTGCAGCATTACACAGCCCAAATGGCATGACCTTAAAATGGTACAAAGGTCGCCCCGGCACTGTAAAGGCCGTTTTCTCTCGAGAACTTTTCTCCAGTGGTATCTGCCAGAATGCGTCTTTCAGATCGATACTAGAAATATAGCGCGTTTCTGAAAGGCGGCTTAGCAGTCCTTCAATATGGCCAATTGGTCTCGCATCCTTCTTCGTCACTGAGTTCACTTTCCGAAAGTCCAGACACAATCGGTTCTTACCAGGCGTACGAACAAGTGCTACTGGGGAACTCCATGCACTGGAACTCTCTTCAATGACCCCCAAAGACAACATACGATCCAATTCGTCATACATCAAGGATTGTATCACTGGGGAAACGGAATAGTACCGTTGCTTAATGGGTATTGCATCACCTGTATCTATGTAATGCTCCATTAGACTTGTTCTCCCGAGCCCCTTGCTCGTGAAAGACGGAAAACTACGGACAACATTATGGAGTCTCGCGGACTCTTCACAACTAAGCTTACATTGGTTTGTAGAAATCCCTTCCGGAGAGATTCCCGAAATACTCGAGATTACGTTCGGTGCGATTTTAAACTTCCGCCAAAAGTCAACTCCTAAACATAGTCGCTGAGCTAGTGAACTCTGAACTATGTCCTTGTATTTGACGTCTGTCGTAATCATCCCTACTATCTTTTGTTTAAGTCCGTCAGCTGTGGATACGGTAGACTCTACCTTTCTTACTTTAACATGCTTTCCCTGCAAAAACTCTATCATGTCTGAACCTAGACAACTGATGCTGGCTCCGGAATCTAGGAGTCCTAGGAATTTTTTCCCAAGCATCTCGATGTTAACATAAGGTCGTGGATCATTTGACTCACGTCCTAGAGTAGCAGAAGCAACATTTCGGTAATTAATCCGCTTCTGACGGAAACGTACGCGTTTGGACAGTTCAGGAAAGGTTACGATACGTTTTCTAACCTCATAATAATTTTGTAATCTCTCGTGGAACGGTTTCCTATACAATGCACTCTTATTTAATTCATTTCTATTCATTTCAGTAAGTTTCTTTTCAAGTGGGTTAGATACGGTAACTTCAGGTTTCGTATCATAAAAATCGCGTTTCAATATTGTAATCGGAGTTTCAAGCTGAAGGTCTTTATTAGGGCTTGAAGCTCCGGGTTTTACTAGTGTAAAGGACGGGTCCCCCCGGATGAAGGATGAGTCCTTTGGCAGTTTTCCGCACACCTTGAACATGTGCGGGCGTATTCCCCTTCCAGACCGCAACGATAACAAAATATTTTCGGTGGTGAGAGACACTCCCCCCATGAATGACCGGTCTCTTTGCAATTCTAGCAAACAACCTTACTTATATCCCTGTCGACAGCTTCTAAATACGCGGGATCAGATTGCGGTACAGCAACAGCAAGTTCTTCTTCAATTTCTACCCCCACTTCATTTACATAACGTTAAGGTTGATATTTGTGTGCCAATGGAACGTAGTTGCTTGGTTTTGGCGTGTCTTGAATTCCGAATTTCTCGATAGTAGAAGCTATGGGTTCCGAATGTTAACAATAATTCGCCCATCTTCCTCTTAACATTGCTTTTCACTATTTCTACCAGTTCTTTTTCGGTCTTCGGGACACGTAACCTACCATTCAATTCTAAAATAACGTTATAGAAATCATTAAAGGTTTCATGTGGCTGCTGCTTCCTATCCGACATTCTCCGCGAAATCTCAGTATCCGTCTCAAGAGAACGGAACTGTTCTATAATGGCTACCTTAAGGGTTGACCATGACGCTTCTCTATTGGTCTTCAGAAACCTCCAATACCACTGCTCGGCAGGCCCACTCACAAAATGATGGAAATTTAAAGCTACCTCATCCCACTCGACACCAAAACTACACCTAATACGCCCTAGTCTAAACATGAAATCATCGATGGTCATGTTCTTACCATCAAACTTAATTTCCCATTTGTGGTATTGTGGGAATCGATTTCCAGACGTAGAAGTGGAAGTACCTGGTCTCCGTGGAGGATCGTTCGGGGATGTATCGTCAAAATTCATCGCGTGAGAAAATTGTCGAGATGAGCGCCGTCAAGCATGTTGAGTGGCGGATCTGAAGGATCAATTAAGTGGTCTGGTCTTATATTATTCTTGGCTGCTCTGGCTGCTGCTTCTGTAGCTGCTGAGGTTGCTCGCGATGCTGATCTTTCAGCGGATCGAGCTTTTGCCTGAAGTGTGGCTTGCGTAGCTAACGCAGCTGCAGAAGTTGATGCCCTGGCACCATAATTCCTATCCGTGTTCACTGTTGTTGCTGTTGATACTGGTACATTCATGCTCACTGCCCTCCCTGGAGGGGTAGGCATATCTGCTACGGGTACGTTGGTAGTCTGTGGTACAGTCTGTGATAATGGTGGGGTAGGTTGTGAAAGTTTTCCCTTAAAAATATTAGTCAGTTGTTGAAGTATTGTATTCTGACTTTTTATCAGCTCCTGGCTAAGGTATCTCCTATCTTCGGCTCTTTGTAAGCCTAGGTTGGCGGAAACGACTTGATCGATGTATGCAGTGAGCTCATTGTCTGTTCGAGGAACAGTCTGGTCGCAAAGACCTGCAGCAGATAATCTATCGCTGAACGACGAGTCGTCTGCATCTACTTGTAGTTGCATTTGCTCATTGTTTGTTGCATTAAGTGTTTCATCAGCGTTTGACGCATTGCCACCGTTGGCATTACCGCCGTTGTCACCAGCTGGAGACATAATGGAAATGCTCACGTAACCTGGGCGATAATCTGGGTGATATGGAGGAACAACTGATTTCCTACCTGTCCCTGACATTAACTGTACTGGAGACTCCTTGTGTATTGACACAAGATACTTTAAAAAAAAAATTGGAACACGAAGTGGTTTTACCACTTAAAATCAAAACTTGTTTACTTAAAATTTAAAATTTCAAAAAAAAAAATTTCTTAAAATTATATTTTTACTGTTGTTGTACATCTGAAGTACCTCTAAGGAGCATTGGTATCCTTAGGAATCTCTAGGACAGTACCTCAGTTATACTAAAAGGGTCTTTCAATTATTTGAAAGTGTTATAGGACCTTCGTTTCCTATAGAGGTTTAAAAAATTCAAAAAAAAATTTTTTAAAGGGTTTCACAACGGACGAGATAATTCAGTGTCGTTCTGTTGGACAGAGAACCTAATCAAAAAAAAATTTTATATATAAAGATATACTTAAATCAAATACTTAAAGTTTGGAAACCTTAGTGGTCAAATATTTATTCTTAATCTGTAATTTTCTAATTTTTGTCATAAACTATACGGTTCGGAGGTTGGATCTATGACCCATGAACATCACAACAACAAATTTTGGAGATTGCGCTCCTCGCAAGCTCCGGAATCATACAAAAAAAATGAAAAATTTACTTAGCCTAAAGGATTTGGTCAAATCTCTACTGGCTCTAAACTTGTTTTACTCAAACTCTTGTAGGGTTCGATCAGAATTCCAGTATCTCATTACGCTACTGCTGACGTGCATCGGGCAAATCCCCAACCACCGGTTAGCGCTTCATGAGAGTACTGATACCCGTCATGAATTACTACTACTAAATCATTTTCAAACATTCTTCTAAATTGGGTGCGATTTGTTCAATATTTGTAAAAATTACAATCTATATTTCAAGAAACTTTGATTTGATTGAGTGGAGAAAATCTCGATAAGTCAGTCTAACTTACTAAATTTCAATTTCTGCTAAACGACTTACTTCGACTTCAATATCCTAGCAACAGACGAGTGGACTGAACTTCCGTCCAAACCAGACAAGGCTTACTGAAATTGTCTCTGAAAATCTAGGGATGAAGATTTAGGATAAGACCCAATGCAACAGACGAAAGTCGGGGACCTGTCCACCAACTTTCCGGACAAAATGGAATCTTAAACCTTAACCTCGATGATATCTCCCCAGCGGAAATAACTCAAAAATCACATTCAAAAATTACTCAAAAATTTCGAACAAACAAAAAAATTTGTTCTCACGCTAAAAATTTGCTTCTTCTACTAAGTCTTCCCACACGTTCGGGCGCCATTCTGTAACGAAGGCTGGCCCCCACTATGTCAAAAGACATAGCCCCACGTTGGGCGCCATTCTGTAACGAAGATTCTTTTTATTTTTACAGAAAATTATTTTATTTTCTCAATAACAAAACAAAATCCCTATGAATGAATGTTGCTTTGTTATTGTTGTTATTGTTGTTGTTGTGGGAAATTTGAATTCTTTCACTATACGTATCTCCTCTCTCTGTGCGAGCATATGTGAAGGCAAATAATATTTTTTTTTCTAATGCTTCACATTATATTTGACTAGCGAGAGAATTGATAGTGGATGGAATTTTTGGGATTGAATTTCTCCTTTAAATAATATATACACAAATGTACATACATATGAAAATATGAAAGAGATAGAACACGAAAACAAATTTTCATACACATATGCATATATATCTTCCCACTTAGTAAAGGAGAGAAATTCAATATTTATATTTTTGAAATGTGTGTAAGAATTCTATAAAAAGAATTCTTCTTAAAAATAGCGGCGCACATGCGCGGTGGATGCATGTGCTTGCTCTTATCATACCTGTAAACTGTAACTGGAACCGAAATCTTGAAACTCTTCGCGAGAATAACCTGAAGTACGCCTTCGGGCAATCAAAAGGTGCCAACGCTAAGCCCTAATGTTAACTATAACCTCATACTGCAAGCACTCAATCTGTTTCTACCAATTTAAAGAATTTCTGTACCTCAAATCCTCTTGAATCTTCGGACACCGCTCTTCACCACTTAGGTTTGAGGACTACCCCAACCCCCTGGTGTGGCTAGGAATCTTACGATTCAAGTGTCGACGACTCTCCCACCGCGTCGGTTGACAGCAGCTGGCCTTGGCTCACTCTGGAGCAGGCGTGGGATCTTGCTGTGGGCTCGCGACTGTGTTACATTGGATATTTAACCTGCCAACCTGTGAACCTGGTCGTGCGATTCAATTTTACTTCTGGGGAGGCTCAGTGTGAAAAAAGAGTAAGGCCTATCAGTGACACAGCGTGCCACGCCGCACGACGAGAATAAAACGATATTTAGTAGCGCACCTAGTTGAAGAACTTAGTGAAATCTGCATCTTCTGATCCCAGTCTAGTGTCCTGAGCACTAACGATAGAGCTTATTGGGAAGTATAGGTGTTCGTACTTTCCTGGAACATTTCTACATCTACTCCTGCAAATCTGTTCCTGATAGTGTGTTGCAGAGGAGTGATCCAGGCGACTGACTTGGAATGGGAAGCCTAAGATGGTAGTTGACCCCCAGTTGCCTCAAAACCCGCCCATCAGGGAGTGAACTCGACCTGATCCATGGTTTCCCTTTGGCAATAAATCTATCCGAGAAACCCCTAATTGCGGTTGACTTGACTAGGTGGAATTTGTCAACCAGTGCCTCAAAACCCTCCCTATGTAAGGAGTCAGAGCTCACTTACGCCTATGGTTCCTGTTCGGCAAACTACTGTACAAGAACCCCAACTTAATAAAATAACTAAATTCTCAAATTGATTCGGGACACCACGGCCACTGTGAATGTTTAAATTCCCTAACCTGGGCGACACCGCCAATAAACTACTTAACTACGCGATTGATTCCGGACGACACCGCCACTGTGAATCTCTACTACTCTACCCTACCTATCTTTGTATGATTCCGTATCTAACACATGAAAAAGCCAATCATCTCTGACCTATTCATCGTCGATCCAAGGAGCTAAAATAAAATGGAGGTCAATCAACTCTGACCCTCATCTTCATCCGAGGAAACAATCTCCATCCTTATGCTTTGCTTGTCCAGGGTAGGGAGCGATTCAACCCCCTCCGAACCTATGCTTTAGCAATCCATAATAGAGAAAAATCTATATATCTAAACGTTCAAAATTATTCTGATCTCTATTAATACCAATCAGAAGACCACAACTAAGTTTTTCACTTGATTTTTATTTACTGACTAAAATCAACAAAACACTTAAAACAACTAACCTTAAAATTTATATATATATATATGTCTTAAATAGATCTTATCAGGTAAAATTTCTTAGAAAACTACTAAATACTAGCTATTGGGTACCTTTATTATACGATCTTAATGCAAATAAAAATTCAAATCTGATTTGTAAAAATCAATATTGCAAATAGAGACACAATTCGTGCTCTAGGTTAGTATTACGATTACAAACAATCAATTTTCCCTCAATTTTAGTTATGTTTAAATGTCGTTCTGTGGTTGATATTAAATTATTTTAAATATGCATACGGTTGTCGTTCATCAATGATGTAACAAAAATGTGTATATACACGAAGGGTAAGTCTGGTAGGTATATTAATAGCGTACAGCATTATGCATATAGTGAACTAACGCACTATGAAAATTGTTAGGGTAGGTCGCGTATAGCAAGCACTACAAGGATACGCTCCTTGGATGAACGTAAATTGTTCGAATAATGAAAAAGGAATTACTAAATACGTCAGGTAATTTGTGCCGAGCGGGCGGAGTGTTCTCCTATAAGTGTATTTAATAATTGTGCCGAGAGGGCAGGGTGATCCCTATTATTATATGGTAGGTATAGGCACCTGAAAGATAAATTAGTAACGGAGCGATAGACCGACTCCAAATCAAAAATTAAATAACTAAACATTGTGGAAAAAGTGTGGAGTACTATTCGTTCTCGTGGACAAAAAAAATGTTTAATGGAGCTGTCCGAGGACCAGCCAAACGATACGATGGTATGGACTGTTATTTGGATTTTAAAGATAGATATTTCACTTGTGACTTTAGCAAATGGTAAATTTCATAATCATTATAATAGCAATATAGTTTAATCGCAAAATGTAACTTACCACAACTTTTACGCCGGCTGGAGTGCACTGCTGCCTTTGTGTATTACGTTGTCGTTATTACTGCATATAGGTGCTATGGTAAATGATAGGTAAAATTTACTTTCGCTTTTTTTGGTCACTGGGTTTATATTTTCAGACGGGGGTGATTAAGGGGTTGAATGAACTAAATATTCACTTTGGTTGATTTCAATGTTCCTATTTGTGGGATTGGGTGGATTTATTCCACTATATCTCACGATTCACTTCAATGACTTTTGGGTAGGGACAAGGGATAAATGACACTACTTTCTTTTAAATTATTTTTCTTTTCTTATCAGATTCTTCTCTTTTCAGATTTTCATCACTATATGAACATGGGCTTCAGGGTAAGTTACTATTTAGACTTTTAAGCAAAACACTTTCACTTGTACTATATCTTTTACTTCTCTTTTTTTTTCTTTTCAGGTATAATCTTTAAGACACTTTGATACTGGACGTTATACTTTGACGATTCAACCACATTACGTTATTGTACTTTTCAATTGGTACACCAGCTATAAAGGGAATACAAATAATTTTAGTTTAACTCGTATACTTAAATTTGTTCTTAAATAAATTTCATAAATTATAAATGATACTTATTCTCCTGGCTGGTTCTTTTTATGTGGGTGACTGTGGATGTGCAGTTTTCTTCCAATTGTTGTGCCGCACGTGGCAAATACCGATTGGCTTCAATTTTCTAGGAATGTTTTCCTGGTGGCTATGCCCCAAGACATTCAAAATTGAGAGATTTTGTTGTGATTCGTCACAACAGATGTAATTTTCAGGCGTTGTGTGGTTGGACTGGGATTCGGGTCTCTCTTCCTCCTTTGGAGTTAGATGACGGCCCTCGAGTTCTGTGTCCTTTACCCACGAAGTAAAATAAATGTGTTTTAATGTGTTTTAGGTATCGCAGTTTGTTGCAATGAATTGTCGCACGCCGAAAATTTCCAACACGTGGATCTTTCGGGCATGTGGTGTGAGAAAAATTCTCAAAAAAATTATTTTTCCAAGAAAAACTCGAAGCAGTAAAATAATTCGAAGATTATTCGTCGGGATTTGTTTTATTTAATAGGAAAACAAGAAAGACTCGAAGATTGGTACAGCACATGGAATGACTGTACTTCTGTATTGGTGGCGTCGCTTTTGTGCGTTGTCTGCGTAGAAACTCCTCGATGCTTCTCTTTACGGATGGCGTCGGTTGCGTTTCGGCACAAGCACAGCAAATTTGTATGTAGCGTACGTACATATATCCTCGTGCACAGATTTTCCTATTGGAAAACATGCTGGGATTAGTTTTTTTTTGGCGGAAGAAGTAACAAAACTGCTTCCACATTAGTGCGTACAATGTAGCACTTACCTTTTTATTATAATTTCAGGGATTCCCTTCTCGTCGCTACGGATTTTCGTTTCCGTAATCCTCTTTCGTTGTACAAATTGCTGCGCGGCACAGATAGCAGCCGGCGTCAGACGAATTTTAATTGCGCAACAAAAAAAAAACTCTTCTTTTTTTCTTTCGTCGCCACCTTAATGTGTAGACAAAGAAAATTCTTCGTTCGCTGTAATTCCAGCGAATTCTTTTACAAGTTTTCTTTCAATTTACTTTCAACTCTTTAATATACTTTTATTTCTATTTTTAATTTACTTTTTCAACTTTTTTATTTCTTTAGCACAAACCTTTTTTTTCTTTTTGTAAGAACTTACTTCTGGCGATGTTCACTGGCTGGTGGTTCGTGATAGAAAAGTCGGAAACTCGTGAGAGATTTCCTATCTATCTGTCATGGATTCTTCAAATTCGCCCTGTTCATCATCTACGGTCTCTTTTCACTTTTAGGTATGTTCGATGCCGTTGCCTTAAATTCATTGTATAACGCAGTTTGGTTGAGGTTGATAATTGATGACACTGATTTTACAACTTACTTCTGGCGATGTTCACTGGCTGGTGGTTCGTGATAGAAAAGTCGGAAACTCGTGAGAGATTTCCTATCTATCTGTCATGGATTCTTCAAATTCGCCCTGTTCATCATCTACGGTCTCTTTTCACTTTTAGGTATGTTCGATGCCGTTGCCTTAAATTCATTGTATAACGCAGTTTGGTTGAGGTTGATAATTGATGACACTGATTTTACAAAAAGTGTTCAATTAGCAATTCCTCGCCAAGAATATTAGGGGTATTCACGATCTGGTGTAACTTGTCTTGCATCATTGTAAAAGTGGAGAAGTGCTACGTTTTCTTGCAATACAACAACAAATATACTGGATGTCATTTTGTTACACTTTTGCACTTTATCTATACCTCAACCCCATTGCAACAGGAAAATACAAGGGTGTAAAATTTGTACTTTTGATTTTGACATTTGTGTCAACCTGATTTTGACATTTGTGTGAGTTTTGCTACAGATTAGAAGAAGTGAGTTCACGATCTACAAGAAATACAAACAATTTCGCACTTTTACAATACTTGGTTGCACCAGACCGTGAATACCCCTATTGTTCGTGAAGAACTTTACAATGAGTTATATTGAAATTTAAGGTACTGTGACACTTTGTATTTGGACTAAGTCCGAAAGTATTCTCATAAAAGAAATGACACAGTCTACTCGTGTGAACGAGTAAAAAGTGTTCTGCAATTTGCATAAATTTTGCGGAACGTTCAGTTCGCTGTTTCTTTTTCTGCATTCTGTCAGGCATATTGCATGTGAATCATGCAGAACTTTATGCTTCGCACGTGAAGTGCTTATTGATGGATGTATATCCAATCTTTTCCTGGGTACATAAAGTACTTCCTTTTGCTTGTATGCCAAAATTAGATGGGAATTTTAAATGACATCTGATATGTCACAGAATATCCTAAGAAGAGTGTAGGTAGTTTGTGATGTGGGAATTTTTGAAATTCCTTGGGAATTCGATGGAATGTAGTGGTGGTGGTACATTTCCACTACTGGTGTGTTGATCAGTGTAATTGTGTCATGCCATGAAATGTCATCCTTACAAATTGGAAAGCAGAGTTACATAAATGGTGTCCCAGTTTAGTTGTGGAGAAGTATTACCGAAATCAAGATGAATGGCGAAGGATGCGAATACGCTATGCGAAGGAAGGATTTAAAGGATTCGATATTTTGCTTACCTACTACGTAAGTTTTATTTTCTATTCACTTAATATTTTGTATAAAGTTTTATTTTCTGATAGCTACCATCTTGTGTCGTCAACTCCGGAGCGGAAGAAAGGAAAATGTTTTGTGTTTGCAAACTACACTACGTGGTCTCTGATGAAGCGCACATGCTCAAGAATATGCCAACAGGTAGATACTCAAATTTGATCATCATAAGCGCAGAGATGAGAATTCTGCTCACAGGAACACCGTTGCAAAATAATTTGCTGGAATTGATGTATCTGCTGTGTTTTGTTATGCCATCGTTTTTTGCAAAGAAAATCGATGACATCAAAACGCTGTTCGTGAAGGCTGGTAGTTTTACCATGCTCTAGAAAAATAAGCAAAATCTACTTCCTCATCAAAAATCCGCTTCGTTTTTGTTTTATTTTCTTAGAAAGTGAAAAGGAAAATGAAGATGCATCCGAATTCATTGATCATCAAGTGGACCGTGGAAAGGGTATTATGAAAGCCTTTGTTCTTAGTAGGCTAAAGAAGGATGTGCTGAAGTGCTTGCCAAATAAAAACGATTACTTTGTGAGTCTTTGTTTTCAATATACTTATTTTTTTTCTTAAATATGTTTTTTTCTTTTTTGTAGCACAAAGTTCCAATGTCAGCGATTCAAAAGGAATACTATAAAGAACTGGTCGAATACTACACCAATCAAAAAGGAGAAGTCCATGGTTTACCTGACTCTTCGGGCGCAGTTATCGCAGTTTTTATAAACCAGGAGAAATTTCTCGGTTTTCAATGACTATATCGTTATTGTTATTAGAGTGAAAAGGAATACTTATTACTTGTTGCGCCCGAGATTTTAATATTATTTTATTATTTTTTATATTTTCTTTAAATTTTTCCTCAGTCTTATTTTCTGCTGGGTTATATAAATTTTCCTCAGTCTCACTGTCTGCTGAAATTCTTTTGATCTCAGTCTTACTGTCTGCTGGGTTATTTTTATTTTTGTTCTTTTTCTTATTATTTTTATTATTGAGATTGAAGTTTTGTTGAGAGTTGGAATCGAAGTTATTTAAGGTGTCTAGCCTATAGTCATTAGATATTAAGCTATCTGATCCGGCCCGCAGACAATCGGATTCAGATCCAGTTTCAAATGTTAAATTTGCTGGCTCGAACTTACTATTATTTGACCTTTGATTGGCATCCTTGTTTCCTTCTCTGCTGGTACTACCCGTAGGTACCACCTCGTAAGGTGTAGCAGTTTTATTCCGTTTCTCAGTTGTGTCTTCAACATCAGTTTTGGGCGAAAACATATCTCCTTTTTTTATTTTTAACTCTAATTGTTTTTTCTCATAATTAATTTTTGAATTATATTTTTAAAAAAGTCATTCCCTAATATTCCATCGAATGGGAGGTTTATCTCATTGTTAAGAACTTGAAAAGTGTTCTTAATTGAAATGGTGTGTTCATCAGTTTCGAACACTAGTACAGCAGGAGATTTTCCTAACGTACTGAAAGCATCACCGGCAATTGTTGATATTATACAGTCAACATTATTTTTTTCTATATCTAAAGAAATTATTTTTGATTTTATCAGGCTTATATCTGCGCCTGTGTCAATCAAAAATGTAGCATCTTTAGCATTGACTTTGATTCGTATCACCGGCTCTGAGTATCCAGTGCAGAATGATACGGCCATGCTAAAATTTATATTGGGGTACGGTGTACGTCGGCAGTTGTTAGTACTCGGGAGGAACTGCCGCTGTCCAGTTCCCGAGTGAAGTCGTTTTCCGACTGATAATAATTTTTATCGAGGTTTCCCTCGTTATTGTGTCTCGTAACATGATGTCTGGTGTCATGCCTCGAGAAAGGTTGCCTGTCAAAACGTTCTTCCCGGAAGGGATTGTTCCTTTGTGTAGGTTGGTTTTTCGTTCTTAAATGAGACAACCGCGTTCTACAATTATGTTGGGAGTGATTAATCCCATTGCAATATGTACACCTAGCGAAGTGTACTTCCCTTTTAATATTTTGTTGGGGAGCAAAATTGGGGAGATTGTTGTTCCTGTAACAACTTGACGAGACGTGACCTGTTTTACCACAGGTTTGGCAAATAGGTGGTCGGTTCTGACCATTTCGAAGGAAACAAGAAGCGGAAGTGTGGCCAAGTTTTCCACATGTTGAACAAGTGGGCCTGGGATTGAAGTTTCTAGAATTTGGTACTTGGGGTTCATTCTCCAAACGTGGTGATTGAATTATCGCATATGAGATTGCCGTTTTTAGATCTGTGGCATTGTGTGCTTTTACAAGCAATTTTAAATTAAAATTTCTCAGTCCGTCCTCGAAACAACGAATAGCCATAGTTCTGTTTTCAGTAATTAAGTAGTCTCTAACAGATTTGTCTTCTATGGAGCTACATGTCGCTGCGTCGAGAGCGAGAAGTAAATTAACCACCCGGTCTCCAAAATCTTTAACAGATTCTTTTGGCGTTTGTTTTGCACTAACCAATTCATTTTGTGCAGATGGTCTTGATTTGGTCTCTTTGAATTGTGACTCTAGTTCCGCTATAAGATCCTCCCATTTGGGAATGGTCTTATATTGGATATAATCAAATGCAGCACCTTGTAGTCTTGTTTGGACCACTGACAAGAATAGTGAGTGCTGTGTTTCATCCGTGATGAAAGAAAAAAGTGTGTTTCCGCAAGAGATAAAGCGGTTTAAAGCATCCGGGTTACCATCGAACACCGGCACGATATTATTAATGTCGCTTAGACTTATTTTTGTTGCCATTTTAGGCGAAGGTCTTTTTCTTATGGGAAAAACGTTTGGTTCGAAAAAGGGTAGGGCTTGGAGTAGTCCTAAAGTTTGTTGGTGTCGTGTAAGAATGTTTGTTGTGTTAAAAAAAATTTTTGTCGAAAAACGGTTTTACACTTTAAGATATATGTATATATATATATGAATTGTTTATTATAGGTACCTTAAAAATTTGTTTGTTGTTTCCTTTTTTTTTGTGTGTCCCACGATGTACCGCTTATTGTTTTTGTTGCTGCTAGTTGTTGTTGGTGTTGTTGCGTCTTCTGTGGACGTTGCCAGGCAAGCTTCACGCCCTATAGTTGGTTATTACGGCCTGGTCTTTTTTCACTGCCTACTGTCTGCCAAATACTTAAGCTCTAAAGCTAGCAAGGTCTTACGCTCGTAGGTCTTCTAAACACTTTTTATAACTTTTTTATAACTTTTTCTGGTGTATAGCCCCAGTACGCATCAAGAGAGAGGCCTCTTGTAGTGGTTTAGCAAAATTATGAAAAATTGGTAGAGGATTATTTCAAATAATCCCACCGCTGCCACCATGAAATGACCCGAGTTATTTAAGGTGTCTAGCCTATAGTCATTAGATATTAAGCTATCTGATCCGGCCCGCAGACAATCGGATTCAGATCCAGTTTCAAATGTTAAATTTGCTGGCTCGAACTTACTATTATTTGACCTTTGATTGGCATCCTTGTTTCCTTCTCTGCTGGTACTACCCGTAGGTACCACCTCGTAAGGTGTAGCAGTTTTATTCCGTTTCTCAGTTGTGTCTTCAACATCAGTTTTGGGCGAAAACATATCTCCTTTTATTATTTTTAACTCTAATTGTTTTTTCTCATAATTAATTTTTGAATTATATTTTTTAAAAAAGTCATTCCATAATATTCCATCGAATGGGAGGTTTATCTCATTGTTAAGAACTTGAAAAGTGTTCTTAATTGAAATGGTGTGTTCATCAGTTTCGAACACTAGTACAGCAGGAGATTTTCCTAACGTACTGAAAGCATCACCGGCAATTGTTGATATTATACAGTCAACATTATTTTTTTCTATATCTAAAGAAATTATTTTTGATTTTATCAGGCTTATATCTGCGCCTGTGTCAATCAAAAATGTAGCATCTTTAGCATTGACTTTGATTCGTATCACCGGCTCTGAGTATCCAGTGCAGAATGATACGGCCATGCTAAAATTTATATTGGGGTACGGTGTACGTCGGCAGTTGTTAGTACTCGGGAGGAACTGCCGCTGTCCAGTTCCCGAGTGAAGTCGTTTTCCGACTGATAATAATTTTTATCGAGGTTTCCCTCGTTATTGTGTCTCGTAACATGATGTCTGGTGTCATGCCTCGAGAAAGGTTGCCTGTCAAAACGTTCTTCCCGGAAGGGATTGTTCTTTTGTGTAGGTTGGTTTTTCGTTCTTAAATGAGACAACCGCGTTCTACAATTATGTTGGGAGTGATTAATCCCATTGCAATATGTACACCTAGCGAAGTGTACTTCCCTTTTAATATTTTGTTGGGGAGCAAAATTGGGGAGATTGTTGTTCCTGTAACAACTTGACGAGACGTGACCTGTTTTACCACAGGTTTGGCAAATAGGTGGTCGGTTCTGACCATTTCGAAGGAAACAAGAAGCGGAAGTGTGGCCAAGTTTTCCACATGTTGAACAAGTGGGCCTGGGATTGAAGTTTCTAGAATTTGGTACTTGGGGTTCATTCTCCAAACGTGGTGATTGAATTATCGCATATGAGATTGCCGTTTTTAGATCTGTGGCATTGTGTGCTTTTACAAGCAATTTTAAATTAAAATTTCTCAGTCCGTCCTCGAAACAACGAATAGCCATAGTTCTGTTTTCAGTAATTAAGTAGTCTCTAACAGATTTGTCTTCTATGGAGCTACATGTCGCTGCGTCGAGAGCGAGAAGTAAATTAACCACCCGGTCTCCAAAATCTTTAACAGATTCTTTTGGCGTTTGTTTTGCACTAACCAATTCATTTTGTGCAGATGGTCTTGATTTGGTCTCTTTGAATTGTGACTCTAGTTCCGCTATAAGATCCTTCCATTTGGGAATGGTCTTATATTGGATATAATCAAATGCAGCACCTTGTAGTCTTGTTTGGACCACTGACAAGAATAGTGAGTGCTGTGTTTCATCCGTGATGAAAGAAAAAAGTGTGTTTCCGCAAGAGATAAAGCGGTTTAAAGCATCCGGCTTACCATCGAACACCGGCACGATATTATTAATGTCGCTTAGACTTATTTTTGTTGCCATTTTAGGCGAAGGTCTTTTTCTTATGGGAAAAACGTTTGGTTCGAAAAAGGGTAGGGCTTGGAGTAGTCCTAAAGTTTGTTGGTGTCGTGTAAGAATGTTTGTTGTGTTAAAAAAAATTTTTCTCGAAAAACGGTTTTACACTTTAAGATATATGTATATATATATATGAATTGTTTATTATAGGTACCTTAAAAATTTGTCTGTTGTTTCCTTTTTTTTTGTGTGTCCCACGATGTACCGCTTATTGTTTTTGTTGCTGCTAGTTGTTGTTGGTGTTGTTGCGTCTTCTGTGGACGTTGCCAGGCAAGCTTCACGCCCTATAGTTGGTTATTACGGCCTGGTCTTTTTTCACTGCCTACTGTCTGCCAAATACTTAAGCTCTAAAGCTAGCAAGGTCTTACGCTCGTAGGTCTTCTAAACACTTTTTATAACTTTTTTATAACTTTTTCTGGTGTATAGCCCCAGTACGCATCAAGAGAGAGGCCTCTTGTAATGGTTTAGCAAAATTATGAAAAATTGGTAGAGGATTATTTCAAATAATCCCACCGCTGCCACCATGAAATGACCCGAGTTATTTAAGGTGTCTAGCCTATAGTCATTAGATATTAAGCTATCTGATCCGGCCCGCAGACAATCGGATTCAGATCCAGTTTCAAATGTTAAATTTGCTGGCTCGAACTTACTATTATTTGACCTTTGATTGGCATCCTTGTTTCCTTCTCTGCTGGTACTACCCGTAGGTACCACCTCGTAAGGTGTAGCAGTTTTATTCCGTTTCTCAGTTGTGTCTTCAACATCAGTTTTGGGCGAAAACATATCTCCTTTTTTTATTTTTAACTCTAATTGTTTTTTCTCATAATTAATTTTTGAATTATATTTTTTAAAAAAGTCATTCCCTAATATTCCATCGAATGGGAGGTTTATCTCATTGTTAAGAACTTGAAAAGTGTTCTTAATTGAAATGGTGTGTTCATCAGTTTCGAACACTAGTACAGCAGGAGATTTTCCTAACGTACTGAAAGCATCACCGGCAATTGTTGATATTATACAGTCAACATTATTTTTTTCTATATCTAAAGAAATTATTTTTGATTTTATCAGGCTTATATCTGCGCCTGTGTCAATCAAAAATGTAGCATCTTTAGCATTGACTTTGATTCGTATCACCGGCTCTGAGTATCCAGTGCAGAATGATACGGCCATGCTAAAATTTATATTGGGGTACGGTGTACGTCGGCAGTTGTTAGTACTCGGGAGGAACTGCCGCTGTCCAGTTCCCGAGTGAAGTCGCTTTCCGACTGATAATAATTTTTATCGAGGTTTCCCTCGTTATTGTGTCTCGTAACATGATGTCTGGTGTCATGCCTCGAGAAAGGTTGCCTGTCAAAACGTTCTTCCCGGAAGGGATTGTTCTTTTGTGTAGGTTGGTTTTTCGTTCTTAAATGAGACAACCGCGTTCTACAATTATGTTGGGAGTGATTAATCCCATTGCAATATGTACACCTAGCGAAGTGTACTTCCCTTTTAATATTTTGTTGGGGAGCAAAATTGGGGAGATTGTTGTTCCTGTAACAACTTGACGAGACGTGACCTGTTTTACCACAGGTTTGGCAAATAGGTGGTCGGTTCTGACCATTTCGAAGGAAACAAGAAGCGGAAGTGTGGCCAAGTTTTCCACATGTTGAACAAGTGGGCCTGGGATTGAAGTTTCTAGAATTTGGTACTTGGGGTTCATTCTCCAAACGTGGTGATTGAATTATCGCATATGAGATTGCCGTTTTTAGATCTGTGGCATTGTGTGCTTTTACAAGCAATTTTAAATTAAAATTTCTCAGTCCGTCCTCGAAACAACGAATAGCCATAGTTCTGTTTTCAGTAATTAAGTAGTCTCTAACAGATTTGTCTTCTATGGAGCTACATGTCGCTGCGTCGAGAGCGAGAAGTAAATTAACCACCCGGTCTCCAAAATCTTTAACAGATTCTTTTGGCGTTTGTTTTGCACTAACCAATTCATTTTGTGCAGATGGTCTTGATTTGGTCTCTTTGAATTGTGACTCTAGTTCCGCTATAAGATCCTTCCATTTGGGAATGGTCTTATATTGGATATAATCAAATGCAGCACCTTGTAGTCTTGTTTGGACCACTGACAAGAATAGTGAGTGCTGTGTTTCATCCGTGATGAAAGAAAAAAGTGTGTTTCCGCAAGAGATAAAGCGGTTTAAAGCATCCGGGTTACCATCGAACACCGGCACGATATTATTAATGTCGCTTAGACTTATTTTTGTTGCCATTTTAGGCGAAGGTCTTTTTCTTATGGGAAAAACGTTTGGTTCGAAAAAGGGTAGGGCTTGGAGTAGTCCTAAAGTTTGTTGGTGTCGTGTAAGAATGTTTGTTGTGTTAAAAAAATTTTTTGTCGAAAAACGGTTTTACACTTTAAGATATATGTATATATATATATGAATTGTTTATTATAGGTACCTTAAAAATTTGTTTGTTGTTTCCTTTTTTTTTTTTGTGTCCCACGATGTACCGCTTATTGTTTTTGTTGCTGCTAGTTGTTGTTGGTGTTGTTGCGTCTTCTGTGGACGTTGCCAGGCAAGCTTCACGCCCTATAGTTGGTTATTACGGCCTGGTCTTTTTTCACTGCCTACTGTCTGCCAAATACTTAAGCTCTAAAGCTAGCAAGGTCTTACGCTCGTAGGTCTTCTAAACACTTTTTATAACTTTTTTATAACTTTTTCTGGTGTATAGCCCCAGTACCCATCAAGAGAGAGGCTTCTTGTAATGGTTTAGCAAAATTATGAAAAATTGGTAGAGGATTATTTCAAATAATCCCACCGCTGCCACCATGAAATGACCCGGAAATTACCGTGCTTTCCTCGCGTTTAAGGAGAAGAGTAATTCGGGGAGAGAAATGGTTGATTAATAAAACAGTAAGTTTTATAAATTCTTTAAATCTTTTATTAAACTCTAAGGCCTGCTGTCTCAATGCTAGGCTACGACCTTTCGAGTTTCGAATTAATTATTTCTCTGACTTAAAACTAAATATTTAACTCTATTTATACAATTTTTGGTCTGCATTGACCATGTTCTTTCGTTTTATCTATTCATATGCATTTCCCCAATGACATAGTTTTATACTTTGAACTATTAAAAATTGTCAAAAATGCACTCTTTTCCATATTGATAATTCCACTTGAATTTCCTCATTCTTTTATCATGACAATAGTCATCACAAATTCCAATTCTTTTGCAATACAAATTCTAGTCCAAACGAATGAGTGTCAAAAATGTCATTTGTCACCTCGCTGATATGCGATCGAACATTTAACTATACTAGCGCTATCAGCATTTTATTTAGTTTGGGATTTCCCTCAGTGCCCGCAATAGCAGTGCATTGTTTTGGACTTTGGAAATTGGATTTCCCTTACTCATAATATGAATGCTTAGGCTGGCGCTTGGTTTTGGACTCGACATAAAGTGACGACAAATTTGTAGGTATGTAATTTGATGCCTTACTTTGGAAAATTTGGATGGTGAGAAATATTGAGGCTTGCTTGTGGGAATATCATATGGAGAAATATACATATTACGCTATTTGTGTTGCTGGTCAAGTGTATGGGAAAATGCAATGAATGAGTAATGCAGATGAGGATGGAAAAATGTAGAGGGCTGGAGTGCACACTACAGAGGTGACAAATGACGAGTCGACTCAATTGTATGGACTAGAAATTATGTTGCAAAAGAATTGGAATTTGTGATGATTTTTAATATGATGAAAGAATGAGGAAATTCAAGTGGAATCTTTTTGGGTTGTCAATATGGAAAGCAATGCATTTTTGGTAGTTTCACAATAGTTCAAGATAAAAGTATGTTATGGGGAAATGCATAAATGCATAATAGATAAATAAGAAAAAGAACGTGGTCAATAAAGACCCAATTTTTGTATGAAAGAAATTACATTTTTAGTTTTAAGTCAGAGAATATCTACTTTCTAAACTCGAAAGGTCGCAGCCAAAGCATAGAGACAGCGGGCCCTAGAGCTAAAATAAAAAGAAAGATTTGAAAAAGAATACCTCTTTGTTTTCTTTATATTCTCTCCCCGAGATTGCTCTTCTCCTTAATAGGAAAGAAAGCACGGCAATAAGTCGGGTTATTTCATGAGTGAACACGGACCACGAGACGTGCAGCACGCAATTCATGACCCGCGTTACTTCAGGAACACAGCTCTATGTATTTATTTTTGTTCTCTGGCGATGGACGCATTTAAACGCTTCTTCATATTCATCGGCTTAAATAAATACGAAATAAATAGACAAGATACGTCGTTCGACGCATAAGAGTTACATTTTTGGTTATAGTCTTCTGGGATTTTCCAAGCCCACGTGCTTCTTGACGCATATTTGAACATACCACATATCATATCGGCAAGGAACAGCGCAATCCACTGCACACATTTTTCATCGCTACGTATCAGAAGAGGCGTTTCAAAGAAACACGTACTTTTCTGATCCCTAGACTACATACCATGAGTGAATACATGCTACAAAGTGTTATAAGAAAACCACATGCGGTTAATAACACCGCATGCCATACTTCGACCAGCACATAAGCATACATTATACAAGCATGTACGTACAGATTAACGTGCTATAACAATCTTCGAAAACACCGAAACAAGCAACACAAACCAAAAAGCGACACTTTGTGTAAAGTACATCTTTGCACATCGTGGTATTATCTGTATCCATCCACATATCCAAACGTCGATTCAACCAAAAGAATCCAAACAAATTGGAACCGCAAGTTTTAGACTCATAAGAAGATTTTTATTGTAGATCATATAGATATATAATATTTTAAAGTAGCTTTCTGAACATATAATCGATTAATTGCATTTTTTCCTTTTTATCATACGGTCAAAAGATATATATTCAGACGAATAACTATCCTTTGTGTAATTTTACTTTATTACAAACTGCAAATCGCTTCCTAAAGAAAAGATACTGAAATAGATAACATATTACAAATTTAAATATTTAACAAAATAAAAAGATAAGAATCATTAATAGATACTTACCACCTTCCAGGCAGGTAAATCAGGGCATTGACTATAGTCAGAACTAAGATCATGCAAGAGATCCATTCGGACACTTCAAGTTTAATTCCAATCTAATATATCCTCGGGGCAGCGAGGGGTGTTACGAGTAAATCTATTGACAAACCTAAAGAAACAAACCAACCAAATTATCAACATTTCAATATATGTAATAACTTATTCAAGAAAACAGCTCTCGAATTCAACGGCACTCCTAGACATAAAGTCGGAGGGAGTAACTCAACATCAAAGTAAATTGCATCATTGGATATAAGTAAATCTCGCAGATACCATCATCTTCAAACACAGAAGCAGTGCACTGGTTCCAGTTAATGTATTGGTGAGTCGAAATATTTTTCGCAGTATATTCTTGAACATATTATTTATATTGTTACATGTTGATAAAATTTGATTGAATCTGGTTTCAATGTTCGAAAATATTGGTGTCTACAAACAGTAGAAATTCTCCTACCTTGAAATACACATATTTATCTCTCTCGAAGCATAAAGAGATATATATAGCGACCGTTACATGTATGATATACATGAGGTTGTATAATTGAACAGTTGAACACATAAATTCCTTCTTTTTGCTTATACTCATAGTTCCGAATATCTATATCAAATTCCGAGTCTATATTCATATGCCTAAATAATAGCTAGCTACAGAACGCCTATAGTAGTTAAAAAGAGTATCTTATAATCTTTTTTGTCTTGCTTCTGTATTTCATTCGCGCAGTAATTGAAGAGAAAACAATTCTCACAGAGTATAAAGAATCAAGAAAGGGCATAATATAAACGTAACGACATACGACACATCAATGAAAATTCTGTTGTCATAATTTTTTTGTGTTTGTCTTTTATTTAAAGTAAAAATAAAGAGCTTCATTGATAGACTCACCTAGTGAAAAAGGTACATAATTCAAAGATATTCATTTCCGTGATTTGCTTTCTGGAAGGTTATATATAACGTAGATAAGCATATAGGCAAATTAGAATCATAGGAAGTGAAAATTGAGAATATTCTTTCACGAAAGAGACATGAGTTAAAGATTCATTAATAAAGCGATTGCTCGTCTTAAATGTTATTTGGATTTTTGTCTGTCATCTGAACTTAGCGATAAATAACTTGCTGAATTTTGTTTACTAGAAATAACTTTTTGAAAACAAGATTATAAATTAGATTTAGCTTAAGTCGAATTAAGGTTAGCTTTTAGAATATCTTTCTTATTATTAATTGAGTTACATATAAAAATTAGATAATTTTAATATTCTCAGTTACCATTATAAGTTGAATAAATATTATATGATTTTTGAATTTTATAACGAATAAATTCTGACTTATTATTTAGAAAATGATCTATGCAATAATTTGGATGGAATCTAACCAACGCATACTTAGATTATTCAGTATGTGTGTTTAGGTATCTTCAGGTTCGAAGGGGGTTGGAAACCTCCCACTCAATCATCGGTGGAATAGTTTGTTTACAACTAGGAGGAGATGTAAATAGTTTTTTTTTTGATGTTGAATCAAGAATAAGTGTGAATGAATTGTCGTTTGATATGATCAAGTTGTTGAGGTGTGAATGAGATTAAAAGAGTAATTGATAGAGTGAGTTTAAGATGAGGTAATCTGTTTCAGGGATTATCTCTTCATGTGCAGGGGCTTTACATTAATATATTTCAAGTGCCCAGTGAAGCCAAGGTAAGTGTAGGATTTGTTCTACAGCTTCATGGGAAGGTTTTCAGCACGGGATACCAATTCCATCTTCAGGTATCCCCCGTCTATAAGTGAGACACCGAAGTTGTCGTCACAACAACAAAGGAGCTTGGTTATGACATATAATTAACAGTTCCAGGTTGACGCGATCACCTACGTCGACCCAAGTTTCAAGCTACGAGGATTGGAAGGTTTTAAGTTGTAGTTTCAGATAGTTTATTTTCAGGTTCATACTAATATCGGTGCGTAATCTGAGTATAATAATACAGGAGCTATGGGTTGCATCATCCTGTGGTGAAATCGATCGTCAGGTCGCCTAAGGTGACAATTAGGTTCGGGCCCCCAAACAAACGAACATTACGAGCAATGACAGCAGGACTCGAGGTCTGCAGAGAATGAAAAATAAGAGGTAACACGGCTGCCACTGGGTTGCAAGGATTCCACCCCTATATGCTCCTGGGCAAACCAGGGCCACGCGCTGTAGGCCGACGCAGCACTGGCGAGCAGCATCTTTGAAGTGTGTGCCCACTCTCTTTGTATAGTAGGAGTTCCAATCAGTTGAAGGAAGGGAGTTGGTACATCTTTAAGGTTTCGCACAGATGAGGAGGGGACGGTTAGTGGGAAATAATTCAGGTAAGAAAGACACGACGCTATTAGGTAATTGCTGGAATAGCACACCTCAGAGGGAGTATAGGTGTATGTCAGGGTTTGTTCATTGCAATTGCTTCCACTACAGATTCTGACACATGAGACGGCACCCTATTCTGGAGGTAGCCAGGATGATTGGGGAATGCGATGTGTAGAAGAACAGGCGGTTATTCCATCCACGACTGCCATCCCGTGATGCTTATGTATCACCTATATATTTCTGTGCAACGATTGACGAGAAGTGGAAAGGGACCTGAGAACGGGGGTTTTACCGCATGAAGACTAACGACGCAGCCTTCAGTCATTGGAAAGCTAGGTATGTATATGGTTTCGATATACTACTTGGGGGTACATGGCTGTGGTTACTTATTATTGATGGCAATGTAGGTTGGAAGTGAATTCTGATACTCAGTACCCAAATGTGTCTTGGTTCTGGTCCCTCATCTATTTCTGGGGAATTAGCAGGGATAGATGGAAGATTTGAGTCATTCATTTGATTATTAGTTTTTGTTATAGAAGGCGATTGAGGAAGATAATGTTTAGATGATATTCGTTTTGTTTATATTTTCTGTACAGATGCCGTTGTTTGTTATTGCTACAGATGACGTAGGGGGCATACGTTTTTGTGTGTCCTACAGACCACCATTCGTGCGTTAGATGAGTAGTATTTTTTTGAGCGATAATAATTATCATGACAGATGGCGTATGAGAAACGGTAATCATATATGGAAATGTTCGCTTCGCTTCTTCGGTCTGATCATCTGTATTCAGATGGTTATACAAAAAAAAAAACAACAACACATTTTATTCGTTACAGATGGCGCCCAACGTGGGGCCAAAGTTTTTCGGAGCTTGTGTCTCATTCGGGCCCTGTCTGTGCGCATTGATGGATATAATCAATTTTTCGATTCGTATACATTAAATTTTTTACTCGTTACAGATGGCGCCCAACGTGGGGCTTAAGCGTTATGTTCCACGGGCCCCGTTTGTGCGGATAAAGATTCTACAAAAGTTAGATAGATATTCGTTTTTAAACACCTTTTTACTCGTTACAGAACCACTGGTACTGCCTACCAAATTATTGCACTCCTCACGGTGATTAATTAATTAACTTCGATAACGCTGAGACATTAAAGTTTCCGTCGTAGGAAACCCGGCTTACTATCATATGTTATGCGAGTAGATTTAAATACTTTCGTAGTTTTTATTTTGCATTTGGTCCTTAGGACAATATTCGTTTAATGTCGGTAGCGACCAGTTAACATCACGTTTAACGCCGCGTTAAAGAATTTTGTTTTATTATTTTTTTTTTGATTCACTTTGCGATACGCATACTATATTCAAATCATTTTGATTATCACAGTAAGGTTAGTTTGCTCGGGTTAATTGTTAACACAGATTTGTTATACGATAGTCGAGAACACACTTATCCTTTTAAATGACGTAAGCTATAATATATCGTCACCCTACTATTGAATTGCCGTATACGCCATTTTTACATTTTTGGGAAATCGCATTTTAAGGTTCGGCAGTCTAGTGCGAAAAAACACGGTATTACACGGTATCTCTTTGGAAATCCTCTTTTATTAACAGTTATCGGATTCCTTCCGCCTGTTTTAGTTTTTAAAATATTTACATTTTTGTTCAAAATGAGTTTGCCGTATACGCCATCAAAATCAACAGCTTCTTTTAGTCCATACACGTACGTCAAAAAATGCACATACGGGCATTTCAATAATAAAATATTGAAATAAATTTAGTTCTTCTTGTTGGTTAATTTTCATTAAAAAAGTCTTTACAAAAGTTTTCAAAAAAAAAAATTTATTTCATAAAACTTAAAGTAACAGTCCATTTTTACTTGTGATTAAAGGTACTATAACGCAAGTTATGCATTCGTAAAAAAAAAAATTCTAACAATCAAACATGACATTACGATGATAGAGAAGTCGAAAAAAGTGGGTCCGACAATTCTGTCTGTGTGTCCGTGTGTCTGTCTGTCTGTATAGTTACCTACAGCCTAAGCGGCTGGACAGATTTGCTTCAAACTTGGTACATAGTAGTATTATGACGTCCTACAGAGGGGTTTTTGGAATTAGCATTCTAGCTCCAAAACTAAAGGTACCTGCCATACGATTTTTTGTGAAAAATTAATTTTTCTCAAATACGGCTCCTGCGATTTTGATAAGACTTTTTGAATTGAGTTTTCTGCGCAAATTTTATGTTTTTGTTGGAATAGATTTTCCAGGAAGTCTTATAACGGTACCTCCCATATGACCGGTTTTTTGAAATCCGATTTTCTCGTAAGCCACTCAACGGATTTCGATGAAATTTTTAATGTGGAAGCCCTATTATAAAAGAAATAATATAAATTCTTAAATTTTTCAAAAACTTTTTTTTGAGTTTTTTAAAAAAGTTTCAAATTTTTTTTTAATTTTTGGTTTTTCCAAAAACGGTTTAATCTATATTTTTTAAAATTTTTTTTCTGATAAAAATTTCAAACTGCTAGAAGTTGGTATACTCAAAAAAATTTGGAATATGTTTTCGAAAAGTTTTTCAAAAAAACTGTTTTTTAAATTTAAAATTGTTAATTTATACTTTTTTGAAAAACTCTTTACCAGAAGTGTCATACTCTGATGGGATACTTCTTAAACCTTTCAAAAAAGGGTGTCGTAAACCTGACTCAACAACAAAGTCAGGCTCTTGCATAGTATCATCGCTTCCTATAAAAATGGTTGTAAGAACAATAAGTTTCCATATAAGACTAGGCTCCATATAATTTCTTATATGCTTCTGCCCTAAACTCCTCTTCTTTTGGGACTAACTTCATCAATTAATCTTAAACAAGGAGTGTAAACATTGAATAAAAACTTAAATCAATTTAGATTAGAAGTTCTTACGAAAGAAGATCTTGGTTCATATTGGGCAGTGGAGAATCCATTTTTGACATAAGCGAAACACGTCCTCTCTCCACGAAGGTCTTCAGACTAATGAAATATTATTTTGCTGGCAGTCATATTTATGCGTTTTAATTGACACTGCAAAGCTTGTATGCACGTACGGCAATTGAAGAAGAAAAAAAATTCGTGCTTAATGACGTACGTGTATAGGATCTATACACATATTGCATTGCAGTTTGTATATGCACATACGTCAAAACAATACTAAGCATTCGTTTAAAATTCTATGGCGCAAGTCTTGATAATATGATTTACGTCAAAACAATACTTAAAGAAAAATTATGCTAAATTGTATGGAAAATTGGACGTATATGCCAAAATTTGGCATTTACGGCAAAACCATAATTGAACTTGATGATTTTGGTGGATATACGTCAAAACGATTCTGAATATCTCAGCAATTAGAAGAGATAGGGACAAATAGATGACAGATTTGGAAAGAGCGCCCCCGAAAACATAAGACTGCATACCCAGTTCGAAAAACGCATTTTGGCATTTACGGCATTTCAATACTAGGGGGACGATATATACTTTCACGTCTCGGATCGTCACCTATACCTTTAATATCGTCGAAACTATACTATCTTCAAATAGATTCGTTTAGTCTTTTTGTTGTTATTTGTTTACAAGACCACATAAATACTCAACGTAGATTCGCCAACGAATTAAACAGCGTACAGAGCACCTTATTTTGGGAATTTAACTAGTTACAATCTTACTTTTATAACTTTATATTTCATAACCATTTTTACAGTAGGTGATCCAGAAGTGCACTCCCGGATTTCCACTGTAAGAAAATACTGAGAATAAAAATCTCTTCAGTATTTACAAACGATAAACATATTAACATATTTGATTTACATATATTTGAATTATATTGTTAATTTCATTACTTTACAATCGAATATAAATGTTGGACGCGAATTGTGTTCCATCATATATGGTATATCATATATATTAATACGGAGTTCAAAAATCCAGTTTCCACCCTTTTTTTCTGTCATAATCAAAACAAATATGCCAAACCTATATATATTCTGAATGGGGACCATGTAAGGAAACAGCGAATGTATATATGAAGCACCTATGTCATTTTCCCCCCCAATTGAGAAATGGTCGAATTTCGACCACGGGGCGAACTCTAGTTTTGATTTATAATTGAACTACCTTTTTGTTGCTTGGAGGTAAAATACCTCTAGCAGATCCCTGATGCCTGTTAATTTTGTTTCACTTCTTGAGTATTCGGTTTTTATGGTCTAAGAGAATTTCGTGTCGTCGCTTTCATGTTATAGGCTTAGATATTTCAAAACGTTTTACTTACAGTCGGTTCCTTAAAACTTTATATTCTTTTTTTTTGAGGTTTTAAGATCAACGTCCACTACTTAGTCGACGTCAAGATTCTACCGCCGCGGTGATAAAAGTTTTTTTTTGAATACCATTCCGCGTTTTTCAAGTATCACTTGACAAATATCTTTATAAAATTTAGGTTTTTTATTATTATTATCTGAAGTTTTTTTTGATTATCAGATCCTCAACTTTAACTTTAGAAATTATTTGTAAAATTGAAGGATATTGTTCCAAAGTAAATTAACATCACGTATAGTGGTATTATATATACGTCACAATAATCTTAAGAGAATTTTCTAACTTTTGAAATAATTAATGTAATTAAATTCATTTTTACTTTACATAACATTTTGTAACGATTTAAAGACGAATAGTATTTTTAGTAAGGTTAATTGATATACATACGTAACAAAAGTAAGGTATATTTTATTTATAACATAAAAAGTTTGTTAGATATTAAGACTTGTTTTGAATAAATCATTCAACATTTTATAACGATTAAGAAAAATTTTGCAGTGGGTTCATTCTTCCATATTTAAAGATTTCTGGAAGAATTTACAGATTAAAATCATGAAGGAATAAGCTATTTATAGGGAGGGTGGTAACCCTCACCATTCGTCGAACGGAACAAGGTGTAGCAGCGATGGGGAAACAGCTGAAGTATCCGTAGTGCAACGTTGGAGTTTTCTTTCTCTAGGTATTAGTATCTTGGATAGATGCTATGATTTAGTTAGGGAGTTATGTTAGGCAGGCAATAGATTTGCTTGCATTCTTATTCAGCGGCTGCCCAAAATTTTTATGAGTCGTGGGGACTCGTAGGTCTAAGGACAGCCAAGGTCGATAGTAGGAGAGTTGATTTCTGCTTTCGTTTTGGGTGGGTTAAGAGACCAGGGGGATCACCAGTACACCTTTGATCCTCCCTCCCCTCATGGTTAGACACCTCATCCTCCACTTTCTGCGCAACATCGTGGTGGCAGAGTGGAAGGAAGGTATCATTCGCCATTGCAACCACAAACATATATGGTTTGCTTGTTTTATTTTATACATACTTACGCGTTCTATGGGTTGGCGTGATTGATGATTCAACTTCGATTTCTTTCTTTCGGTCTACGTTCACTCTCCATAATTGTTACGAGGTGCATCCGTGAACCAACCTTTCTGTAATTCAATTCACATAAATCTTTTCTTTGGAGGCTATGAGGGCCCTTAAGCATTTCAATATTTTTATTCGAATTCACACATCTCGAATTCAACGGTCGGCAGAAAAAAAAGAAGTAACACTGGTTAAGTAGATCCCGGAGCAAGTGCCCACGGCCTGGCTGAGCTAGTCATGGCTAAGGTACTGCCGGCCACCGAAACGGTCGATCTCAACCACGGTTCTACGTTGTTGCATGCCGTTCTTGTTGACTGTTCTCAACAAGCAGTTGATGAGAAAGGGGGCGTTGCCGGCATAGGATCGATTCCGTCCCTTCAATACAGTAATAGGTAGCCATAACTAGACAGGTGAATGCGATCTGGAGTGAAGTCTCTGGAAATGTGTAACGAAATTGATATCTGCGTTTTTACTCTAGTTATGAGTGGGGGATTTAAGTAGATTCCTTGGTTTTTGGTGTAGGCTACGACACAACATGGCTGCAAGGAGAACATCTATGACTTGTAGCGGATAGGCGCGAGCATGCTGACAGGTGCCCTCTAGGCTGTTCTACGGTGCTTTGTAGTCAGAACCTATGGTACGCTGTTGGATGGCTCGTGCTTCTGTGATGGGGATGGATAGAGAAATAAGAAGGGAAAACAGAGGATACAAGGGAAGTGAGAAGAGCAGGAGGCCGTAGTTAATAGGTGTAAGTATGCTTCCTATATTTTGGTGGGATGCTGGAAACACGGATGCCCGGTCTAATGGAGATGCTGTATAATGGTAATCATTTCTAGGGTGTATGAGGCTTGTCTCTTCTCGCTTCGTCTTCTTTCTTTTTGAGTGTTATTATGGATGGGTGTTTGGTTTAGGATAGGGACATCCATAGGGTGTTCTGCTGAACACGGATTGGAGATATCACGCTTAGTTCTTAAATTCAGATACATCTATATTATAATTAAATAATTATATAATAAATATTTCTCTAATTTTTACGTCACAACTAACAGCACTTCCTGAAGCTACTAGTTGGCCGTCTCGTCAAAAAATCAAAAGTAATGTTGAACACCCACTTAAAGGTCGTTTCATTCCAATACAAGAACGCTGCAATCGAAAATGACGAAATCAAGAGCCATCTTCTGTGCCATCATAAAAATTGAAAACAAGTCCAATCAAAACATTATTGGTTTGCTTATTTTTACTTGCCACCGCATTAGGACAAAAAACCAAGCGAAGTGCAGTAGATGTTGAGCACTTTGACAATAACCCTGGATTATATTTTGAAGATATTGTAGAAGCAAGACTGATAACTGATGAATGAAACCTCTTTATTTTCTTCAATATGACAAGTTATTGGAATGAGTTCCAAGGACTTCAAAAGGGCGTCGCAGAACTAAAGGCCAGATGCGAAGAACAACGAATTCAGAAGCCGAATAATCTCTGCAAGGCCATCATAAATCACCTAGAATCGCGTCTCCTGGAATCATAAAACATAAATGATATTCTAAACTACAGAAATGGTATCGCAATAAGAAAAAGAAGATCTCCATTCCGCATCATAGGCACGGTCGCAAACAAATTATTCGCGGTACTTGACCAAGAATATGCGCAATATATTGAAGATAACATCAGCATCGCCCAAAATAATGAACAACATCTACTAGACTTAAGCAAAAATCAAACATCTATAAGTGAATCAACAACAAATATTCTCAACAAGTCATTATCCTCAATAAAGGAACAGTTAAGTGAGGTGAGAGAGCAATTAACAATCGCTTATGATTCCATTGACATTCTCAATAAAACTGTACAGAGAACAGAAGTTCTCAAATATTTAACAATCTATGTCACTCAAATAATGGATAGTTTTCAACGAACTCAAATAGCAATCCTCGAAGCTATTTCAGACACTCATCAAGGAAGACTTAATGCTTTACTTCTTTCTCCAAGACAACTTTTGACAGAATTGGATACAATTCGTACAATGATACTGAGTTCATTAACTCTTCCAGGATACGATGAACATAATCTTCCAAAATTATACGAACTTCTTCGAGTCAAGACACGAGTTGCAAAATCAGCAATTGTATTTCTTGTAAAATTACCTTTAATAAATAGACAGATGTTCCAGCTTTTCAAACTAATTCCATTACCAGTTCAGCAAAATATATCGTTCATCTTCATTCAGCCATCAACAGCGTTGTTTGCTGTGACTCAATTCAGAGATCAGCATTTTGAACTTTCACAAGCGGAATATCAGGACTGTATACATATATTGATCCTAGACGTCGTATTTCTACTTCACCGAAGGCAGAAGAACACAGCACTATCTCCAAACGATATAGGTTTTGAGCTCAAAGATCTCAAAGCCGGGGAGAATGTTTAAACCACAACTATATATAAGAAATTATTCGAAAACACCCTATTTTAATCTAGAACACCCTATTCCCAACCAAATACACATTAAATTCCCAATTCCATTATAAACACCAAAATGTAACTTCAGCACTTTATTCAGGTGCTCGATATAAAATATCTATCCTATTACAATTATTTTCTCACCAAATCGTAGTATTATTTTCCCACATTGTAAATAATTGCTGACATGCATTTATGTAATTTAGTATAAATAAGCATACAATTTAAGAATAAAATCACTTTTCACTCAGAAGTCAAATCGTCATACTGTTTTCATTTATGATTGGTACCCCCCACCCGAGGCATTGTATATATAAACTATAGTACTACCACTTGAGGTGCGCCATCTATCGACGAAAAACTAGGCTCTAGTATGCCATGGGAAGCAACAACAACAATTAAAATGGTGGAAATTGTTGTTGTTGCTTCCCATGGCATACTAGAGCCTAGTTTTTCGTCGATAGATGGCGCGCCTCAAGTGGGAATACTATAGTTTATATATGCGATGCCCGAGGTAAGGAGCAATTTTAATTCAGTCCACCAAATAAGTTGGGATACCAAATATTTACAACAACTTTAAAAAAGTTGAATCAAAGTCGAATTCCAAATAGTTTTCGACTATAAACATGCCTCAACAACTATTTCCACATAGTTTTTAATTTTTACAACATGTCTTCGTTTATTATTATTATTATTATTATTTAGTACAAATATAAAATAAATAAACATTATAATATAAACATAAGCTAGAGCTACAGTGCCGTAGCAACGAACTGTTGGATACCCTATTCCCTATTTTTGTGTATGTGTATGTTCGCCTCCCGCAGCCAGCCGATGATCCAGTTTCATAAACAAAATTCTTCTTTACCAGACAGAAAAAGATTCAATAACATTAATTTTGTGTGGTGTGATGTTCAATTAGTGCTGGCACAATACAAAAAAGCATGTGCCACGCCCAAAGTTAAGACTTTTTATTGCCAAGGCAATTAGTATGAGCTCAGTGACATTCAATTTTATTCTTGCAGATCGATTTGAACAAAACAAGGCAAAACTTAAATTTTTAAAAATTAGATTTTGAATGGAAATAGCGATTATGGATGATTTTAACAATTGTTGAACCACACTCTGCTACGTTACCAAGGAACTTAAATCTAAGTGTTAATCTTTTTACTTCAAAACTGCGACCGAAAGTTAAAAAACGTTAAGAAATTAATGCATTATACGACTTTTGACGAAAATGCCCCTTAAAAGTGGGCGTGTCTCAAAAATTTGAAGCAATAACTAAGCTTTGATCATTAGTCAGTATTTAGGCATATGTGTAAAACTACAGCTGAATCAAGCAGTTTCTAAGCGATCTTACCTGAACAAAGGTATTTTATCAAAATCACGCCTTTAAAAGTGGGCGTATTGAAAAAATTTACTCAAGAAAATGTAGAAATTTTTTTCAAAAAAGGAACGGAAAGGAAAAAAATTTTAAATTGAATATTGGTAAATTTTTTAAATTTTTAAAACAACGTTTTTCATTCTTGCATGAAAAGTGGGCGAAAGCCACGCCCAAAATTCAAAAAATTCTTTTCATACACAAACGTTTAAGTTTCTACTAAGAGACGCAAAATTTTGGCTTGCGGATTCATTATAAATACCGTTTATTTGCAAAAACAATTTTTTATAGTTTCTAGTGAAAAGTGGGCGTCAGACACGTCTTAAATCAAATTTTTTTGATTTCACACACAAGATGTTTATGTGCAAGTAATACCCACAAAATTTAATATTTTTCGCTTTAATATAACAATTGTTATTTTATAAAAACAATATTGTTGGATTCGTATGAAGAATGGGCGTCTGCCACGCCCAAACTGAAATATTTTTATTTAATTGGAAGAAGGTTTACCTAAAGCTTACGTCTGCAAAATTTTAGCGGTATGCTTTTATCGTAACTGTACAAAAAACATAATTTAATTTTAAAAAATTGAGGTTGTTTATCAAAAATGGCCATTGTGGGCGTGTTTGTGGGCGGATTTTACCGGTTCAAGAACTTAGCCTTACTCTTGAACCAAAGATTACATATACCAAATTTCAGCTTTCTAGCTCAAAAATTGCGACCTCTAGAGAGTATACATAGGGACGGACGGACGGATGGACGGACGGACGGACGGACGGACGGACGGACGGACATGGCTTAATCGATTAGGCTTTTGATTCTGAGTCAGAATATATATACTTTTCTACACCTAACGGTATTATTATACCCTATTCCATAGAATGGGTATATTGTATTTGGTGTGGAGTTTGTAACATAGAGAAATAATACCGTTAGGTATAGAAAAGTATATATATTCTGACTCAGAATCAAAAGCCTAGTCGATTTAGCCATGTCCGTCCGTCCGTCCGTCCGTCCGTCCGTCCGTCCGTCCGTCCGTATGTATACTCTCTAGAGGTCGCAATTTTTGAGCTAGAAAGCTGAAATTTGGTGTATATAATCTTTGGTTCAAGAGTAAGGCTAAGTTCCTGAACCAGTAAAATCCGCCCGCAAACACGCCCACAATCGCCATTTTTGTTGAACAACCTCAATTTAATAAAGTTAAATTATGTTTTTTGTACAGTTACGATAAAAGCATAACGCTAAAATTTTGCACACGTAAGCTTTAGGTAAACTTTCTTCCAATCAAATAAAAATATTTCAGTTTGGGCGTGGCTTACGCCTATTTTGCATACAAAACCATCAATGTTGTTTTTATAAAATAACAATTGTTATATTAAAGCGAAAAACATTAAATTTTGTGGGTCTTACTGGCACATAAACATCTTGGGTATGAAATCAAAAAAATTGATTTTGGGCGTGGCTGACGCCCACTTTTCATTAGAAACTATAAAAAAATTGTTTTTGTAAATAAACGGTATCCGCAAGCCAAAATTTTGCGTCTCTTAATAGAAACGAAAAGGCTTGTGTATGAAAAGAAATTTTTGAGTTTTGGGCGTGGCTTACGCCTACTTTTCATGAAAGAACGAAAAACGTAGCCTTAAGAATTTAAGGCATTTTCAATGTTTAGTTTAAACCTTTTTCCTTCCGTTCGTTATTTGAGAAATATATCTCTACATTTTCTTTTGTAAATTTTTTCAATACGCCCACTTTTAAAGGCGTGATTTTGGTAAAATACATTTGTTCAGGTAAGATTGTTTAAAAACTACTCGATTCAGCTGTAGTCTTACACATATGCCTAAATACTGAAAAAAGTGCAGTTAGTGCTTCAAATTTTTAAGACACGCCCACTTTTAAGGGGCGTTTCCGTCAAAAGTCGTATAATGCATTAATTTTTTTTAAAGTTTTTTAACTATCGGTCGCAGTTTTGAAGTAAACAGATGAACACTTGGATTTATATTCCTTGGTTACGCAGCAGAGTGTGGTCCAATAATTGTTAAAAACACCCATAATCGCTCTTTCCATTCCAAATCTAATTTAAAAAAAATTTAAGTTTTGTCTTGTTTTGTTCAAATCAAATAAAATTGAATGTCACTAAGCTCATAACAATTGCCTTGACAATAAAACGTTTTAACTTTGGGCGTGGCGCACGCCTTTTTTTATTGCGCCAGCATTAATTGAACATCACACCGCACAAAATTAATGTTATTGAATTTTTTTCTGTCTGCTAAAGAAGAATTTTGTTTCTGAAACATCGGCTGTTTGCGGGAGGCAGACGCATGCACATACAAAAATATGGGGAATAGGGTATCCAACAGTTCGTTGCAAACGTACTGTAGCTCTCGCTTATGTTTTCTCTATGTTACAAACTCCACACCAAATTCTATGGAATAGGGTATAAAAAGCGTGTGCCACGCCCAAAGTTAAGACTTTTTTATTGCCAAGGCAATTAGTATGAGCTCAGTGACATTCAATTTTATTATTAATGGAAATAGCGATTATGGATGATTTTAATAATTCTTGAACCACACTCTGCTACGTTACCAAGGAACTTAAATCTAAGTGTAAATCTTTTTACTTCAAAACTGCGACCGAAAGTTAAAAAACGTTAAAAAATTAATGCATTATACGACTTTTGACGAAAACGCCCCTTAAAACTGGGCGTGTCTTAAAAATTTGAAGCAATAACTAAGCTTTGATCATTAGTCAGTATTTAGGCATATTTGTAAAACTATAGCTGAATCGAGCAGTTTCTAAGCGACCTTACCTGAACAAAGGTATTTGATCAAAATCACGCCTTTAAAAGTGGGCGTATTGAAAAAATTTACTCAAGAAAATGTAGATATTTTTTTCAAAAAAGGAACGGAAGGGAAAAAAATCTTAAATTGAATATTGGTAATTTTTTTAAATTTTTAAAACAACGTTTTTCATTCTTTCATGAAAAGTGGGCGAAAGCCACGCCCAAAATTCAAAAACTTCTTTTCATACACAAACGTTTAAGTTTCTACTAAGAGACGCAAAATGTTGGCTTGCGGATTCATTATAAATACCGTTTATTTGCAAAAACAATTTTTTTATAGTTTCTAGTGAAAAGTGGGCGTCAGCCACGCCTAAAATCAAATTTTTTTGATTTCACACACAATATGTTTATGTGCAAGTAATACCCACAAAATTTAATATTTTTCGCTTTAATATAACAATTGTTATTTTATAAGAACAATATTGATGGTTTCGTATAAAAATGGGCGTCAGCCACGCCCAAACTGAAATATTTTTATTTAATTGGAAGAAAAAATTTTAGCATTATACTTTTATCGTAACTGTATAAAAAACATAATTTAATTTTACCAAATTGAGGTTGTTCATCAAAAATGGCGATTGTGGGCGTGTTTGTGGGTGGATTTTACCGGTTCAAGAACTTAGCCTTACTCTTGATTCAAAGATTATATACATATACCAAATTTCAGCTTTCTAGCTCAAAAATTGCGACCTCTAGAGAGTATAGGTACATACGGACGGACAGTTGGACGGTCGGACGGACGGGGTGCCGTGACTTAAGGGCAAGTGACATAAGGCCAACTTTTAAGAGTTGGCCTTATGTCACTTTGCAAAGGGTCTTAAGGCCAATTTTTTTTAAAACATAAGGGCAAATGAAATATTTTATTTTTTTGCCAAAAATTCCGGTTTGTGGCGTTAGAATTCTTATCATTATCTTTTTTAAACTATTTTATATTCATTACACGCATTCTTCTTCTCATTAGTGAATAACAAGTCAAGTACAACGCGTGGTAAAATGGGAAGTGTGACTGATTTAATTTACAGCTTTGAATTTTGTGAAGGTTTAAAGAAAGGAAGTAGGTAATTAAAAGTTCGAAAAAATTATTCTGCACCCATTCGAACTTTTAATTACCTACTTCCTTTCTTTAAACCTTTACAAAATTCAAGGCTGTAAATTAAATCAGTCGCACTTCTCATTTTACCACGCGTTGTACTTGACTTGTTATTCACTAATGAGAAGAAGAATGCGTGTAAATGAATGTAACATAAGTATTATTTAAATATATGTGTGCATATATCATATCGTTTTTCTTAGAAGTTTTAAGAATAATTTTAATTTATTTTAACTTGCAAACTAACTAGGTAAGGAGAAAACATTTCAAAGTGACATAAGACCAAATTGGCCTTACGACATAAGGCCAGCTCTTAAAAGTTGGCCTTATGTCACTTGCCCTTAAGTCACGGCACCGACGGACGGACATGGCTTAATCGATTAGGCTTTTGGTTCTGTGTCAGAATATATATACTTTTCTATACCTAACGGTATTATTTCTCTATGTTACAAACTCCACACCAAATACAATATACCCATTCTATGGAATAGGGTATAAAAAAAAACAGCACTATACTCTATTCAAGTAATTTGTTCAGCACATGCCTTATGAGGGAGCTTTTTATCTACCAATGATGCCTGCAGGTAATCCCAATGGCAAACTAAAACAGAAACTGCCTCTGAAATTAAACCCAAACCACTGAACACACAAGAATTGTTGTTGTGATTTTCGATAAATTTGGCCGCACCCATAACCTTTCAGTTTGACTGCAAAAAGCAGACTAATTTTTGTTTCTTTTTGTTCAGTATAAATAAAAACAACCCTCATCGTCATCGCACAAAGCACATCTAAAAGGTGTTGACATGATTTTAAAAAAGGGATCTCGCTACTGCATTTCTATGTTGAGATTTGGATTTTGTAGCTTTTTCAGCTTTTGATTGATAGGGAGGTGTTGTCATTTGTTTTTGTTTTTGTATCCTTTCTGAATAACCGCTTGGTGGTGTGGAAGAAGATAAATAATTTTTGATTTTTTGTTTTAAATCATAAGATGGTAACCCTAATGTATAATTTACTCGATTTGCGGCAATTTACTATGCAAAGTATGGAAACCCTGTGAGAGCTTTAACTTGAGACCGATGTATGCAAGCCAATATAGCCAGACTGAGAGGCAAACGTCCTATCTTCCTTGTACTGAACAAATTACTCGAATAGAGTATAGCTACCAGAGGCTTTCGGCTTCGTTAAGGTTTGGAAGATGCCAAGAAATCCAAAAGAAACTCTTTCTCAGATTATGACGATGAATTTTCATTTCCAGTCACCAAATTATTGTCTTTCATTTGTTCTGCTTATTTTTCTCTCTGCAAGTTATATATATTTTAATTATATTATTTCATTGATAATGTATTCAAAAACTTACTTCATTAAAATAATTTTTTTATTTCTACAGTGAAAAAAGCGCACCTAAATTTATTCCTTCTTTATTCATTTTAAGATTTGAGAATAATTAATTGAAAGTGGTCGTTTGACAGTGTAACAAATCCTAACTAATGTATCGTTCATAAATGGTTTGTAAAAAACCCAACAAAACCTAACAATGACACTCCAACAAATTTTTTTTTTGCATAACAACAAATGTCGACTATCGTCAAAAAAGAAGGCACCAATGATATTGCGCATGATGCTATAAAAAACGCCAAAACATTGTCAAACTCCGTGTGTTATTATGACGTAGAGCGCACAACTCCATTAACATACTAAAGGTATACATGAATATTATTTTAATCCCTCCCGGCCACACGTTTCGTAAGCGAACAGCTAGCGGCAAATTTAATAATGAAAATTGTCGAAAACGTTGCGAAAAAACGTAACGCAAGTGGTAATAAAACGTTCCAGACGCGTAGGCGAATGGATACTTTTTGACGAAGAGGTTTTTGAACCACTGATGTGGCTTGCTGCATAGTATTCGCTTTAAACGTTTCGTTTACGTCAAAGTCAACTATGCCATTTTTGCCGACACATAACTTAAGTCTATTTTTCGAGACATTTCCCATCGAACCACTACAATACGAAATCCAGAAGAAAAGAGAAATTATCATTCGAGGAGTAGATGACTTAGCATTACTTAAGAAACGAATATCCTATCAAAAAAGAAAGGAGACATTACCTAACAAAGTCTCTCATCACGATATCCATCAATATGCTGTTGGGTATCTGCCACTCTTACCTGGTTTGATCCTAAACGCCGTATTTGTACTTCACCGAAGGCAGAAGAACACAGCACTATCTCCAAACGATATAGGTTTTGAGCTCAAAGATCTCAAAGCCGGGGAGAATGTTTAAACCACAACTATATATAAGAAATTATTCGAAAACACCCTATTTAAATCTAGAACACAATGTTCCCAACCAAATACACATTAAATTCCTAGTTCCATAATTCACACCAAAATGTAACTTCAGCGCCTTATTCAGGTGCTCGATACAATATATCTATCCTATTAGAATTATTTTCTCACCAAATCGTAGTATTATTTTCCCACATTGTAAATAATTGCTGACATGCATTTATGTAATTTAGTATAAATAAGCATACAATTTAAGAATAAAATCACTTTTCACTCAGAAGTCAAATCGTCATACTATTTTCATTTATGATTGCTACCAACCACCCGAGGCATTGTGTATATAAACTATAGTACTACCACTTGAGGTGCGCCATCTATCGACGAAGGAGATATTCACAGACTGAAAAAGAGAGTTTGGCGTTGGTTTGGGCAGTAGAAAGATTTTATTATTACCTTGCAGGAATAGAATTTGAGCTTGTAACGGATCACAAGCCTTTGGAGGCTATATTCAAGCCAACCTCCAAGCCTCCTGCTAGAATCGAAAGATGGGTTCTACGACTTCAATCCTTTAAATACAAAGTAATCTATCAGGCAGGAAAATCGAATATTGCAGATTCATTGTCAAGATTATGCAAGATTGAGGATACGGATTCTTTCGACAGGCATTGTGAGAACAGTGTATGTGCACTGATAGAAAACGTGGTTCCTATAGGCGAAACAGTTACCCAACAAAAAAAATCTAGAATAAAAGTGTTAATAATGAATATCTTAGACTCTGATCAGGAAGTTGAATTAGATAAAATAAAATTTAAATATGATAAACTCGACGATTTCAATATTGTCGATACAAAATATTTTAATAACCCATTAGAAAACAGACTTAAAAAATTAGAATCACTCTTAGAATTTCAGCATTGTAATCCTGATGAAAGAAAGTCAATTTTAAAAATTTGTCGTGAGTACAACGACCTGTTTTATTTAGAAGGCGATCACCTTACGCATACGAATGCTATGCGTCACAAAATCATAACTGAAGAGGGAAAACCACCCCTCTACACAAGACCTTATAGACTTCCAGATAGCACAAAGCAAGAAATCCATAAGCAGGTAAAGGAAATGCTAGACGATGGAGTAGTACAACCAAGCAATAGTCCATGGAATTCACCCTTACTACTTGTTCCAAAGAAATCTGGACAAGATGGGACCAAAAGATGGAGAGTCGAAGTCGATTTCAGAAAGTTAAATGAACTTACTGTCGGTGATGCTTACCCTTTACCCAACATAACTGATATTTTAGATCAGTTGGGAAGAGCAAAGTATTTCAGTACGCTAGACCTTGCAAAAGGTTTCCATCAAATCCTCATGGATAAAAAGGACAAATCCAAAACAGCTTTTAGTACCCCGTTCGGACATTATGAATACAATCGTATGCCGTTCGGTCTGAAAAACGCTCCTGCTACTTTTCAAAGGCTTATGAATAACGTGCTCATGGGACTCCAAGGTATTGAATGTTTTGTGTACGTAGATGACATAGTCATTTACGGTTATGATCTTAAAGATCACAATACTCGACTCATTAAAGTTTTAAATCGCCTTCGAGAAAACAATCTTAAACTCCAACCGGAGAAATGTCATTTTGTTAGGAAAGAACTAACCTATCTGGGGCATGTCATCTCAGAGGATGGGATTAAACCAAACCCTGAAAAAACTAAGGCTGTAAAAACTTTCCCAGTACCTAAAAAACCCAAAGACATTAAATCTTTCCTAGGTTTCGTCGGATACTACAGAAAGTTTATACCAAATTTTGCTGAACTTGCAAAGCCTTTAACAAGACTATTAAAGAAAAGCGTTCCTTTTCAATGGGATGCCTTTTGTGATGAAGCATTCAGGGCTTTGAAAGAAAAAATTATAAATCCTCCAGTTTTGACATATCCAGATTTCAGTCAAGAATTTCTGGTAACGACTGATGCAAGTGATATTGCATTAGGAGCCGTCTTATCGCAAGGTCCTATCGGCCACGATAAGCCCATTTTCTTTGCTAGTCGAACTCTTAACGATGCAGAAACTCGTTATACTACCTCTGAAAAAGAATTACTCGCAATCATTTATGCTCTGAACCAATTTCGACCATATATTTATGGCAGAAAATTCACCATTATAACTGACCACAGTTCGTTACAATGGTTAATTGGACGAAAAGACCCCACTTCCAGACTAATAAGATGGAGAATTCTTCTAGAAGAGTATGAGTATACTATAGTTCACAAGAAAGGAAAATATAATACCAATACAGATGCACTTAGTCGTATAACGCACGACACTGAAACCAAAGTTTTGGTAACGACCAGAAATCAAAAAAGAATTCTTGAAGAAAAAACCAATGAACATGATTTAATAACGATCGAAGAAGATCAACCAGAAAGAGTAGAATCCCAAATAATAAATAATTTAATCTTCAAAAAAGAGTCTATATTTCTTAACAATAAAGTAAAATTTAAAGCATTTCTTCTACCCCTAGTAGAAACCCCAGAAGAAAAAATACTAAAAAATCGTATACCCAATTTCTCAAAACCCAACCTAGGTCAAACGTCCACATTTTATTTGAAAGAAACAAATACTACAGTTATTGTCACTGTTCTACCATTACCAATACGAAGTTTGTCAGACCAAAATATCATAAAAGATAATCTGAAAAACATCATTAACAAAGTTATCCAAGAAAACATAAAATCCATTGCATTATCCTTACCAATAAATAGCCAAACTCAAGACGAATTAAAAATTTTAATAACTGAAACTCTATCACAATTAAATTTTACAACATATGTTCATACCGATCCACGAAAGTATATAGATAAAATTGATGACATAAACAGAATACTACATGAAAACCACGAATCACCTTTTGGCGGTCACCAAGGAATCAGCAGAACGGCAAAACGAATAAAACAATATTATTATTGGCCAACTATTACAACAGATGTAAGAAAACACATACAAAAATGTGCGTCATGTCAGAAAAACAAATTGTCGCGATTCAACAAGATTCCCATGAAAGTAACCACTACCAGTAAAACACCTTTCGAGCGTATAGCTCTTGATATAGTAGGTCCATTACCTACAAGCTACGAAAGCAACAAATACATTTTGACGTTTCAAGATGACTTAACGAAATTTTCAGAAGCAATCCCTGTACCTAATGCAGAAGCAACAACTATAGCTCGCATGCTAGTTGAACGTTTGGTATGCAGATTCGGAATTCCAGAGTCAATTCTTACAGACCAAGGAACGAACTTCTTAAGTAACTTATTTAAAGAAATTTGCAAAATTCTAAAAACAAGAAAGTTACAAACAACTCCATACCATCCGCAAACAAATGGTGCGTTAGAACGAAGTCATAGAACGTTAGCGGAATATCTAAGACATTATACTGACCGAGATACATTGAACTGGGATACATGGTTGCCATACGCTATGTTCGTGTACAACACTACACCCCATAGTAGTACAACGTACACTCCGTTCGAACTATTGTTTGGTTACCCAGCACGTATTCCAAATTCTGTAACTCAAACTCCTCAAATACAGTATAACTATGATAACTATGCTAATGAACTAAAAAGTCGTTTGCAGCACGGATACAAAATTGCTCGAGAAATACTATATGAAAAGAAGAAACAAAATAAAACTTATTACGACAAAAATGTTAAAATAAAAAATTTCAAAATTGGTGATAAAGTACTAATGACAATTCAAGCTCGACAAAACAAACTTACACCATTATGGGAAGGCCCGTACATTGTAACAAACATCATTTCCGACGAAAATACCGAAATAAAAATAAACAAAAAGACAAAAATTGTACACAACAACGACTTAAAATCCTTCACGGAATAACGTTCACGAAAATCTTTATCATTTTCCGTATAAAATATTGTGCCCAAACTCAACGAAAAAAAATCTTTCTCTTCGCAGATGGATTCTCTAGGAGAACTCAACCACTTAACTATAATAAGCGAAATTCTCTCCCCACGAATAGAAGCCATAGATTATGAACCAGATTCACATTGGCTTCTATATAATATAGTTTCGGATTATGAAATTCCACTGAAAAAGGGGGTCACCAAAATAGGCTTCGACTACCCCAACCATTTAATGATACGCTCCGCTTTGGTTTCAATCATACATGCGAACATAGAGATAAGCTCTGACGACGAAAGCCTAAAAATCAATGATTGTGAGTACTCGAAAGGGACTTATATTAATGGACGAAGGATGAACCCCTGCCAAACAAGCGTAATTAAATTCGGAGACATAATTGGATTCGGAACCCCAACAGAAAATTTCGAGCTGAGACTCTGCCCAGTTTATGTTCTCAGGCGACGTCGAGCGTACCCACATATAATTAATCCCTGGCGACATAATTACCGAGAATATAGCAGAGTTATACTTCCCCAATTTTTCACTGAAACCGATGATTAACTAGTAAAAGTGTTAATTAAAGATATGAAATAAAAAAAAATATTTTGTCTATTTCCAAACACTCAAAGTCTTTTCTTCTCTCACAAACACTGAGTAAAGAGCAACATTCTCTTCGATTTTATTTTTATAAAATTTTTAAGAAGAATTCCTTTTTTCGCTTTACTAGAACACAACATGAAATTTACATCTGTACTCTTTGGACTGTGGTGTACGGTATATGGTTATATATCAATAACACCAATCAACCAATATGCAGGAATATATTTTGAAAACATAGGAACAACCGAACTATATGCCCATGAATGGAAACTGGTCGTGTAATATGATCTTAAAGATCTTACAATAGCACTAACACACGCCGGGACCTTCATAGCAGAGATAAACAACATATGCAAACAATTGAAAGAAAAGGAGAAATTCAAGATATTATGCGACGGGGCAATAACGGAAATGAATCATCTATTTTTAGACATAGAAACAAAATATGGACTAATTAATCCCACACACCGACAAAAAAGAGCCTTACTCAATGCAGTAGGAATCGTAAGTAAGTCATTATTTGGCACATTAAACGAAGATGATGCCGATTTTTACAATACCGAAATACACAAATTAAAACAAAACGAAGATCATGTACTACCCTTAGTAAAACAGCAAACACTAATTCTTGAAACCACAAAGAACGTCTTCAGCAAATCTGAAGCGGCAATTCAAAGTCAAATGACAGCAATCAACCTTAAAATAGAACAAACAAAGCAGATGATAGACAGATTAATTAACTCTACAAACGTGGTTGCTTTCATTGAATTAGAATCTCTAACATCGTTGGCCACACTCATTATCATAAGATACCTCAATACGCTAGACGATATACTCGATTTGATCACAGATGTAAAACACGGCAAACCTCATCCAGCCATAATATCCACAAATCAACTTGAAGAAGCCTTAAAAAGAATAAAAAAAAAAACAATAACATAGTATCCCTTTATAAAAGTTGCACTACAAAAGTCGCAATTAATAACGACAAAGTTATTTATGAAATCAAAATACCCTTACCTCTAACCGAAAAATTTCACTTATACAATAGTATCCCTATACCCACAAAGCATGAAAACAACTTTGTGTTCATACGCCCAACATCCCAATACACTTTAATAGACAATAACAAAGAACATTATTATCAAATGAATTCAGCAGAATTATCTCGCTGCAAAGTACAAGATAAAACGTTCTTATGTCCTCTTACACACCCTTTATTTAGCACCAACATAGAAAACTCACAATGCGAAATCCAGCTATTAATTAAAAATACTATTAAACCAACTTCTTGCCAGATAATGCAATGAAACCACTCTACAATATGGATCCAACTCTCACAGGAAAATAAATGGATATTCTCTTCATTTCACGATTACTTTATTGACGAAATATGCAACGACAACGTCACTTCCCATACCCTACACGGTACAGCAATCATAGAAATTTTAGGTAATTGCTACCTCAAAAACAAAGATATGACAATCTTTGCATCAGGTGAAAATTCCACGACGTTTACAAATTTTTACATTCCCCCTTTGAACATCTCAAAACTTTTAGTACACACGTCCCAAAACATTTCTAATATCCCTGGAACTCTAGCGATTTTAAAATTCTCCAATCATGATGATCTTAAATTTATTTCCCAAAAGATAAGCGAGTTAAAAGCAGACGAAGACAAACCTTTAACAAATTTAAACGAACACCACGTTCACCACTACATACTCACATATACGATCATAATTATAATTTTGATACTGGGCTGTTTCAAAAAAGTCCGAACCTACAAGTTAAAAAATAAAGCAAAACGATCAAACACAATTAATGAAAAAATACAGACAATACAAACTGAACACCCAACAAAAAACGGTAACCGAACACCAGAATTAGTGCTTGGTATATAAATATGTAAATCCAATTTTCTTGTTCGAAAGACGGTTAAAACAAAAAAAACATAAAAAACAAAATATATACGAGATGTCATACAAAAATGTATGTCAGAATTATTATTGCAACTCGAATTTCACGTAAAAAAAAAAAAGAAGAAAAAAAAAATGTTTGTTAATACTTCAATTACACTTACAATGTTAACATTATTCTAATCTATATATTTTCAATTAGTTTAAAGATACTATTAATTTTATGCATATACAAAACAATCATAGTTATTTCATTTCATAGTTTATTTTCTATTTTGTAATAATATAACCTTTAAGCAGCAAAATGTAAACAAAATTGTTCAACCTATATGTAATGCATTTGTATAATTTAATTTATTACTCTTATATTCATGTACAGAAAATTGACCTTTTACAGATCAATTTTCTTTTTCGAAGGGGAGGAGGATGTAGTGTGCACTCCAGCCCTCTACATTTTCCCATCCTCATCTGCATTACTCATTCATTGCATTTACCCATACACTTGACCAGCAACACAAATAGCGTAATATGTATATTTCTCCATATGATATTCCCACAAGCAAGCCTCAATATTTCTCACCATCCAAATTTTCCAAAGTAAGGCATCAAATTACATACCTACGAATTTGTCGTCACTTTATGTCGAGTCCAAAACCAAGCGCCAGCCTAAGCATTCATATTATGAGTAAGGGAAATCCAATTTCCAAAGTCCAAAGCAATGCACTGCTATTGCGGGCACTGAGGGAAATCCCAAACTAAATAAAATGCTGATAGCGCTAGTATAGTTAAATGTTCGATCGCATATCAGCGAGGTGACAAATGACATTTTTGACACTCATTCGTTTGGACTAGAATTTGTATTGCAAAAGAATTGGAATTTGTGATGACTATTGTCATGATAAAAGAATGAGGAAATTCAAGTGGAATTATCAATATGGAAAAGAGTGCATTTTTGACAATTTTTAATAGTTCAAAGTATAAAACTATGTCATTGGGGAAATGCATATGAATAGATAAAACGAAAGAACTTGGTCAATGCAGACCAAAAATTGTATAAATAGAGTTAAATATTTAGTTTTAAGTCAGAGAAATAATTACTTCGAAACTCGAAAGGTCGTAGCCTAGCATTGAGACAGCAGGCCTTAGAGTTTAATAAAAGATTTAAAGAATTTATAAAACTTACTGTTTTATTAATCAACCATTTCTCTCCCCGAATTACTCTTCTCCTTAAACGCGAGGAAAGCACGGTAATTTTCGGGTCATTTCACCTCGCTTCACTAGCGTTATCAGCATTTTCTTTATTTTGGGATTTCCCTCAGTGCCCGCAATAGCAGTGCATTGCTTTGGGTATTAAAAATTGGTTATCGCTTACTCATAATTTGAATGCTTAGGCTGGCGCTTGATTTTGGACTCGACCTAGTGACGACAAACGACAAATGTATGTACTCGTAATCTGATGCCTTTGGAAAATTGGATGGTGGAAAAATATTGTGGCTTGCTTATGGGAATATCATATATGGAGGACTATACATAGTATGCTATTTGTTCTGTTGGCTTTACTTATGGGAAAATGCAATGAATGTTCTTGGCTTGCTTATGGCAATGAATGTAAGCAGATGAGGGTGAGAAAAATGTAGAGGGCCGGAGTGCACACTACATCCTCCTCCCCTTCGAAGAAGAAAATTGATCTGTAAAAGGTCAATTTTCTGTACATAAATATTGGCGTTGTTAATTAAATCATACAAATGTAGTTCATATTATGTTTAAAATGTTTGCTTAAATTTTGTTGCTTAGCGGCTATATTATTACAAAAATAGAAAATAAACTATAATATGGAATAATTATGGTTATAACATTATAAAAATGATATTAGCATTGTCATCAAACATTTTTTTTTTTTTTTATATATAAAGGTTATTGAACAAATTTAAATAACTATGATTCTATGTTCAATATCTATAATTTTTGTTTTGGTTAAATATTAAGTTAAATATCTTTAAATAAAATTTTCATATATATACGTGGTGTATGTGGTGTTCATTTAAGTCTGATAAAGGTTTGTCTTCGTCTGTTTTTAGCTCGCTTATCTTTTGGGAAATGAATTTGATCATCGTGATTGGAGAATTTTAAAATCGCTAGAGTTCCAGAGATATTGGAAATGTTTTGGGACGTGTGTATTAAAAGTTTTGAAATGTTCAAAGGGGGAATGTAAAAATTTGTAAAGGTTGTGGAATTTTCGCCTGATGCATAGATTGTCATATCTTTATTTTTGAGGTAACAGTTTCCTAAAATTTCTATAATTGCTGTATAGTGTAGGGTATGGGGAGTGACATTGTCGTTGCATATTTCGTCAATAAAATAATCGTGAATTGAAGAGAATATCCATTTATTTTTTTGTGAGAGTTGGATCCATATTGTTGAATGGTTTGATTGCATTATTTCGCAAGAAGTTGGTTTAATTGTTGTTTTAATTAATAACTGGATTTCGCATTGTGGGTTTTCTATGTTGGTGCTAAATAAAGGGTGTGTAAGAGGACATAAGAACCTGCTATCTTGTACTTTACAGTGAGATATTTCTTCTGAGTTCATTTGGTAATAATGTTCTTTGTTGTTGTCTATTAGAGTGTATTGGGATGTTGGGTGTATAAACACAAAGTTATTTTGTTGAATTGTGGGTAGGGGAATGCTTTTGTATAAGTGAAATTTTTCGGTTAGAGGTAAGGGTATTTTAATTTCATAAATAACCTCGTCGTTATTGATTGCGACTTTGGTATTGCAACTTTTATAAAGGGATTCTATACTATCGTCTTTTGTTATATAAGGTAGTTTAGTGTTAAAAGGGAGTTCTTGTTTTATTTTCTTCAAAGCTTCTTTGAGTTGATTTGAGGTTATTATGGCTGGGTGAGGTTTACCGTGATTTACGTCTGTAATTAAATCGAGTATATCGTCTAACGTATTAAGGTATCTTATGATAATGAGTGTGACCAGCGAAGTTAACGATTCTAATTCAATGAAAACAACCACATTTGTAGAGTTGATTAATCTGTCTATCATTTGTTTTGTTTGTTCTAATTTAAAGTTGATTGCTGTCATTTGACTTTGGATCGCAGCTTCCAATTTACTAAAAACGTTCTTTGTGGTTTCTAAAATGAGCGTTTGTTTCTTTACTAAGGATAGTACATGATCTTCGTTTTGTCTTAACTTTTGTATTTGGTTGTTGTAAAAATCAGCATCATCTTCGTTTAATGTGCCAAATAATGACTTACTTATGATTCCTATTGCGTTGAGCAAGGCCCTTTTTTGTCGATGTGTGGGATTAATTAGCCCGAATTTTGTTTGTATGTCTAGATAAAGATGGTTCATTTCCGTTATTGCCCCGTCGCACAATATTTTGAATTTCTCTTTCTCTTTTAGTTGTTTGCATATTTCGTTAATCTCTGCTATGAAGGTCCCAGCGTGTGCTAGTGCTATTTTAAGATCTTTAAGATCGTAGTACACGACCAATTTCCATTCATGTGCGTATAGTTCGGTTGTTTTTTGTTCTGACTTTGAGTGTTTGGAAATAAAATAATATTTTTTTATTTATTTTGGATTAACAATTTATTAATCGTCTGTTTCTGTAAAAAATTGGGGAAGTATAACTCTGGTATCTTCTCGGGTATTATGTCGCCAGGGATTAATTATGTGCGGGTACACCCGGCGTCGCCTAAGGACATAGACTGGACAAAGTCTAAGTGTGAAATTCTCATCTTTGATTCCGAAACCGATGATATCTCCGAATTTGATGTCGCTTGGTTGATGGTGGTTAATCCTTTGTCTATTAACGTAAGTCTCTTTTGATTACTCACAATCTTTGATAGTTACGTTTTCGTCGTCAGAACTTATTTCGATGGTCGCATGGATTATAGACACCAAAGCGGAGCGTATCATGATATGATTAGGATAGTCGAAGCCTATTTTGGTGAAACCTTTTTTTAGTGGGATTTCGTAGTCCGCGACTATATTGTATAGAAGCCAGTACGAATCTGGTTCGTAGTTAATGGCTTCTATTCGTGGAGAGAGAATTTCACTGATGATTGTTAATTGGTTGAATTCTCCTAGAGAATCCATCTGCGAAGAGAAAGTTTTTGTTGAGTTCGGGTGCGCAATATTGTATGAAAAATCTTTTTTCAGCTTTATTCCGTGAAGGCTTTTAGATCATTGTTATGCACAATTTTTGTCTTGTTACGTATTTTAATTTCAGTATTTTCGTTGGAAATTATGTTTGTTATGACGTAAGGGCCTTCCCATAATGGTGCAAGTTTGTTTTGTCGAGCTTGGATTTTCATCAGTACTTTGTCACCTATTTTAAATTTCTTTGTTGACGTGTTCTTGTCGTAATATATTTTATTTTGTTTTTTCTTGTCATATAACATTTCTCGAGCAATTTTTATCCATGTTGTAAGCGACTTTTTAGTTCGTTTGCGTAGTTATCATAATTATACTGTATTTGAGGAGTCTGAGTTACAGAATTTGGAATACGCGATGGGTAACCATACAACAGTTCGAACGGAGTGTACGTTGTACTGCTATGGGGTGTTGTGTTGTACACGAACATAGCGTAAGGCAACCATGTATCCCAATTCAATGCATCTCGGTCAGTATAATGTCTTAGATATTCCGCCAGCGTTCTATGGCTTCGTTCTAACGCACCATTTGTTTGCGGATGATATGGGGTTGTTTGTAACTTTTTTGTTTTTAAAATTTTCCAAATTTCTTTAAACAAGTTACTTAAGAAATTCGTTCCTTGATCTGTAAGAATTGGCTCTGGAATTCCGAATCGACATATCAAACGTTCAACTAACATGCGTGCTATCGTTGTTGCTTCTGCATTAGGTACAGGAATTGCTTCTGAAAATTTAGTTAAGTCGTCTTGAAATGTTAGAATGTATTTGTTGTTTTCATAGCTTGTAGGTAATGGTCCTACTATGTCGAGAGCTATGCGCTCGAAAGATGTTTTACTCGTGGTGGTTACTTTCATGGGAATCTTGTGGAATTGCGACAACTTGTTTTTTTGGCATGATGCACACTTTTGTATATGTAATTTTACATCTTTAGTAATAGTTGGCCAATAATAGTGCGGGTGGCAATGGTACAGTGGATGTAGTGCTTGGTTGCTAACCTAAGAGTTGTGGGTGCGAGCCTCAGCCTGGGCAGCAATTTTTATTTATTCCCCCAGTTTCAACTGGACGCCACCCGTGGGATTTTCTTGAGATAAATATCATCTTATTCTCAATCCATTGTACCAACAAAAATTCTTTCCTATCTTTCTATTCCTTCTAACTAATTCCGTGCAGTTTGCATTTAAAAGACCTTGGGTCTTACAGGCATATAGTTAAAATTATTATTATTATTAGCATTGTTTTATTCGTTTTGCTGTCCTGCTGATTCCTTGGTGTCCGCCAAAAGGTGATTCGTGATTCTCATGTAGAATTCTGCTTATGTCTTCAGTTTTATCGATGTATTTTCGTGGATCAATATGAATGTTTGTTGTAAAATTAGATTGTTGCAAGGTTTCAGTTACTAATTTTTTTAATTCGTCTTGAGTTTGACTATTTATAGGTAAGGATAACGCAATGGATTTTATATTTTCTTGATGAACTTTGTTTATGATATTTTTCGGACAATCTTTTATGACATTTTGGTCAGACAAACATCTTATAGGTAAGGGTAAAGTAGTGATAAGAAATTTGATGTTTGATTCTTTGAGAAAAAATGAGGATGTTTGGCCTATATCGGGTTTCACAAAATAAGATATACGGTTTCTTAGGGTTTTTTCCTCTGGAGTTTCTACCAATGGCAGAAGAAATGCTTTAAATTTTACTTTATTATTGAGAAATATTGACTCTGTTTTAAAGCTTAAATTATTTATTATTTGGGATTCTACTCTTTCTGGTTGATCTTCTTCGATCGTTATTAATTCATGTTCATTGGTTTTTTCTTCAAGAATTCTTTTTTGGTTTCTGGTCGTTACCAAAACTTTGGTTTCAGTGTCGTGCGTTATACGACTAAGTGCATCGGCATTGGTATTAAATGTTCCCTTCTTGTGAACTATCGTATACTCATACTCTTCTCCATCTTATTAGCCTGGATGTAGGATCTTTTCGTCCAATTAACCATTGTAATGAACTATGGTCAGTTATAATGGTGAGTTTTCTACCATAAATATATGGTCGAAATTTGTTCAGAGCATAAATGATTGCGAGTAATTCTTTCTCGGAGGTAGTGTATCGAGTTTCTGCGTCGTTTAAAGTTCGACTAGCAAAGAAAATGGGCTTATCGTGGCCGATAGGACCTTGTGATAGAACGGCTCCCAATGCGATGTCACTTGCATCGGTTGTTACCAGAAATTCTTGACTGAAATCTGGGTATGTCAAAACTGGAGGATTTATAATTTTTTCTTTCAAAGCCCTGAATGCTTCATCACAAAAGGCATCCCATTGAAAAGGAACGCTTTTCTTTAATAGTCTTGTTAAAGGCTTTGCAAGTTCAGCAAAATTTGGTATAAACTTTCTGTAGTATCCGACGAAACCTAGGAAAGATTTAATGTCTTTAGGTTTTTTAGGTACTGGGAAAGTTTTCACGGCCTTAGTTTTTTCGGGATTTGGTTTTATTCCATCCTCTGAGATGACATGTCCCAGATATGTTAGTTCTTTCCTAACAAAATGACATTTTTCCGGTTGGAGTTTAAGATTATTGTCCCGAAGGTGATTTAAAACTTTAATGAGTCTATTGTTGTGATCTTTAAGATCATAGCCGTAAATGACTGTCATCTACATATACAAAACATTCAGTACCTTGGAGTCCCATGAGCACATTATTCATAAGCCTTTGAAAAGTAGCAGGGTTTCTTTGGAACAAGTAGTAGGGGTGAATTCCATGGACTATTGCTTGGTTGTCTCCATCGTCTAACATTTCTTTTACCTGCTTATGTATTTCCTGCTTTGTGCTATCTGGAAGTCTATAAGGTCTTGTGTGTAGAGGTGGTTTTCCCTCCTCAGTTGTGATTTTGTGACGCATAGCATTAGTATGCGTAAGGTGATCGCCTTCTAAATAAAACAGGTCGTTGTACTCACGACAAATTTTTAAAATTGGCTTTCTTTCATCAGGATTACAATGTTCAAATTCCAAAAGTGATTCTAATTTTTTTAATCTGTTTTCTAAAGGGTTATTAAAATTGTTTGTCTCGACAATATTGAAATCGTCGAGCTCATCATATTTAACTTTTATTTTATCTAAGTTAATTTCTTGATCAAAATGAACGGTCAGAAACCGTCAACCTGGGATATCTATTAATTTCCTTTTATGAAGGATAGAATTATCCTGGTTGATGCGTTAACCGAATGTCAACGGTAGCGAGAAAAGCGAAATAATTCTATTGCAAAGCGTAACTAGTTTTTCCGAGAAACCTTATCTAGGTATAGATTATTAGCAAAAAGGACTTTTAATGGCTACCGAACGAGACCATCAAAGCTAGCGAAACGACAACGAAATTTGTTTTAGAAAAAAAGGCAAGGATTTCCCCCTAAGGGTTATGATACAATCTGGTGATTTTATTTAGCAAAGTTGTATTTATACAAGATCAATCCAATTTCGAAAGAGAGATTACGTTATATTTTAAGTTTAACTTCAAAGGCGAATTCAAGATATTTAAAAAATATGGCGAATGGTATAAACTGCGCGCCAGATTCAAAGTTAAAAATTCAAGTTTTCAAATTATAACTTGTGAATGTTTACTTGTTAATGATTAATTATTTATATAATGTTAATACAATTTCAATGCAATTTCAATTGTTTTATGAATAAAAAGGATTATGCTTATTTAGATGAATTTCGGATCCAACATTCCGCCTCCTTTGAAAGGACTCTTTCAAGACGGAATAGCTGCTAGTTTATGAATGGGTCGTCTATATTCTCCTCGTGTTGTCTTCACATCTGCGACTCTGACTCGACCATCTGGACCTTCGATAATTTTAGTGACTCTTCCAATGAGCCACCTTTGGGGCGGTAAGTTGTCTTCGTGAATGATGACTAAGCTGTCGAGTGCGATGTTCGCGCTGGGTGACGTCCACTTTGCACGGCCTTGGAGTTCTTGGACGTACTCGGATGACCACCTTTTCCAAAAATGGGTTTTGACGGCATTTATTCGCCGCCATCTTTGAAGATAACTGATGTCGGATACTTCTACTGCTGGCTCCGATACTGCTTTTAGCGATGACCCAATGAGGAAATGTGCTGGCGTTAGGGCTTCGAGGTCGTTGGGATCTGTAGACATCGGCGTTATTGGCCTCGAATTCATAATGGCCTCGATTTCCACAAGTGCTGTTGTCAATTCTTCAAACGATAGCTTTGCACCTCCAAGGCTTCGATAGAGGTGGCCCTTCGCCACTTTAACGGCAGCTTCCCAAATTCCACCGAAGTGGGGTGCCCTGGGGGGTATAAAATGAAAATTTATGGATGCATTAGAACAAAAGTTAATTATATTTTGTTGATTAGACTTTCTGAACAACATATCACGCAATTCTCTAAGTTTTGACTGTGCGCCAACAAAGTTTGTCGCGTTGTCACAATGGATGTTTCTCGGGAGACCTCTACGACCTATCATTCTTTTCAAGGCTCCTATGAACGCATCGGCTGATAGGTCCGACACAGCTTCTAAATGGACTGCTTTTGAAGCGAAACAAACGAAAACCGCCACATAGGTTTTGTACGGCACCTTACCGCGAATTCTATAATACGTGTTTATTGGACCACAGAAGTCCACTCCGCAACATATAAATGGACGTGAAGGGGTAAGTCTTTCAGCAGGCAAATCTCCCATAACCTGCTTAAACAATTAGGGTCTATACCTTACGCAATGAGGGCACTTTTGAACTATTCGTCGTGCTACCTCTCGAATATTGATGATCCAAAATCGTTCTCTTGCAAGCGCCACAAGAGCTTTTGGACCAGCATGGTAGTTCGAAACATGAAGTTGTTGGACGAGTGTTTTGGTGAAACTACATTCCTTTGGCAGTAACAGTTGATGCTTGTTCTCTTCTGGAATGTTCGCGTGCTTCAATCGTCCTCCTACTTTTAGCAAAAGTAGCCCATTCCTCTCCTCAATAAATGGACTTAAAGAGTTTATGGACCCTTTAAGTGTTGAGTTTGTTTTGATTGCTTCGATTTCCTTGGCAATGTACTTCATTTGAATCAAATTAACGACTATTTGTAAAGAATACTCCAGCTCTTCAGATGTCAGGTATTCACCTGGGAATGGGATTCGCCATCTCCGTAAATTGATATACCTTGCAACGTATGCGAAGATTCTGACAATCTTAGTGTATGAACTAACTCTCTCTATTATCTCGAGATAATGATAATGATAAGGATTTTGTTCTGTCTTTTGACAAATCAGAACAGTTTTTCTTTTTTCCAACGAAAGTTCCTCTGGAGGAGGAAGAATTCCTACTGTGGATGGCCAATTTTCCTCCTTTTCAATTAAAAAAGCTGGACCCTGGAACCAAATTGAGTTCTTTAGCTCATCTACCGTGCATCCACGCGAGACCACATCTGCAGGATTATCGGTTGTTGGAACATGTTTCCAAACTACTTGCTTCGTTGTTTCCTGAATTTCAGCTACCCTATTTCCAACGAATGTATTAAGCTTTGACGAGTGCGTGGATAACCAGTGCAAAACAATTGCAGAGTCAGTCCAAAAAAACGCTCCCGAATAGTTTTTGTCTATGACTCTTTGAATTTTTACCCAGAGTTTAGATAAAAGATGTGCGGCGCAGAGCTCTAAGCGAGGAAGTTGTTTAGTTTTGGCAGGTGCCACCCTGGACTTGGCAACTAATAGTTTCAATCCTACAGATCCAAATGCATCTGTGGTTCTGAGATATATGCAACAACCATAGGCTTTCATGGAGGCGTCTGAAAAACCATGTATTTGGTAACTCTGTTTACTTTCGATAAATATATATCTTGGAACTGAGAGATTTTGGAGTGAGTGGAGGTCGGTCATAAACTGACGCCACTCAGTGTCGATGTTTTGTGGAATTGACTCATCCCAATCCACTTTATCTATCCAAAGCTGTTGTAGTAAGATTTTAGCCCGAATGATGATGGGGCTAAGTAAACCCATTGGGTCAAATAGTGACGACGAAAGAGAGAGTATAGATCTTTTTGTATATCTTGTGTAGTTACGATTTGGCTTGTAAGAAAAACTAAACTCGTCAGCGAGAGGATTCCAAGCAATACCTAACGTGCTTGTTAGATTGGATTCAGTCAATCTTATTTCTTGTTGTTTAGCTTCCCCAATCAAAGAAAGATGGTTGCTGTTCCATTTTGACATCTCCAATCCAGCTGATTTCAAAATCGAAACGACTTCGTTTCTCTTTTGAGTTAGACTATCTAAATCATCTGCTCCAGTCAACATATCGTCTACGTAAAAGTCAGACTTGAGAACAGAAGCACCTAGGCTAAACCGCTCTTGGTTTGTCTCAGCCAAGTACTGAAGGCAACGGATTGCCAGGAATGGTGCCGATGATGTACCGTATGTAATGGTGTTTAGCTGATATGTTTGTATAGGAGTATGTGCATTTTCTCTCCATAGGATGAATTGCAAGCTTCTATGCGATGGATGCACTAGGACTTGTCGATACATCTTTACGATGTCTGCAGTAAGGGCATAGCGATAAAGTCTAAAGCGAAGAAGAATGATTAAAAGTTCGTCTTGTATCGTAGGACCGACCATAAGTATTCCATTCAAAGATATCTGCGACGATGTGCAACAAGATGCATCGAATACTACGCGAAGTTTCGTAGACACACTCTCAGGCCTGAGTACACATTGATGAGGTAAGTAGTAGTGAGCTATTTCAAGATTAGGATTTTGAACTAGTGACATATGACCTAACGATTCATATTCTTTCATAAAATCAACATATTGCGATTTCAAAGATGCGTTTTTAGATAACCTTCGCTCAAGAGATACAAATCTTCTGAATGCAATATCGTAGGAATTTCCAAGACAGCTGGGATCTTTTTTAAATGGTAGTTGAACCATAAGTCGGCCGCTAGGAAGAACCTCAATAGTGTTCTTAAAATGTTCTTCACATGTGGCCTGCTCATCAGACCACCTCGACTGATGACCTTGAATCTCTTCCAATTCCCAGAACTTCTCCAAGTATTTGTCCAACGAACTATCTTTTGAATGTACGAAACAAGATATTTTGTTTTCATTGATTTGTGTTTTGTATCTGCCCGATACGATCCAACCTAAAGCCGTTTCTTGCAACGATGGAAGTCCGTCACCTAGTTTGACCTGACCTGTTTTCAGCAAATCGAAGAAAGCTTCAGCACCTAACAACATATCTATTTGAGATGGTTGATTGAAACTCTCATCAGCAAGTTCTAAATTTGTAGGTAGATTCCAATCACTAATGTTGAGTGCTGCTTCCGGTTGATACCCTGTGATGCGAGGGGCAACTAAAAATTCTAAGGAAACTTCAAAATTGTTGTATCTTGAGCGAATTGACGATTGAGTTTGATATTTTGTTTGTGTTTCGGTAACTCCTATACCTACAATATCAACGTTCTTTCTTTGCTTTTTAAGACCAAGCGAGTTTGCGAATTTTTCATTTATGAAATTGACTTGCGACCCTGAATCGAGAAGGACCCTACCCAAATGATAGCCTCCTGAATATTCTTTGACCAGGACCAACGCTGTAGCTAAGATAACCTGCGTTTCAGGAACATGCTCCTTTTCCAATGCAGAATGTGTTGCAGCGGTTGTGGAATGTGTTGTAGCGGTGGTGGAATGTGTTGAAGCTGATGATGGATGCTGTGAAACCTTAATAAAAGGTGCAGTATCTGCAGTTTTGGGCCTATGTAAAAGACTATGATGTGCTTGTCGGCAACTCTTACACTTATAAGTCGAGGGACATTTCGAAACGCCGTGGCCCTGTCCTAGACAATTCAAGCAAAGCCTTAGCTCTTTTGATTTAAAATAACGATCCATTACTGAAAGTTCCAAAAAACTTTTACAGCTTGTTATTGAATGGTTGTGATTTAGACACAGGACACAAGATCGTTGATTCGCAGCAAGTGAAGATTGAGACTGATGGTTGACAAACGTTGGTTTTTGTTTGTTAAACGATTTGTGAGTTACTTCCGACCGAACTTGTTTGCTATCCCTAGCCTCCAGGAATTGACACCGCTTGTTGAGGACACCTGCACACTCCTTCCATTCAGGCAACTTCTTATAATTAAGTTGCTCATCCCATTTAGATTGTGTTTCAGGATCCACCTTAGACATGGCAATGTGAATAATAATAGCATTACAAATATTCTCAAAAGAACCTATCGAGAGTAGCGAACTGAACAACGCAGAAATATCGTCTACTAAACTCCTTAGCGAAGCAGAAGAGGCTTTAGGAACCTTGGGCAATTCGATTAACTGTGATATGTAATCTAAGAAGATAAGACAGTTATTGTCATAGCGCTCCTTAAGACTCTCAAGTGCCTTGGTATAATTGTCTTCTGTGACCTGATAAGCTTTAACTGTTCCAAGAGCCTGATCACTCAAACATGATAGCAAATAATTAAATTTTTCAATGTTGGTTAAGCTTGAATCATTTTCTACAAGATTGTTAAAAGAATTTATAAAATTCTTATAATCTGAATATCTTCCCGTAAATCTAGGTAAGCGTTGTTTAGGAAGATGACTAGCTGAATGTTGGATAGATAACGTCGTATCTGCAACACTGCTTCTTGTGTTGGTCCCCAAAAGCGAAATAATTTTTGTTTTTGCAGTGATGTACAAATCTTCAATCTCACCTCGGCTTGTGTCATTAGGGGATAGGACTCCTATCTTAGTTTGATAAACTAAAATTTGTTTGAAGTACGACTCCAAAATTCCTAACCGACATTCAAGTTCAGTTGATGTTAATTTGTCATTAGATTCAACCACATTTTTTATGCGCGTTATGCTTCCTTTGGTAGAAGCCCGTTGTTGCTTTAATTCCTCAAGAGTCTGCTCAGTTGCCATTTCGAGGACCAAGAAACGAATATAAAATAATTTCAAACAGCAACAATTCAAACGAAAGAAAAAGATTCTTGTACTTTAATAAAAGCTCCTTCGAATTTATTTAAATAAAATTAAAATGGCATTTAACAACCCTGTTCAACAACAATTGATTTTCAACACAAAGAATGTTTAACTCCCACGGTGCGAGCGAATGAAGTTTAAATAAATGTAGAAGTAGACGAACTATTTCAGCTAACTATGCGATAAAGCTTTATTTTAATGGAGTTTTAATTTTTATTAAAAGATAGAATCCAAACTTAATTTGATTGTATTTGGAATAACCGCGAGAATTCAATTTTCAAAAAAAAGCTTTCCTTCAGTGCATTGATCATGCAGCAAGATCTTCCCCGACGACGACGACGATGACGAAAAGATTCTTCTCCTATTAAAGACTAGCTTTTGCCCGCTACTTCGTACGCGTGGATTTTAGAATAAATTAGGTATCTCAGTATATTTTTGTTTTTGCACAACCGGTTCAAAATGGGGGGTATGCGTGGTATGAAAGCTATATACTTTACCAGCTCTACAGCCGTAATATTTTTGGCTTCTGTATATGTAGTATTATTTCGAAGTATCATAACGGTTTAAATTGCAAAGTTGGAGGGTTAAGTTCTGAAGCAATATACGAATATATCTAATTGGAATGCCCACTTTCAAAACGATACTGCTCTCCGATACTGCTATTTATAGCAGCTCCGCTTCATCAGTTTTGGGCGTAAGTATTGCTTGTTCACCGTTCTTAATGGTTACATTATTTTTCGATTTCTGCTTTCACTGAATGAGGCATTGTCTATATGGTGGTAAATAGCGCCATCTATGATGTTTTTGATGTAACTTCTATTCAGAACGACTAAATTATTTCTATTCATGTATACGTAGGTAAGTGTGACACTATTTTATTATGTAGGTGAGACGCTAACTTCCTTAAAATCTTTTAATTTTGTGTTAAGTTCATTGAATAACGTTCGATTGCAGCAATATTAAAAAAACAACCAGAATTATATATTTTCCTGCGATAAAATATAGCCTATATTTTAAGTTGGCGTACTACCAATATATCTGCAAAAACCGCATTTAATTCCATGCAGTAGTTTTTGCGTGATGCGCGTACAAACATACAGACAGACAGACAGACAGACGGACAGACAGACAGACAGACAGACAGACAGACAAAAATTCTAAAAACGGTTGTTTTGGCTTCTGTGGGTCTAATAGAGACTCCCCATATTAGTTTTGCATCTATATCTTCAATGTACAGACATCGACCCGTTACAATTTTATTATATGTATATGTATATATATATGTTGTGGCGAAATGAGGATCGATGCGCTGAAATAGAGTTTAGAGCGAAATCAAGTGTGTATGCTATGCGAGAGTTGACAAAAGTTGCGAGAGTGCGAGCGAATGAGACGAATGGGGCGAATAACGACGAAGAAGGCAATGCAATGGTGTGGTAGTTGCGGCGAAAGTTTTTGAAAGCGAGTTTAGAGCAAAAGCTTTTACAAATTTAGTTGTATGTGTGTGTGTGTGTGTGTGTGTCTTGAACAGAAAAGTGGATCGTAAGTATTCTCTTTTGTGGATTATATCTAATTTGTTCCAGCGACAACACAATGAATACTGCGGACACTGATATATGTAATGAGATGACTATGACTAATTGGCGATTTGATAGTGCTTGTAATTTTGTTTTAAATTATTTTGTTTGTTTCAGTATTTAGGTTAATTCGAAATATATTGTTCATTTAAAATATTATTTGTATGCAATATAATCAATTTGATGGTCTGTTTTATTTCGAAGGTGCGTTTTAAACTTTACTTTGTGTTCAATTTTGACTTTTAATATTGATCAGAACAACGCACATTTGAATAAAATTCAGACAAAATGTACCTGTTGTATAAAGCACTACTTATTTATGTTAATGAACTGGCCCTTCTGGCAACACTGTGTATAACAGATTACAAAGTAAACCATAGGTATAAGGCAACACTGTAACAATGGAGTTTAAAATAAAAGTCAGTACTTGTTGAACCTCCGTCGTCTTGTGATTTACTTTTATATAACATGGCGCAGTCGTAAATAAAAATTAACGTACCTACAATATATTTTTAGAAAGTTGATCGTAAAAGAGTTTGAAATGGATTTTTCAAAACCGAAACCATTAGAATTGAATGGAAATTTAAAAGAAAATTGGACGAAGTTTAAACAACGCTATAAAATATATTCGGTAGCCACGAAGACAGAGCAAGAATCAGATGAAATTCAAGTCGCGAGGTTTCTCAGTTGTGCTGGAGATGAAGCAATTGAGCTATTCAATACCTTATCAATTGCTGAAGGTGACAAGACAAAAATTGTTCCTGTCATGGAAGCATATGAGACTTACTGCAATCCAAGAAGCAACGTCGTATACGAACGCTATGTTTTTTACACCAGAAGCCAACGGGAAGGAGAACCGTTTGACCATTTCATGGCAGATATCGCCAAACTTCTTGAGAGCTGTGAATTTGGTGAGCAAAAAGATTCCATACTAAGGGATCGTATTGTTATTGGAATAGCGGACCATAATGTTCAGTCGCAATTGTTGAAAATCGATGAATTGGACCTAAAGAAGGCAAAGGAATTTTGTCGTGTGGCGGAGATAACGGCAAGTCAAGCAAAGCAAATGCAGAACCAGCAGAGTAGCATTGATGACATCAGTCACAAGAGGTTCAGCAGAGGAGCGAGAAACGACAAAGAAGAGGAAAACATAAAGAGCAGAGAACGAGAACTAATTAGAGGTAGTAATAAAAAAAAAATTATAGAAACGATACTAATGAAAAAAATAATATGTACGCTAGATGTAAGAAATGTAACTTTAAACATTCAGTTAATTATTGTCCGGCTCGTAACAGAAAATGTTTGGCATGCAATCAGTGGGGTCACTTTCAAACGGTTTGTGATAAAAGAAGTAAAGTGAGGGATATAGCAGAAATTGGAAATAACGGGAGTGTAATTGATGATGAAGACGAATCAGATTACTATATCGATACAGTAAAAGAAATTAATAGCACTGAATCTGTTTGGGTAGAGACTTTGAAGGTTGGGAATGATTTAATTGATTTTAAACTGGATAGTGGTGCAGATGTAAATGTACTTCCTTTTTATATATTTAATGCAATGAACCTCGATTTGAAACCATCTAAGACAAATCTGGAAGCGTATGGTGGCTTTAAGCTTACCACTGTGGGAGAAGTTATATTACCGACAACTTATAAAGATAAGTGCTTGCATACACGCTTTGTGATAGCTAAGGTTAATTCTAAACCTATATTGGGTCTCAAGTCGTGTATAGATTTCAATTTAATAAATAGGGTCAGTGCGCTGAGGTCATCTCATACTGAAAAACAGCAGTTTATACAAAATAATATAGATGTTTTTAAGGGTACAGGGTGTTTTCCTGATAAATGTTCTCTTGAGTTGAAGTCTGGTGCAGTTCCATGCAATCGACCGCCACGTAGGGTTGCACTTAGCCTTAGAGCTAAATTAAAGGATACCTTAGATGCAATGGAAAAGAAGGGTATAATAACCAAAATTGATAAGCCTTCAGAATGGTGCCACAATCTGGTGATTGTTGAAAAACTGGATGGTACTTTGCGTATCTGCCTAGATCCTCAGTGGTTAAACATTAATCTCAAAGGAGAACATTTTCTTATACCTAAAATTGAAGAATTCAGTTATGTGATGAGGGATATGGATTATTTTTCTGTTCTTGACTTGAAGGAAGGTTTTTGGCAGCTTGAGTTGGACGAAAAATCTAGAATATTAACTGTGTTCAGTTCTCCGTTTGGAGAATACAAATTCAATGTTTTGCCTTTCGGCATAAAAATTGCCCCTGAAAAGTTTCAAAAAGTAAATGCCAAGTATTTTGGTGGCCTTCCAGGTGTTTTTATCTATATTGATGATATTTTAGTTGGAGGTAAGACAAGGCAGGAACATGACGAAAATTTAGAAAGGGTGTTAAAGCGAGCAAGAGAAATAAATGTTAAGTTTAATCCAAATAAACTGCAGTACAATGTACGACAAGTCAGGTATTTAGGACATGTATTTTCTAAAGATGGTCTATCGCCTGATCCTGACCGAATTAAAGCCATTCAGGGGATTAAAGACCCGGAAAATAAAAAGGATTTAGAAAAAATTTTGGGAACTTTTAATTTCTTAAGGTCTTTTATCCCTAATTTTGCGGAAATAAATGCACCTCTGAGAGAGCTTCTTCGAAAAAATGTAGAGTTTGTATGGACAAGGAAAAATTCGGAGATTTTACAGTCCATAAAGGAAAAGTTAGGTGAGGCTTCAATTTTGAATAGTTTTTCTCCGAATAGTCCAATTATTCTCCAGACCGATGCCTCTAAGAATGGGCTGGGCTGTTGCTTATTTCAAAACAACAAGCCAGTCAGTTTCGCATCCAAAAGTTTATCTCATGCTGAGGTAAATTATGCACAAATAGAAAAGGAATTTCTCGGTATAGTTTATGCGTGTGAAAAATTTCATACATACATTTATGGCCGTAAGATAACTGTTCATACGGATCATAAGCCATTAGTGGGTATAATGAAAAAAGAGTTAAATCAAATTCATTCCAACAGGTTGCAACGAATGAAAATAAAACTTTTGAAATACGATCTGGATGTACAATATGTACCAGGGAAATTGCTTCACGTAGCAGACCTGTTGTCAAGAAACTCCACTGAAGATACAAGTGTACCAACTGATAGTTCATTAACAGATGTAGTTCATTCTGTTAACATAGGTGATTCGAAAAAAGCTAAGTTTCAGGAAGCTTATAAGCATGATGTAAATGTTCAAGCAATAATTCAATTTTTCAAAAATGGGTGGCCCAAATCAAAGGATACTTTGTCTGATGAGTTAAAGTTTTACTGGAATATCAAAGACAGTTTGTTTTTTGAAGATGGCATGTTGTTCTTTGAGAACAGAATTTTTGTTCCCCAAACTTTAGTACGAGAAGTTCTTGGTCTGTTACACGAATCCCATTTTGGAATAAGTAAGACCAAAGCTCGCGCAAAAATGCTATTTTATTGGCCTCATATGAATCAAGACATTGAGAATGTCATATTTAAATGCAGGATTTGCGAAAAATTTAGGGCAAATAATCGTCACCACGAATTAATTCCACATTCCACGCCAATCTACCCATTTCAAAAAGTTGGGTGTGACTTATTGGATTTTGGTGGAAACCCGTATTTGGTTTTAGTTGACTACTTATCTAAGTGGTTGGAAATAAAACCACTGTCGGATAAAACCGGAAGTAGTGTTATCATTGCCCTCAAAGATATATTCACTACTCATGGAATTCCTGAAATTGTTGTATCCGATAATCAACCATTCAATTCATTTGAAGTGCTAAGTTTTGCAAAAGATTGGAATTTCAATTTTTGCTTTTCAAGTCCTCGTTATGCACGTTCAAACGGACTTGCAGAAAAAGGAGTACACATTGCAAAAACATTGCTTAGGAAAGCAAATGAACAAAATGGAGAGATTTCCACAGCTCTTTTGGAGTACAGATCTACACCAATTTCAAGCCTTGGTTACTCGCCATCAGAAATTTTAATGAGTCGAGTTCTTAGAACAAAACTACCCATTAACATAGAACTATTGAAACCAAAATTAATTCCACAAATTTGTGAAAAAATCGAAGAACAAAAAAATATATATTCTCAAGCACATGATAAGGGAAGGAAAAGACCAGACATTATTCTGAGTAAAGGTGACAATGTTGTTTTTAAAGAAGGGAAAACTTGGGAACCTGCAACGGTAGTAAGCAAACACTTCTCCCCACGATCATACATTATACGTAATGAGAATGGCAATCTTATTCGTAGAAATACTGAGCATCTAAGACGGTCTCATCATAGAGCCACAGTATATGATCGAACTTATCCCTGCCTAAAGTCCGCGGTGTTTTCGGAGCAGCCTCAGGTGGTTTCAAATGAAGTCGAGCTAAAATCAAAAAATGCACCTGACATCAAAAAATCAATTCCACCTTCTGTCCCCTTACCCACAGAGCAATCTAGATACATTACACGCTACGGTAGAGAAATAAAAAAGCCAAACCTTTACTGTTCGAGCTGAGAGTTGAATTTTTGTTTAAAAAAAAAAAAAAAAAAAAAAAAAAAAGGAGATGTTGTATAAAGCACTACTTATTTATGTTAATGAACTGGCCCTTCTGGCAACACTGTGTATAACAGATTACAAAGTAAACCATAGGTATAAGGCAACACTGTAACAATGGAGTTTAAAATAAAAGTCAGTACTTGTTGAACCTCCGTCGTCTTGTGATTTACTTTTATATAACAGTACCTGGGTGGGAGATGTTATACTAATCTCCCACAATTTTTTTCTGGTGATCTGTAGATTTGTTCCAATTCCTCTAGGTTGTCTGGTGACTTTTTCTGGATTTTGATGGGCTGTTTCTCCTTACTCCTTTAAGGATTTTTTTTTTTTTTTTTTTTTTTTTTTTTACTCTTCACCTACACCATGCACTCGCGAAACCGAAACCGAAAGCGCGACGTAAAATATGTCGATTGTTCAACTTTATTGTTCTGCACTATTTTATTTAAATTCTTATTGTTAATGTTAATGTTTTTTTTTTAATTCACTTCAGTGCAATATGAACTTCTACATTTAACGATAAGTTTTATAGTTAATAATATATTTTAATGTGGATTTTCACTTCAACCACGTTGGGCGCCAAAATGAACGGTCAGAAACCGTCAACCTGGGATATCTATTAATTTCCTTTTATGAAGGATAGAATTATCCTGGTTGATGCGTTAACCGAATGTCAACGGTAGCGAGAAAAGCGAAATAATTCTATTGCAAAGCGTAACTAGTTTTTCCGAGAAACCTTATCTAGGTATAGATTATTAGCGAAAAGGACTTTTAATGGCTACCGAACGAGACCATAAAAGCTAGCGAAACGACAACGAAATTTGTTTTAGAAAAAAAAGGCAAGGATTTCCCCCTAAGGGTTATGATACAATCTGGTGATTTTATTTAGCAAAGTTGTATTTATACAAGATCAATCCAATTTCGAAAGAGAGATTACGTTATATTTTAAGTTTAACTTCAAAGGCGAATTCAAAATATTTAAAAAATATGGCGAATGGTATAAACTGCGCGCCAGATTCAAAGTTAAAAATTAATGTTTTCAAATTATAACTTGTGAATGTTTACTTGTTAATGATTAATTATTTATATAATGTTAATACAATTTCAATGCAATTTCAATTGTTTTATGAATAAAAAGGATTATGCTTATTTAGATGAATTTCGGATCCAACAATCAGAGTCTAAGATATTCATAATTAACACTTTTATTCTAGATTTTGTTTGTTGGGTAACTGTTTCGCCTATATATACACCAGGAGAAATTTCTTGTTTTTCTATCACTATATCATTATTATTATTAGAGTGAAAAGGAATACTTATTACTTGTTGTGCCCGAGGTTTCAATATAATTTTATTATTTTTTATATTTTCTTTAAACTTATCCTCAGTCTTACTGTCTGCTGGGTTATTTTTATTTTTATTCTTTTTATTTTTCTTGTTATTTTTGTTATTGAGGTTGAAGTTTGGTTGAGGGCTGGAATCGAAGTTATTTTAGGTATCTAGCCTGCAGTCGTTATGTAATAAGTTATCTAATCCGGCCTGTAGACAATCGGATTCAGATCCCGTTACAAATGTTTAATTTGTTGGTACGAACTTTTTATTATTAGACTGTTGATTGGCATCCTTGTTTTCTTCTCTGCTGGTATTACCCGTAGGTACCACCTCGTAAGGTGTAGCATTTTTATTCCGCTTCTCAGTTGTGTCTTCAACATCAATTTTGGACAAAAACATATCTCCTTTTTTTATTTTTAACTCTAATTGTTTTTTCTCATAATTAATTTTTGAATTATATTTTTTCAAAAAGTCATTCCCGAATATTCCATCGAATGGAAGGTTAATCTCATTGTTGAGAACTTGGAAGGTGTGCTCTAGCGATATAATATGATTGTCGGTTGCGAACTCTAGAATAACAGGGGATTTTCCGAGAGTAGAAAATGCATCTCCTGCAATGGTTGATATAATACAATTAACTCTATTTTCCTCTATTTTTGTTGACAGTAATTTTGTTTTTATCAGGCTTATATCGGCGCCTGTGTCAATCAAAAATGTAGCATCTTAAGCATTGACTTGGATTCGTATCACCGGCTCTGGGTATCCAGTGCAGAATGATACGCACATGCTTAAGTTTATATTGGGGTACGGTGTACGTCGGCAGTGGTTAATACTCGGGAGGAACTGCCGTTGCTCAATTCCCGAGTGCTGCAGTTTTCCGACTGATAATGATTGTTATTTTCGAGGTTATCCTCGTTATTAGATCTCAACACATGATGTCTCGCATCATGTCTTGAAAATTCCTGTTGGTTGGGACGCTCTTCACGAAATGGGTTATTATTTCTTGAAGACTGCTTTTTCATTCGTAAATGAGCCAGCCGCGTCCTACTATCTTGTTGGGAATGTCCCATTACAGTACGTACATCTTGTAAACCGTACTTCCTTTTTTATATTTTGAGGAGTGAAATTCGGAAAATTGTTATTCCGGTAACAACTTCCAGAAGTGTGGCCTGTTTTGCCACAAGTTTGGCAGGTTGGTGATCGGTTTTGACCGTTCGAAAAATAGCAAGAAGAGGATGTGTGACCAATTTTTCCACAAGTTAAACAAGTGGGCCTTGAAAAATTTGTTACTCTACTCGAAGGTTCGTTTTCCAACCGCGCAGATTGTGTTATCGCATAAGTGATTGCTGATTTTAAATCGGAAGCATTATGCGCTTTGGTTAGTAATCTCAGACTTGAGCTTATTAAACCGTCTTCAAAGCATCGTGTAGCCATAGACTTATTCTCTGTTAATAGGTATTCTCTAACAGATGTATCTTCTATGGAACTGCACGTTGCTGCATCAAGGGCTAGAAGAAGATTGACTAACCGGTCTCCATAATCTTTTACCGATTCCTTTGGTGACTGTTTCGCACTAAGGAGCTCTGTTTGAGCTGACGGTCTCGACTTTGTTTCTTTGAACTGTGACTCCAATTCAGTTATAAGATCTTTCCATTTGGAAAAGGTCTTATATTGAATGAAGTCGAAAGCTGCTCCTTGTAATCTAGTCTTTACTACGGACAGGAATAAAGAGTGCTGTGCTTCGTCCGTAATGAACGAAAATAGAGTATTCCCGCAAGAGATAGAGCGATTTAACTCGTTTGGGTTACCGTCGAACACTGGTACGATATTATTAATATCGCTCAAACTAATTTTAGTAGTCATTTTAGATGGTTTGTTTTTTATATTCGGAACGTATGGTTCGTAAAAGGGAAGGGCTTGGAGTAGTCCTAACGTTATTTGTCGTCGCGTGAGAATTTTAAGTGTTTTAAAAAAAAAATTGTCAAAAAGCGGTTTTACAGTTGTGTGTGCAAAAAAAAATAATTGATAATAATAATAATATTTATACCTTAATAATCCTTTTTAGCCGCAGTGTTAACTCAAGTTCCCTCTTGGATTTTCTGACTTCTGCCTTCTGTTGTTGACGTCGTTTGCCAGGTAAGCTTCACGCCCTAAAGATGTTGATTACGGCCTGGTCTTTTGCACTGCCCAATTTTTGCCTCCGGCGTCCACTAATAGGTGTTCACCAGGTCTTATGATTATGGGACTTTGGGTTTTTTTTCACTTTCACTTTAAAATTTTTTTTTTGTGTTAGATTCCTGGTGTATAGCCCCATTACGCTTCAAAATATCGTTACACAAAAAGAAAAAAAAATGTAGGGGATTTTAGTTGTATCCCACCGCTGCCACCATGAAATAACCCGACTTATTGCCGTGCTTTCCTTCCTATTAAGGAGAAGAGCAATCTCGGGGAGAGAATATAAAGAAAACAGTTAGGTATTCTTTTTTCAAATCTTTCTTTTTATTTTAGCTCTAGGGCCCGCTGTCTCTATGCTTTGGCTGCGACCTTTCGAGTTTAGAAAGTAGGACGTTTAAACTGTCATTTTGTGTGCACTTTAAAGTATATAGTTGATTTTTAAACTAGTTTTTTCTTTATATAAAATACCATTAAAAATAATAAAAAGTTGCAAATCTTAAAGTTAAAGCAAATACATCTCTCGGAAATATAAAATTGCGATCATTTAAAGAAACAGGTACGAAATATTTGAGTTTGAAAATTACGAGGGGCAAAGTAACCGGTAGCTTTCATGAACAAAAGAAAAATTGGAACAATATCCCCTGAATCCAATTCAAATAGTAAACAATATTTGAGTGAATCAACACTTCATAAGATGGCTATGGGCAACATGAGCATTGAAGACCTTAAATTTCTTCTTAACGACTCTATTCGGGTCTCGATTAAGGATCTTGCAACAAAGAAGGACGTGGCGGCCATTTCTGATGAGATACAAGAACTTCGGTGCCAAAATAAACAACTGAGCGGTCAGTTGTCAGACATGCGAGCGCGGTGTGATGATCTTGAAAAACAATTTGAACTACTTTTCCGAAAGACTCACGAATGTGATTTAATAATGCATATACCGCGAGATGCAAACTCAACGGCTGAAGAATTAGCAAGACAGACTTGTGCTGGTCTTTTAAACTTAAAGAACATTAGCGATTTGCCAGCAAAGAAAATTCGAGAAATCCCAACAAAAAACCCACACAAAAATCTCTGGTGTCAGTGGAATTGCAATCGGGGGAGGTGGTAGCGGATGTACTAAGTGTGGCAAGAAATTTAAAGAACACTGGCATTGTTATGCACCGCGAACAAACAGTGCAATATCGAAAACGCAGACAAGCACTAATGATTGTTAAAAATAAGTTAAGAGAAATTAACAAAGATCTAAGAATTTTAGTCAAAAATGAAAAACTAATAATAAACAATCGCGAATTTGTTTACAAATTGGGAAGTGGTGTTTGCCTCATGTCAGTCGATGACAATTTCTTCATCTGTCAAATGTTTGGGGAATCTGCTTTATCTCTTTTTCTACCATATACAACAGAATCCACAACACAATCCACAAGCAAACACAACAGTGTCGGTAACGTAGCTTTTTTTTTTGAGAATGGTAATGTTCCGGCGGACTTTAAGAAGGCTCTTATTTACCCTATATTCAAAAAAGGTGATAGTGCCATGCCAGAAAACTATAGAGGTATTTCGTTCCTGAATTCAATAAGAAAAATATTTACACAAGTAATGTCCAATAGACTGTCGTCATGGGTTGAGTGTAATCATCTGTTGAGTAACTGTCAGGCGGGTTTCCGAGCAGGGTATTCAACGATCGATCAAATATTCTTACTGCAAAGCACTGCGAGGAATTTCATAGATAACAAGAAAAAATTGTACTGCTTTTTTGTGGACTTCAAGGCTGCCTTTGACAAAGTCAATAGAAATAGCCTTATCTTTAAACTGTGCTCCACTCATAAAATATCAACAAAATTTATGAGATTATATCAAGAACTTTTATCGGGATCGTCTGCCGCTGTTTATGGAGACTCGCAAAATTCAAGTTTTTTCCCAACGACAACCGGTGTACCCCAAGGATGTATATTAAGTCCTATTATTTTTGCACTTTTCGTCGACGACATCGTTAAAAACTTACCGGGGGGAGCAAGATTTGCTGGTCTAACCCTGAAAGTCTTACTTTATGCCGACGACTTGGTCGTTCTGGCAGAGGAACCAAAATCTCTCCAGCTAATGATAAATAAACTGGCTGAGTACTGTAGACTGTGGGATCTCCAGATTAACACTGAAAAATCCAAGGTCATGGTGTTTGGAACCCGTAGACAAGTTGAAAATGAATTTTGGGTTCTGAACAACGAGAGACTTGAAGTTGTTCGAGATTACAAGTATTTAGGAGTGACTTTTACTTCAAACCTGAGATGGAATAAACATATAGAAGCAAAATTTTCTGCAGCGAAAATTGTCATAAATACAATGTGGAAAAATTTTATAGTAACATCAACATTTGTATTTCTGCAAAATATAAAGTTTTTGAGGCTACAGTTAATTCATGTTTGTGCTATGGTAGTGAGGTTTATGGGTGTACGCCTGTAGAAGAGTTTGAGAAGCTTCAGAGATTTTTCTTTAAGCGCTTGTTTCGGCTTCCTAATACAACCCCAACGTACGCAATATATGTAGAGACCGGGTTACGAAATATCTATTTGCGAAACTTAAAAGCCAATGCGGATTACCTTGTGAGGACAATGCAAAAGGACAACGATAGTTTGCAAAAAACGGTGATACTATCGCTGCTAAGATCTAAAAAAGGGCTCTTTGAAGATTGGTTTAAGTTAGCACATGACTTCAATCACACGCTCAACTTTACGGGCAACTTTTTAGAATGGCAAGGAATCTTCTATGTCTTGATTGCAGTTGTCGACGAAAAGATCTATCTGGACAACGTCTTAAAAGCATCTTCTTCGGAGACTCGTTTAATTTACAGGAACCTTAACCATCGGTTAGGGAGTGGTTATTATTTCACGGATGATTTGAGTATTGAAAATATTAGTTTTATTTTAAGGGCGAGAACAGAAATACTTAATCTCAATTTTATTCCTTACAGGGAAGATTTAACAGGAATATGTGGCCTCTGTAATCTCAACGAAAGAGAGGATATTATTCACTTCCTTGGTTTATGTCCCATTCTTCAAGAGATTAGGAGACTCTATTTTGGAAAGAGTAGAATTACTACAAACGAATTTTATGGAATACTAAATGGCGAAGCGTCCTGGAAAACCCTAGCAAATTATTGTAGACATGCCTTTATATACAGAAATAGTTTCTTTTAAATATTATTTTGCATTAAATTTCAATTGTAAGCCTACTAACTAAAAGTGCGGAGAACATAAGAAGCGCCAACAACGAGCGACTAGGGGCGCTCGGTGTGAATATAACCCCCATCTTGGAGTGGATTAAATCCCACTTATGCTTCGTGTGCAATCCAAGGATAAAATAAGCTAGGCTTAATATATTCTTGATTATACATATACATATATCCCAATTTTTAATAGAGAATTTTGTATACTTAAAATTCAATGTGAAACGATCACTCTGGCAGACGGAAATATCCATGCCATATTTATGTTATCATTATAATGAATTGTCAAACTTTTTCAATACAAATAAATAAAATAATAATAATAATAATAATAATAAGTAGATATTCTCTGACTTAAAACTAAAAATGTAATTTCTTTTATACAAAATTGGGTCTTTATTGACCACGTTCTTTTTCTTATTTATCTATTATGCATTTATGCATTTCCCCATAACATACTTTTATCTTGAACTATTGTGAAACTACCAAAAATGCATTGCTTTCCATATTGATAACCCAAAAAGATTCCACTTGAATTTCCTCATTCTTTCATCATATTAATAATCATCACAAATTCCAATTCTTTTGCAACATAATTTCTAGTCCATAAAATTGAGTCGACTCGTCATTTGTCACCTCGCTCCACTAGCGTTATCAGCATTTTCTTTATTTTGGGATTTCCCTCAGTGCCCGCAATAGCAGTGCATTGCTTTGGGTATTAAAAATTGGTTATCGCTTACTCATAATTTGAATGCTTAGGCTGGCGCTTGAATTTGGACTCGACCTAGTGACGACAAACGACAAATGTATGTACTCGTAATCTGATGCCTTTGGAAAATTGGATGGTGGAAAAATATTGTGGCTTGCTTATGGGAATATCATATACGGAGGACTATACATAGTATGCTATTTGTTCTGTTGGCTTTACGTATGGGAAACTGCAATGAATGTTTTTGGCTTGCTTATGGCAATGAATGTAAGCAGATGAGGGTGAGAAAAATGTAGAGGGCCGGAGTGCACACTACACTCAGAAAAAAATAATCCTATGCATCCTCTATGTTGACGGGTTCCTCACGATGTGGGCATGCTACTGAATTGTATATCCATGTGATGAGATGAATCTAACCTTGTATCCCTGCCTCCAGCGATGGGACATGTGATCGGACGTACATGCCGGTTCGTCCAAATGCAACTCGCAGCGTCCTAAATCACGTATAAAAAGAAATTCCGCGTTAGATATCAACTCGTCTTGGCACAATCTCTATGCTACGCAGTTTCTCTGCTCTGATTGAGAATCTGTACATACATATCGAGCCCTAACCGCTTATTTATCGTAAGCGACTTAATGTTAATTTTACAGGAAACACATTTTTTTGTTTTTTTCCTGAGCTTCAAAACGGACCGAGCTAATTTTCACTATTCAGTTATATTTTTGTAAATGGAGTTCAGTGAATATAAACCAAACACTGCTGTTGCCAAATATACGTCGTTTTTAACGTTTTTGGCGTTTACAATACTTTTGGTGGTCACTTCTTACCATTTCATGACACAATTTTGGCGTTTACGATAATATAAATAAAACAACAAAAAGATTGTAGTAAAAAGTAAGAGTAGGTTTTATTGTTCAGTTTTAGTGGAAATAACACCTAATAACTAACAAAAAAAAATATTCTTAATTAAAATAATAGAAAACAAATTTAAAGGTAAAAGGTAATACAAATAATAACAAGCAAAGATTGGCACTTAGTTGTCCAAATTATCTTCTTCGTTGGTTTCATTTCAAACATCCCTTATCGTAGTTGAAAATTTCAAAGATATTTGTTTTTTTTTTTACAAAGTCCTTTCAATCAAGATACTTTGATCGGGATATTTTTAACTTGCTTTCATAACATAATTGTTGATAACTAACCACTGCAGAAATGCGGTTTGACCTTGTTAAGGCGGTGTCATACTCTTTCACCTCGCAGTCATCCGAGAATCCATATTTTAGAAGAATTTTTGAGCTGTTTTTTTTTTCAAAGAAAGCAGATCTAAGTGTTTTGAAATTTATATTATACTTGGTTATAAAAAGTGTAAATCAAAGTTTTTTCCAATCGTTAAAATCATTGTAATTCATTAGTATACAGACATACGGTGACGGATTGGTTCTTGCATTAGAAACCAAGGTGGGCCCCCACAAAAAACAGAAACCATTTCTAGTACCATTTTCGTAAATACTTTCGTTGTAGTACGAGTATACTTTCTTGAATAGTAGAGACTAATACTTTTGCCATTAGGAGTATTTAAAACTTTTTGCAAGTCAAAGCTTCCACAAAGAAATGATGGATCTAGCTTACTTTTTTCTTGATCGGAGAAGAGCACTTTTTTTGACGTGTCCTTGTCCCTAATATGGTTTGTATATTCAACTGTCTTTTCCAAAAGTCCTTTTTAGGTGGGTGGAAGCCTAGATGGTAATCATTATTGATTTTCTGTCGAAACACTCTTAGCGATAGTACTTCTTGCAATTGTTGACAATACATTTGATAAGTGTCGAAAAACCAAACAAAATGCATCCAAATCGATTTCAATGTAGGTACAGCTGATTTCCGTTTTCTTATTCAGAACACAGTATTAATCAAACTAAAGTATTTTTCAACTTCACTAAGTTTATTTTGATGTCTATAAAACACAGTTCTTTTCTTAATCCTCTTCAAGTCAACAATCAAAATTTTCACAGACGCATTTCAATGATGGCTACAACTGACCCCTAATAACAAACATAAAATTTGAAAAAATACTTAGTTTATAAATTCACAGCACATAACTAGGTACATATTCATGTAGGTAAATGTAAGGTGGTTCTAATATTTTCGAGTAAAATTCATGGATAAACTAAAATAAAAAAATAAATTGTTGGCACAACAGCTCCAAGCGGGGCCGGGGCCTGCAACTTACACTCTCAACCATTCCTGTGTGTGCGTTGATATTCTGCAGGGACCTACAATTTACCGCCGAATCCGAACGGCTAACAGAGAAGCACTTCCATGACATTAATTACTCTTGGAAGTTTTGTCACTTCCTCGCAAGAGGCAGTACCCCGGAAAAGAACTTAGGTGGAGTCGGCAGGGATCGAACCCAGAACCGTCGGCGTGGCTGTCCGACACACTAACCACTAACCCACGGGTACTACTAATTTGGCTGGGAACAAGTTAAAATGGCAACAGTGCTTAAAACATAAAGGAGAGTATTACTGTATTATTACCTATGCTTGCCGATGCAAACAGTAATACAAAAAACAGCATCATTTGGCCAACAAATCAAAATCATTTGCAATATTTAGCTGTTAACAGAAAATGAGAATGTCGCTTACGATAAATTTTGTTTTCTCTGTAACTTTTTGTTAAAAAGTCTTTTTAAAAAAGTAATGATGTGGAAACACGCGTTAAAGCATAAGCTATCGAACTGCATTATTAAGTTAATTTTGTAAAAAATGTCGCTTACGATAAAATGGCGGTTAAGGCTCGATATGCGTACTTACGTTCTTGTTTCTTTTTCAGCTTCTTATTAAAAAAAATCTTTTGTCGGATTGTAAATCCTTCTGCGCCGCAGCTTCTGCTTTAATCTACACTTCCTTCAACTCTTTTTATTTTACCACACTGATTAATATAATTTGACCTTGCGTTCCAAGATGTATTTTAATATTCAGTAACTGATATTTCGCAGTAAAAAAAACTCTTATTTATTTTCGCGGAATGTTAATGGGTGGGCTGACACAAATGAAATGAAAGAATTTGGTAGGTAAAAATCGCTATGTTGCCCAATTTCCTGTCTGTAGGATATTTCTAAATTTCCTTTTCCGGCATTTTGATGAAGATTCTCCTTACAATGCAACTACGTCAGAGGTCGGAAATGCATTTTTGGGATCATTTTACTTGTTATGTGTTCTGCTCATAGATGGAGCCTTATGTAAATCATAATTGTTTTAACTCAAAAATATCTCTATTTCAATTCTTAGATCTCAGAATAGTTGCTGCTTGGATTATTAAGTGTTTGTATCACATTATCAGTTCATATTTCGATGTTAAGTCGTATTTGACAATTGTGAAATCTTCGCTTCACTGCTTGAGCGCTGGTTTTCTGAGGCAGCACTGTCTTGCAGTTCGATGGAGGGAATTTAAAAGCAAAATAGGAAATTCGCAAACCCTACCATGTTGAGCGTAGGAAGAATATGTGAGGACACCTGGTAATTTTTAAAGTGGGATGGTAGGTGGCGCCGATAAATTATTGTCAGTTTATTCATTGTAACGTAAATTATCATCCGTAACGATGATTTAATGACTGTCAAGTCTTCTCATCTGTATCGAAAATAATATAACTTATCGTATCGCCATCTGTAACGTAGAAATATAATATCGTAACGCCATCTGTAGCGTTAAAAATGAACGATACTCACTGTATGTATATACAACCATCTGAATACAGATGATCAGACCGAAGAAGCGAAGCAAACATCTCCATATATGATTACCATTTCTCGTACGCCATCTGTAAGGTGATTTTGTTAATGAATTATCCATCAACGCGCACCAATAGATGATCTGAAGGACACACCAAAACTTATGCCCCCTACATCGTCTATAGCGATAATAAACATCGGCACCTGTACAGAAAGAATAAACGAAAACACCTATCTTCTAAACATTATCTTCCTCAACCGCTTTCTATCACAAGAACTAATAATCATACGGATGACTCAAATCTTCCATTTATCCCTGCTAATTCCCCAGAAATAAATGAAGGACCAGAACCATGGAATATTTGGGATCTGAATAAGAGTAATCACCCCCTACCTACACCGCTATCAATGCTAAGTAACCACAGCCATGTACCCCCAGGTCATCCGTATAAACCATATACAAACCTAGCGTTCCAATGACTGAAGGTTGCGTCATTGGTCTTCATGGGGCAAAACCCTCATTCTCAGGTCCCCTTCCGCTTCTCGTTAGTCGCACAGAAATATTCATATGTGATACATGAGCATCACGGGATGGCAGTCGTGGATAGAATAACCGCCTGTTCTTCTACACGTCGCATTCCCCAATCATCCTGGCTACCTCCAGAATGGGGTGCCGTATCATGTGTCAGAATCTGTAGTGGAAGCAATTGCGGTGAACAAACCCTGCCATACACCTATTCTCTTCTAAGGGTGTGCTATTCCAGCAATTATCTAATAACGTGGTCTCTTTCTTACCCGAAATCACTCCTCACTAACAGTCCCCTCCTCATCTGTGCGAAACTCTAAAGATGTATCTACCCTTATCCCTCAACTGCCCAGACGTCACCTCAACAGTAAAAAGAGAGTGGATACACACTTCAAAGATGCTGCTCGCCAGTGTTGCGTCGGTCTGCAGCGCGTGGCCCTGGTTCACCCAGGAGCATATAGGGGTGGAATCCTTGCAACCCTGCGGCAGCCGTGTTACCTCTTATTTTTCCTTCTCTGCAGACCTCGAGACATGCTGTTGTTGCTCGTAATGTTCGATTGTTTGGGGGCCCGAACTCACTAGTCATCTTAGGCGACCTGACGGTCGATTGCACCACAGGATGGTACAACCCATAGCTCCTGTAATAATGTACTAGTTTTTGCACCGATGCTAGTCTGAACCTGGAAATAAACTCCCCAAAAATCACTCCTCAAACCCCTAAAATCCTCGTAGCCTATAAGTTGGGTTGACGTAGATGATCGCGTCAATTTGGAACTGCTAATTAAGCGTCATCGCGATGTTCCTATGCTATTGCGACAACAACTTTCGGTGTCTCACTCAAAGGTGGGGGATACCTGAAGATAGAATTGGTATCCCGTGCTCGTAACCCTCCCGTAAAGCTATAGAACGGACTCTAAGCTTATCTTGGCTTCACTTAGCACTTAGTAAAATTTTATGCGAAGCCCCTTAATATGAATCCCGTTCCGTAAAGGATGGGATGCAAAAACTTTCAATCTACTTAATCATGTTACACTCATTCACACTTCAACGACTTGTTCATATCAAAATTCACAACATTCACACTTCAACTACTTGTTCATATCAAAATCAAAACATTCACACTTCAACTAACCAACCGCTCCACCGATGAAAGAGAGGGATACTTCCAACCCCCTTCGAACCTGTAATAATCTAAGCACACATATTAAATAAAATAAGTATGTCCTGATTAGATTCCATCTGAATTACTGTATACGTCATTAGATGAAATAATAACTCAGATTGTATAAGTTATAATAATTCAAAATCATTAGATATTTATTCAACTTATTATAATAAAGGCAAAAAATATTAACTCTAAGTTCTTAATCCTAAGCTTAACTAAATTGTAAGTGGTATCTTATTTTCAGAAAAATTATTATTATCTCTAAAAATCCTTATACGCTATATTTACACTAGACGAATGACGAATGACATTCAAATAGAGCAATCGTTTTTGCTTTGAGTCTCAAACTCAGGCTTTGTTCGCAGTTGAAAGTTAATACTCTTTTACTATTTACACTTCCTACAGTTGTAACTCGAGTGTACATTGTATTTCATGCACAACATAGTTTCTCAAAAAGTTAATCACGAAATGTGAGATGAGAAACTTCGAGGTATAACTTTATAGATAAGATTAACTTTGAAGCTCTTTATGGATCTCTTTGGGACAAATACAAAAATAAAACTAGGACAACAGAATTTTCAATGTTGTGTCAATACGCAGATATCTTGCTATTTTTGGGTTAAAACATGTACTATGAGAAAATCGTATCTTTTATTCAATGAGTAAAAATTTTTGTTAAGACATTCCAAGGATGACATAGGAATGTAAGAAGGTAACAAGCGAATGTTTCAGTAGGCTTGCTGATGTTTCTGGCAAGTGATCACTGATCAAATCTTATTAATGCTACTCGAGTAAAATAGCATAAGCAAAAAGAGATATCTATTTTTGTTCGCTCAACCGCTAGTACCTATTATATACACTGGTTGAACTATGTGTTTTCTTTCTTTTATTATGTGAAATGCTCGTGTTTCAAAGCTGGTGTTTCTTTGTCAATTACAGACACCAAAGTGATTTACAGAAAAATGAACCAAATATATCAAATTTTATCCAACATATGTCAATATAGATAATATATTCCAAAGATTACTACAAAAATATTTACGACTCACCATTACAAAAACTGTATTCAGTGCACTGCTTCCTTGTAGAGTAGATGATGGTATCTTTGATGATGTGAATTTTTAAATTGTTGACAGGTTACTCCCTCCGAAGTTGTGTCGTGGAGTGTCGTTGAAAACAAATGCTGTTCCTTGAATGGATATTATTATATACATTGAATTTGTTGGTAAGTTGGGTTGGTTCTGATTATTCTTTAGGTCTGAGTGAGAAATTTAATTATGCTACCCCTCGTTGCATTGAGGATGGTTTAGATTGGAATGAACTTGAAACAGATGGAAAGATCTCTTGCGTGATCTGAATTTAAGAGTCAGCGGTCTATGACCTGATTGAATGCCTGGAATGTGTAAGTATCTGCTGTTAATTCTTGTTCGATAATTATATTTCTTAAATATTATTCAATTTATTAATCAAAATAGCTACTCATACGATAAAATAATTATATATATCGATATTAAAATAACTTGTCTTAAGTGTATAGAACTTGCGGTTCGAATTCGAGGGAAATCCTTGTAATCATATCGATGTATATTCCGGAAGGTAATTATAGTTGGCACCACGATGTGTAGAAACGCATTCCACACAAAGTGTCGCTTTTTATTACTGCTTTTCTTTTCTTTTTCGTGTTTCGGTGTCTCGATGTTTGATATGGCATGATATTCGTGCATGCATACTTAAATGTACATGCTTAATGAACGGACAGCGTGTGCGCCATGCGGTATTGCAACCGCATGTGGTTTTCGTAATACTCTGTAGCACGCGTTCGCTGTAATTGGTAGTCTGGGGAGCGAAGATTTTAATGTTCCTTTTGAAACTCTCGTTCCAGGCGATGCAAAGATGGCAATGTATGTATGATGAACGACGAAATTACAAATATTTTATTCAAATACTTTTTTATTGTATCCCACGCCGAGAAATAAATACACATAAATACATTGTGGAGTGACGCGGAGCGAAAGACGACTTGTTGCTGATGGTACACGGCTGATTGTCTCTCGTTCCGTGGTCACTCAAAAAAAAAATTAATGCTTCTTGAATCTTCTGTACTTGATGTATTCTTTAGGTATCGTGGTCCGCCTATGTACTTCGTGTTCTGCCGTGCTGTTATACCTGGCCTCGTGTATTTCTTCCAGCGTTGGGACACGTGATCGGATGGGTACATCTGCTTGCCACGCCTATGTATCTGAGCCTTAAAATTGACATGCCAGGAAAGAGGAACGTAAATTTTCTAATTAGAACCCTGGTTTGGCTTGGCTCGGTATCGTTGCGTCGTAGTTTGACTACTCAATAAACCACATAATATATGCGTTTGTACTCACCTTCTTAAATTTTTGTTGTACGAAAAATCCTTTCTTTTATTTCTTCCTTCTTGTTTTAGGTTTTATGTGTGACACCATATATTTAAATTACTCACATTTTATTCTTTAGTTAATTATCTTTTGTTTTACGTTATTATCTTGCAATTCTAGACACTTTAGCTATATTATTTTACCATTTTACTTTCCTAGATGATGTTTTCTGCATGGTTGGCACAAATCGAATGGAAGATTCTGGTAGGTATGGATGGCTACGTTGCCCAATTTCCTGTCTAGGGATATTTTTGTATTTCCCTTTTCCGGCATTTTCACCGAAAGTTTCCCATAGCATTCATCCTTGTCAGATGATTAAAGTATATTTTGGGATCAATTGTATGCTTTGTGTTTACTTCATAGATGGAGCCTCATGCAGATAGTAAATATTTTGTCACAAAAATGTCTCGCAATTATTTATCAAATGTCAGGATGGACGTTATTTGAGTTCGTAAGTAGTTTTTTTTTACGTCACGGACAGTTTATATTTTGACGTTAGGTCAATTACTATGATATTGCGAAAAGTTCGTTTCTCTGCTCGATTACTTCATCCTATGGCAGCACTCTCGCGTAGTTCGATGATGGGAATAAAAATATAGGAAAGGAAATTATATTTCCTACGATGTTTTGTGTAGGTAGATTATGCAGAGCTGTCTATTGATATTTTGAGAGATGATAGGTGGCGCCGATAAATTGTTGCCAATTTATCCATGACACTTGTGACGTCACTTGTGCTAGGTGTTTTCTTTCAAAATGTTTTCCCTACACAGCTTGCACGTTTGGGTTATGTCACCACTGACACAAACATGTATGAAAAGGAAAATGGATAACCGCCTTCCAATACCTATATACACTAATGTCAATACATAACAATACACTATTCACATAAGAAAAATGGATACTTATTTATAAGGATACGTATAAAACAAGAAAAAAGAGTCTCATGCACAGCTGAATTAGCCGGGCATACGGAAATACCTAAATATAATTAAATTATATTCAGTTACGTTAATTGACTACTATCAGATGCTTAAATTATTATCTTTTCAGGTCCTTGGTGTGGCAACTCGTTATGCGACCTTTATTGTCTACAACCTCATACAAATTTTCACCCACGACCTTACAAACTCTTACCTTAACAAATTTAGGACTAAGCTTCGCATTGAAATGCTTAGATGTATCGCTTAGAACAAAATTTCTTTTGTAGACCTCATCGTCTACTTTAAAATTTATCTTCCGACTGCGCAGATTGTACTTTTTTTCATATTCGTCGTGCGCCTTTTCTAAAGCGGTTTTGAGAAACGAATGGAGAATGTTCATTTTAGCGGTTTTGGGAAGCCAGTCAATTTCAGAGTTGTTGAGTCCATTCAGTTCTCTGAGCAACCGATAATCAGCCCCGTGTTCTATCATTCGTTGACCATAGAGGGCCTCATATGGGGACATCGAGAGAGCTGAATGTACCGATGTGCGTAAAGCACTGCTTATAGCCGACAAATGGGTATCCCAATTTGTTTGCTTTCGGTTGACATATGAGCGGATGTCTGCTAGAATGGAACGATTCACCTTCTCGCTCGCATTCGCTTGAGGAGAATAAATTGCTGTTTTGTAATGTTTTACTCCATATATGTTTAATAATTTTTGAAAGTCGTTACTGATAAATTGAGAGCCATTATCGGAGAGAATACTCTCCGGCACACCGTAAACTAGAAATATTTCATCTTTTAGAAACTTAATAACACTCGCGGAGGTGGCTTTACGTAAAGGTTTGATTAAGACAAACTTAGTCAATTGGTCCAGCACGATGATGATATAAGAGTTTCCATTTCTTGACCGAGGATATGGCCCTAAAAAGTCAACGTATAAGTGTTGAAACGGCCTCTCCACTGAAAAACTCTTTCCCATCTCGGCTCTAAGTGTCATGTTTGACGCTTTACTTGTTTTACAGGTCTCACACCTGTCCACGAAATTTTTCACCTGGGTGAACATGTTTGGCCAATAAAATCGCTGTCTCAACCTGTATAATGTCTTAGCCACACCGCCATGAGAAGCTCTCTTAGGTATATGTGCTAAAGAGATTAGCGAGTCTGTCAACTCGGATGGAATCCACAGTTTCCAAGCCAGATCGTCCGCCAAGGGAATTCCTTGGGCGTGCTTCGTGCGTTTATACACGAAACTCTCAGAAACCCTTAGGTCAGGTAATCGTTCTTGTTCCTTCTTGATGTGGTTGATGATCTCCAAGTATCCCTCCGATTTGAATGACGGGTCATCCAAGTCCACGTGGAGTACCTCCTCGGATTCGACCCGAGATAAACACGATAATACTGCTTCGACGGTTAATTCGTCGTCTTCATAAATGCGCGAAAGCGCGCCAGGAACTAAATTTAGAGTACCTTTTCGATGCTTTATCTCAAAATCGAATCCTTGGAGTCGCATACTCCACCTGGCCAATCTACCAGTAGGATCCTTGAGGGTCATCAGCCACTTCAAGCTGGAATGGTCCGTGATGACACGGAAACGATACCCTTCCACGTACGATCTGAACTTTTGTATACCAAGAAACGCGGAGAGGCATTCGCGTTCGTTCACGGAGTAATTCCTTTGCGCAGCGTTAAGCTTTTGTGAGAAGTAGTATATGGGGCGTTCCGCTCCATCTTCGTCACGTTGGCAAAGAACACACCCGATTCCGGACGCGGATGCATCACATAAAATCACAAATTCTTTCGTGAAGTCGGGATTGACTAGGACAGGGGCTGAGGTCAACGCCTGTTTGATGGTCGAGAATGCTTCTAGAGCTTCCTGGCTAAGCTCGAACGCTTTGCCCTTCTTCAGTACGTCGGTTAAGGGGGAGGCAAGTGTCGAAAAATCTTTCACAAATCTCCGATACCAGCCGGCCATGCCTAAAAATCGCCTAACTTGGCGTGTTGTGGTTGGCACCGGAAATCTTGTGATTGCCGCAATTTTGTCGGGATCGGCCTTCAAACAGCCTTGTCCGACCCGATAACCTAAGTACTGGAGTTCATCGAAACAGAACTTGGATTTCTCCACGTTGATTGTCAGTCCTGCGAGATAAACAAACAGACTCTGCGCCGCATTACATAGCCCGAATTGCATAACCTTGAAATGGTATAAAGGTCGCCCTGGTACCGTAAACGCCGTTTTTTCCCTAGACGTCATCTCCACAGGTATCTGCCAGAATGCGTCTTTAAGATCCACACTAGAAATATAATGTGTATCCGAAAGGCGGGCTAGCAGTCCTTCTATATGAGCAATTGGTCTCGCATTCTTTTTCGTTACCCCGTTCACCTTCCGAAAGTCCAGACACAATCGGTTCTTACCAGGTTTGCTAACTAACAAAACTGGGGAACTCCATGCGCTGGTACTTTCTTCGATGACACCCAACGAAAGCATACGATCCAATTCCTCATACATCAAGGATTGTATCGCGGGAGAGACTACGAACAACCTCTCGAAGTCTGTAGGATTCGTCGTCACTTAGTTTACACTGGTTACTGGGAATTCCATCCGGTGAAATTCCCGAAATGCTCGAAATAATGTTCGGTGCTATCTTGAACTTCCGCCAGAAGTCAACGCCTAGATATAGCCGTTGAGCTAATTACGGTACTATGTAGAATTGCATGTCATGACTTAAATTGTTGTACATGACTTTGGTTGTAACCAATCCTACAATCGCGTGTCCTTGTCCATCCGCAGTGGACACAGTAGTCTCTACTTTCTGCATCGCAATATGCTTCTCTTGCAGGTACTGTAACATGTCTTTACCTAGACAACTAACTGCGGCTCCGGAGTCCAAGAGACCGAGGAACTTATCCCCGAAAATCTCTAACGTCACGTACGGACGAGGATCGTTGGACTCCTTTCCAATGATGGCAGATGCGATATTGCGATATGCAGTCCTTTTCTGCTGAAAACGTTGCCGTGTTCGGCGAATGCGATTCGACAGCTCCGGAAAGGTTACAATTCTTTTTCTTACTTCATAATAGTTCTGTAGCCTTTCATGGAACGGTTTCTTAAAAAATTCATATTTCATGTTTGTTTTGTTTAAATTCATACTATCTTCATTATTACTTGTTTTACTGGATACATTATCTAAATCTATTTTCAAAGTTTTTCGTTCTTTGGTTAGGTTTGTATTGTCGTGGCCGGGTTTCAGAAGTGATATGGGAGTGGTAGGAGGAAAGTCTTTATTGGGACCTACAACTCCGGGTTCTGTTCCACGGAACGAATTCCCCCGGATGGTTGATTGTTCCTCATGGAGTTTCCCGCACATCTTGTACAGTCTGGACTATAAGAACCTGCTTTGCCACAACGCCAACAGAAAATGTGTAATGGTGGCTTGGGACAGTCTCGGAACGTATGTCCTACAGCTTTACAGTTCCAGCATACGATAGGTTTGGCTTCTCTATGGAACGCTTCCACAGTTCCTGGCACTGCAACTATCATTTTCTCTTCTTGGGTTTCTTCAATCTCGTGTACATAGCGACCTGGTTGCTGATTCCTCTGTGTGTTTGGCACATAGTTGTTGGTACGCGTGCCGTCTGGCTTATATTCATAATATCGTTCTATGTTACGACAAGTATATGCTAAATGACGTAGACTAGTGGTATTGAACGTTATCAAATGCGGACCTTGTCGTCTATTAACATTAAGCTTGAGAATCTCTATGAGTTCTCGCTCAGATTTAGGAACACGCATACGTGAGTTTAGGCTCATCACGGAGTCATAGAAATCGTTAAAGGGTTCACCAAGCTGTTGCTTGCGGTCATTTATTTTGCGAGACAATTCCGAGTCCGTCTCAAGACTGCGGTATTGTTCGACGAGAGAAGTTTGGAATGAGGTCCAAGAAGTATGATGGTTGTTCTTTATGTGTGTCCAGTACCATGACTCAGCGGATCCGGACACAAATTGATGGAAGTTCGCAAGGATTTCATCCCACACTACTCCGTAACTGGCTCTGACTCGATCGAGTCGAAAAAGAAAATCATCGACGGGACAATTTTTGCCGTCGAACTTTATTCCCCATTTGTGGAATTGAGGAGACTTAATTTTTGTGGTTGAATTTGATGGAGCACGACTTTGCGGAGATGGAGATCCATGCGAACCATCAAGATTAAAACCACTCATTCTCGTTAAGAACTCATCTACGTTGGATCCCTGAGCCATGTCTACTGGATGAACAGGAGGCACTTGTTGTTGGCTTGTAGGTCCATCGAATGGTGTAGGTAATGCTGCTAGATCACCTTGGTTTTGACCTGTGTTGAATCGTATCTGGTTTCCGACTATCGTCTCGATATGTGGAGTCATATTTAACCTTGAAGGTATATTTCTTACTGACTTATTTACATTACTCGGTTGGGTAGCAGTAGTCTGCGTTGGAGGTGGACAAGATGAAAATAAGCTTAACGTGAACACCTGACAATTAAGTCTTAATTTCACGACGAGCTTACTCGCATGCAGAGTCCAATTAGGCTTAGACCAGAGCCCTAAGATCTACCCCAAGGCAGAATCAAGTTCCACCCCAAGTTAAATTTAAGTTCTACCCCAAGGTAGACTCATAGTACCAATTTTATGGAACATGTTGAGGCATGTCCACACTCCTTGGTGAGGGGCGAGGTCTATCTAACACCTCTTGCATCCGATAATAAAATCCGTAGATATTATTACCCAATGCCATATGTTTCCGCTATGGAATAAACCACAACCACCACGATACTCCTACAAGGGGGCCTACCTCATAGATAGTCTCCCAGGTGACTCGGCCACCTGGGTGGGCACTATCTCCCGTGGTACCAGAATATAGCTTCCGGTGGAGCTTCGCAACCGTGAGGTAACTTCCAGATGAGCACCGTCAATACTCAAGGCCTGAGAGCCTTAGATATGCGCACTCAACCATCTGCCAAGGCAGAAGCAAACAGCCAAATACGCATACCAAGCCTTCCTCTCTTAGCCGCATACAAGTTTTACCTTGCATACGTTTCCAGTAAGGAATCAATACTTCAAGGAAAAGAAATATAGCTGTAGATACTCACTCCTATTTCAGTTACAACAATTTCCCTGCCATTCATATTGTTCCCGGGTTGCCGCGTGGAGGCGGAGGATAGGCACGTCTATCCCTCTTAAGTTCCAAACTCCAATCTCAACCACATTCATGATTGGATTGAAGCCAGCTACAAAATACCGACGATGCTAAGCCCGGCAGGGACCCTAAAGACGAAGAGGTGCCGCGGACTCTACGCTCCAAGGATCTGCCGAACAGAAGGAGTATCGCGATCTATATTTGTAGCCTTGGCTAAGCGTTCAAAGCACTTAAAAGGGTATAGTTAACCCCCGTTTGGAGGTGGACAGTTGGAAGAAGATGGATTGACATTATAAGTGAGGTTACTACTAGAAGTAGGATTTTGTAATCCTCTAATCAAATTTGTGACATGCGCTAGGAGTTCAGTTTGACTGCGAGCTAGCGTCTCGCTGAAAAATCTCCTATCATTGAGCCTGCTCAAATTCACTGAAGCTGACACCATCTCTTGAATAGCAGCGGAACGATTCAAAGCATCTTGTGCTTCTTGATCTATTAGTCCCTGATCGATAGTATTGTTGCCACTCATTTCAAGTGGTGCGCTCATGTCGCCATCGGTAATGTTACCTCCTCCATATGGCTGGTCGTTAGCCAATGCTCCTTCTCCGTCTGCCGCACCTTGTGGCATGTCCGGTGGTGAATCAATTATAACGTCTCTGTATGCCGGGTTGTACGGGCTCTTCGTCACATACCTTCTCCCTCTTCCTGACATGGAATTTGAGTCGTTAAAACTGGTATAAGCTATACGGTAGTACAGCTCGAAAAGATTATAAAACGGACGGAACTTACTGGAAAACAAACGCGATCTAAGTGCAACGGTATAACACTTAGTCAGACAAGGGTCAAATTCAAAATTCAAAAAAAATATTTTTTTTTTGAAACTTATTCAAAAAGAAAACTTATAATACTAAATTTCAAAGTAAAGTGTTGACTTGGTCCGTAAGAAAATTCTTCTTGGGACTCTTCAACAATTTACAAAAAGGTAAATTCAAATCAATATAAAATCCAAAAAGTTTGAGTATTGCAAAAGATTATATGTTTTGCAAACACAATTAAATCTATAAAAAGTTCTGTAAAAGTTAATTACGATTTTACAACAAACTTTAGCGGGTTCTGCTTATATTCATGAGCTTGCAGAGAAGATCATGGGCTTAACTCAATAATCAATACCAAGTGTAATCATAACACCTGAATTGTTCAAAAATGCAAAAATGTTAAAGTCTTAATGCTAATAATCCTTAATAATAATAATCCTTAATAATAATAATTCTTAATAATAGAAATTCTTAATGATAGAAATTCTTAATAATAGAAATACTTAATCTATCAAATTCTTCAATCATTCAACTTAATATACCTGCATTACTATAATATTCAAAACGGTTCCAAAAAAAAAGGTCTCAATCAAAAATCTAAAGTTCCCACAACCCGACAGACACCGTCGATCATGTAACTGAACAAAATCTCAAAAAAAAACTAAAGCTCCCACGACTCGTCAGACACCGTCGATCTGGCAGCCAATCGTGTAGTGAAAAATACTGAAATACTCAAAAATAAATCACAAAATCTCAAAAATACTTAAAGTTCAATAATCTCGAAAATACTTAATACTTGAATCAATCTATCTTTAAAATTCATTCAAAGATATAATATATAATGTTAAATCAATCAAAAAAAACTATGTCATAAAAAATTCGGTTCGGGAGTTGGAAAGATGCCCTCCCATCGGTGGAAAAATTTCGAAGCTTCGCCCCTGGCGACAACTTCATAATCAAACAAAAAAAAACTTAGCGGATGTGGTCTTCACTACGGGTTCTATAAGAATAATTATATTCAATCAAAAGGACAAATAGTGGACGAGATTCAAATAGGGTTGGAAACATCATTGCGTTGCTGCAGACGTGCGTCGAGAACTTGTTCATCAACCACCGGTCAACGCTCCATAACGCTTCCTCACCTACAGGAATTCGGACAACATTATCCAAAAAAAAACAAATAATCATCTAAAGGTTTAAGTTTGGATTCTACTCATCGTAAACACGATGTTTTGAGGGATAGAAATTCCAAGTGGAGTAAAGCACTCCAGAGTTCAGGATGCAGCTTTCGCAACAGACGTGCGTAGGGAACCTGTTCACCCACCACCGGTCAAAAGTCGTGCGGCCTGAAACACTGAGAAATTTTATTTTGTTAAAATCTTAAAATTCAATTTTGGCCTCATCGCAACGGGCGATCGAACACTTCGCGTTCAATCCGGACAATGGAACCAAAGAAAAGATCAACTATAATGAGAGGAAAGAATTCGGTAGTGAAGCTAACGCAACAGTCAAGAGTAAGGAACCTGTTCACTCACTCTCCGGACGAAATATACTTCACTACCAAACCTGGATGTTGTCCCTCCTAACAAAATATCCGACACTGAAACATCTTTCTCAAAAAAAAAAATCTCGAGCAAAAAAAAATTATTTTTGCCCAAACACCTGAATAAATTTTAGTAGTTCAAAAGTTCAAAAATACTACTAGCTACACCTAAGGTCGACTAAGCTCGGGCCCCACGTTGGGCGCCATCTGTAACGTAAATTATCATCTGTGACGATGTAATCATCCGCAACGATGAATTATGACTGTCAAGTGTTCTCATCTGTATCGAAAATAATATAACTTATCGTATCGCCATCTGTAACGTAGAAATATAATATCGTAACGCCATCTGTAGCGTTAAAAATGAACGATACTCACTGTATGTATATACAACCATCTGAATACAGATGATCAGACCGAAGAAGCGAAGCAAACATCTCCATATATGATTACCATTTCTCGTACGCCATCTGTAAGGTGATTTTGTTAATGAATTATCCATCAACGCGCACCAATAGATGATCTGAAGGACACACCAAAACTTATGCCCCCTACATCGTCTATAGCGATAATAAACATCGGCACCTGTACAGAAAGAATAAACGAAAACACCTATCTTCTAAACATTATCTTCCTCAACCGCTTTCTATCACAAGAACTAATAATCATACGGATGACTCAAATCTTCCATTTATCCCTGCTAATTCCCCAGAAATAAATGAAGGACCAGAACCATGGAATATTTGGGATCTGAATAAGAGTAATCACCCCCTACCTACACCGCTATCAATGCTAAGTAACCACAGCCATGTACCCCCAGGTCATCCGTATAAACCATATACAAACCTAGCGTTCCAATGACTGAAGGTTGCGTCATTGGTCTTCATGGGGCAAAACCCTCATTCTCAGGTCCCCTTCCGCTTCTCGTTAGTCGCACAGAAATATTCATATGTGATACATGAGCATCACGGGATGGCAGTCGTGGATAGAATAACCGCCTGTTCTTCTACACGTCGCATTCCCCAATCATCCTGGCTACCTCCAGAATGGGGTGCCGTATCATGTGTCAGAATCTGTAGTGGAAGCAATTGCGGTGAACAAACCCTGCCATACACCTATTCTCTTCTAAGGGTGTGCTATTCCAGCAATTATCTAATAACGTGGTCTCTTTCTTACCCGAAATCACTCCTCACTAACAGTCCCCTCCTCATCTGTGCGAAACTCTAAAGATGTATCTACCCTTATCCCTCAACTGCCCAGACGTCACCTCAACAGTAAAAAGAGAGTGGATACACACTTCAAAGATGCTGCTCGCCAGTGTTGCGTCGGTCTGCAGCGCGTGGCCCTGGTTCACCCAGGAGCATATAGGGGTGGAATCCTTGCAACCCTGCGGCAGCCGTGTTACCTCTTATTTTTCCTTCTCTGCAGACCTCGAGACATGCTGTTGTTGCTCGTAATGTTCGATTGTTTGGGGGCCCGAACTCACTAGTCATCTTAGGCGACCTGACGGTCGATTGCACCACAGGATGGTACAACCCATAGCTCCTGTAATAATGTACTAGTTTTTGCACCGATGCTAGTCTGAACCTGGAAATAAACTACCCAAAAATCACTCCTCAAACCCCTAAAATCCTCGTAGCCTATAAGTTGGGTTGACGTAGATGATCGCGTCAATTTGGAACTGCTAATTAAGCGTCATCGCGATGTTCCTATGCTATTGCGACAACAACTTTCGGTGTCTCACTCAAAGGTGGGGGATACCTGAAGATAGAATTGGTATCCCGTGCTCGTAACCCTCCCGTAAAGCTATAGAACGGACTCTAAGCTTATCTTGGCTTCACTTAGCACTTAGTAAAATTTTATGCGAAGCCCCTTAATATGAATCCCGTTCCGTAAAGGATGGGATGCAAAAACTTTCAATCTACTTAATCATGTTACACTCATTCACACTTCAACGACTTGTTCATATCAAAATTCACAACATTCACACTTCAACTACTTGTTCATATCAAAATCAAAACATTCACACTTCAACTAACCAACCGCTCCACCGATGAAAGAGAGGGATACTTCCAACCCCCTTCGAACCTGCAATAATCTAAGCACACATATTAAATAAAATAAGTATGTCCTGATTAGATTCCATCTGAATTACTGTATACGTCATTAGATGAAATAATAACTCAGATTGTATAAGTTATAATAATTCAAAATCATTAGATATTTATTCAACTTATTATAATAAAGGCAAAAAATATTCAATTCAATTCAATTCAATTCAATTTGGCTTTATTCTGATTTAGAAGATACATATTTACAATTATTAGAATATACTATAATGTTTATAAAGTCTTTAATCAGAATAAGTAGAGGCATCTTTATATTAGTAAACTAATTGAGATGATGCCACATTAAGAATAAACTTTGTGTGGGGTGTACAAAGAATAATAAAATATAAAACATGAGTACAAAGTAAAAAGGTAGAAAAATGTTGTTAGAAAGAAAAGCAAAAATTAACATAATAATATCAAAACTACACTTAAAATGCAAATTAAAATTAGAAGGAAGAATGTATACATATTTTATATAGTTACTTTTTTTTTTTTTTTTTTTTTTTTTTTTTTTTTTTGTATTGTTTTTTATTTGCTTATATCGTTCTAAAGTAACAAATCATTTTTTTTTTTTTTTTTATTTTTTACTATATAAGGTAGTGTATCAGACTTTCAATCTGTTGATGGTCAAACCCAAGAAGCCAAGATTTTATTTTTTCTGTGAAGGTGAACAATTTTCTCATTGTCCGAATTTCAAACGGAAGTGTATTGAAAAGTTTACAAGAAAGAATGGAGTAAAAGTTTCTGTAGCTTGTAGTGCGAAAGACTGGAATACTTACAAAATACAATGTATTACTTCGTAGACTACGACCATTGGATATTGGACTTTGCAAATATCCTCCTCTTATAAAAAATACCTTTAAGACTTTGAAGTAATACAAGTGTCTAACTGGAAGAATTCGCAAACATCTAAATAGATCCATTGTGTGTGCAAGTCTATGAGATTTACATACTTTCCTAATGGCTGCTTTTTGTATTAGAGTGAGTTGTTGAAGTTTGTTAAGGTACGCACCACCCCAACAGCAAATGCCATATTGCAATTTTGATTGAAAAATTCCATAATAAATTGTTTTAAGCAAGTTTGTGGAGCAAAATTTTTGCAATCTATACAGACAGCGGGTGGCTGAAAAAAGATATTGTTTTAAATTAGATATGTGCTTAGACCAATTTAAATTTTGATCAATAGTTACACCTAAGTATTTGAACGTATCAACATTATCAATTTTAAAACAAGAGTCACTGCAGTCAAGATTGAAGTGGAAAGATGGACTTCGTAGAAGGTGACAGTTACTTATTATTAAGTTGTATTTTAGGCAGTCAAAAGAGTGAAAAGTTATATTAAGATCCGTATATTCCTGAGCTAAAAGACTGAAAAACATTAATTTAGTTTTATTGCTAACAATGAGCTCATGTTCTGCAAACCAACTTCTTAATAAGTGTACATCATGATTTATGTCTGCAATTAAATTTAATCTACTATCTGAACAGTATGCAACTCCAAGATCATCTGCGAAGGCTTTAATTTGACCCATGAATGGAAGAAAAAATAAAGAATTTATATATATAAGAAAAAGAATCGGGCCAAGTACAGAACCTTGTGGTACACCTATGTTATTTATTTTAGAGCTACTAGTACTCTCGCCGATTTTTACATATTGTATCCTGCTTTTGAGATAAGACTGAAGCCACTTATATACAAATCCTCGAAATCCAACCTTTTCTAATTTTTCTAATAAAATATTATGATTAACCATGTCGAAAGCTTTTGTTATATCGACAAAAAGTCCTGCGCAGCAGTTCTTAGTATCTAAGCCTTTATAAACGATAGAACAAAAATCCAACAACGCGTCTTCAGTGGAAAGGCCACATCTGAAACCAAACTGGAATGGACTAAGAAAATTAATTTTTTTCAAGTAAGACAGGATTCTTGTCTTCATGATTTTTTCAAAAACTTTAGAAATAGAAGGCAGCAATGAAATGGGTCTATAATTTGTTTTATCTAATTTGCTACCTTTTTTAAATAAAGGAATAACTAAAGCAATTTTTAAGTTCTCTGGAAAAGTTCCATTTAAAATACTTCTATTAAAAAGACAAGTCAGAATATCTACTACATTGAGACCGATTTCTTTAAGCACTGAATTAGGAATTCCATCCATGCCTTTCGAGTTTGACTTCCTTAATGAATTAATAGTTTTAAGAACTTCAAGTCCAGTGATGGATTCAAAAAAGAAGCTATTTCTGTTGGTGTTTCTTGTATTTGATTCACCACAGCAATTACAAGTTTTTTGTTTTTCACCAAAAATAGAATTTTGTCCAACAGATGCAAAGTAGCTGCTGAATTCATTCGCTATTTCAACAGGATTTGTAATAATAGTACTTCCTTTTTTAAGCGTGTTTATTTCAACTTTGGATGTATCCTTGCTATTCAAAATACACTTTATTGCATCCCACTCTTTTCCAGGGTTGCCCCTTGCAAGCGCTACCTTTGAATGATAATAGCTATTTTTTGCTTTGCGGATTTCACTATTCACTTTTTTGGCGCATCGATTAAAACGGCTCCTTAAACTAAAATTTAACGGATGTTTACCGCATTTTTTACCTAGTTTATTTTTAAGCTTGATTTGTTTTAATAAAAGGTTTGTTATCCAGGGCTTTAACTTTCTTTCCGATTTTTTTCGCACGACATAGAAGGTAGAAGCTGCTATATGCCTCTGCAATGTGGATAAAAATAAATCAAAAGCTTTGGAAGGCTCTTCTTCAGCGTACACGAGCTCCCAATTTTCAAAACATAGCCTATTGTTTAACTCAAAGAAATTAATCCTGGTTAGACTAAGCAAAATACTTTCGAGAGAATTACTACACTCTAAATTTTCAAAAAATAATCCCGTCATACAATGATCGGTAATGTGAAGGTCAAGGTTAATACTAGAAAGTTGATCACAAGCAATATTTTCGAATCTGCCAAATACATGGTCCAAACAAGTACCTGATATGGGTCTAGTGGGTTCATTCAAAAAAGATGTTAAGCCATTTTCTGCCATACGGGCCAGATATAAGTCAGCAGTCGAATTACAATTTAATATATCAATATTGAAATCTCCTAAGAGAATTAGGTTTTTCGACTTTTCACTTGAGAAAAAGTTAGAGAGCTCATCAACAAAAATATGGGGAGGTGCTGAATGAAGTCTATACACACAAACAAATGTGAAACAAATATCATTTACTTTACAACTCACTTTAATAACATCCGCAGTAATAAAATCTAAAACGTCAACTTCACAATCGTACGTATTTCTCACAAAAACTCCTACTCCACCAGCTGAATACGAATCATTGGTATTAGCATAAAATGTATAATTAGAAATATGAAAATCTTCAACCTCACATGAATAAATCCATATTTCAGAAAGAAATACAAAATCTGGCCTCTTTTCAAAAGCTTCAAGATTCCCAATCAACAAATCTAAATTCTGACGCAAACTACGTATGTTTTGATGTAATATAAAAAACGATTTGGTACTAGAATCACAATTAAACGTATTATCATATTTACTACTTATGGTTTTTATAGCGAGGTTATCATATATAAGATCATGGATATCATCCATACTATTGCCGTGAGACAGAAGCTAAATCCTCAAAAGATCTTATGACGATGACCTCGCTATTGTCGACCCTTCTCATTAAAATTGAAGAATTACGAAACCATAAATATTTAAACTTGTTTTCTTTTTTAAATTTCTTAGCTGCCATAAACAATAATCTATTGTATTTTGTTAAGCTATCATTAATATAAATATTACTATTTCTACCTTGTAAAAATAAAGATGATTTTAGCTTCTTCTTTGCATTTTTTTTGCCTTGCATTATTTTTTTCTTGATGTCCAGCGAACAGAGTTGAATGCAAAGAATACCAACATCACCCACCTCGTTAGCCTCCCCATTTGATTGCGACCGCTTGCTGTTAATCCGTTTAACAAAGCATTTTTGTATATCATCAGCAGCCACAGGTACATTCAAGGCATTAGCGAAAATTGTGTGAGCTCTCTCTTGTGCATTGGAATTGTTTAAATCAGGTATATTAACTCTAAGTTCTTAATCCTAAGCTTAACTAAATTGTAAGTGGTATCTTATTTTCAGAAAAATTATTATTATCTCTAAAAATCCTTATACGCTATATTTACACTAGACGAATGACGAATGACATTCAAATAGAGCAATCGTTTTTGCTTTGAGTCTCAAACTCAGGCTTTGTTCGCAGTTGAAAGTTAATACTCTTTTACTATTTACACTTCCTACAGTTCTAACTCGAGTGTACATTGTATTTCATGCACAACATAGTTTCTCAAAAAGTTAATCACGAAATGTGAGATGAGAAACTTCGAGGTATAACTTTATAGGTAAGATTAACTTTGAAGCTCTTTATGGATCTCTTTGGGACAAATACAAAAATAAAACTAGGACAACAGAATTTTCAATGTTGTGTCAATACGCAGATATCTTGCTATTTTTGGGTTAAAACATGTACTATGAGAAAATCGTATCTTTTATTCAATGAGTAAAAATTTTTGTTAAGACATTCCAAGGATGACATAGGAATGTAAGAAGGTAACAAGCGAATGTTTCAGTAGGCTTGCTGATGTTTCTGGCAAGTGATCACTGATCAAATCTTATTAATGCTACTCGAGTAAAATAGCATAAGCAAAAAGAGATATCTATTTTTGTTCGCTCAACCTCTAGTACCTATTATATACACTGGTTGAACTATGTGTTTTCTTTCTTTTATTATGTGAAATACTCGTGTTTCAAAGCTGGTGTTTCTTTGTCAATTACAGACACCAAAGTGATTTACAGAAAAATGAACCAAATATATCAAATTTTATCCAACATATGTCAATATATATAATATATTCCAAAGATTACTACAAAAATTGTTACGACTCACCATTACAAAAACTGTATTCAGTGCACTGCTTCCTTGTAGAGTAGATGATGGTATCTTTGATGATGTGAATTTTTAAATTGTTGACAGGTTACTCCCTCCGACGTTGTGTCGTGAAGTGTCGTTGAAAACAAATGCTGTTCCTTGAATGGATATTATTATATACATTGAATTTGTTGGTAAGTTGGGTTGGTTCTGATTATTCTTTAGGTCTGAGTGAGAAATTTAATTATGCTACCCCTCGTTGCATTGAGGATGGTTTAGATTGGAATGAACTTGAAACAGATGGAAAGATCTCTTGCGTGATCTGAATTTAAGAGTCAGCGGTCTATGACCTGATTGAATGCCTGGAATGTGTAAGTATCTGCTGTTAATTCTTGTTCGATAATTATATTTCTTAAATATTATTCAATTTATTAATCAAAATAGCTACTCATACGATAAAATAATTATATATATCGATATTAAAATAACTTGTCTTAAGTGTATAGAACTTGCGGTTCGAATTCGAGGGGAATCCTTGTAATCATATCGATGTATATTCCGGAAGGTAATTATAGTTGGTACCACAATGTGTAGAAACGCATTCCACACAAAGTGTCGCTTTTTATTACTGCTTTTCTTTTCTTTTTCGTGTTTCGGTGTCTCGATGTTTGATATGGCATGATATTCGTGCATGCATACTTAAATGTACATGCTTAATGAACGGACAGCGTGTGCGCCATGCGGTATTGCAACCGCATGTGGTTTTCGTAATACTCTGTAGCACGCGTTCGCTGTAATTGGTAGTCTGGGGAGCGAAGATTTTAATGTTCCTTTTGAAACTCTCGTTCCAGGCGATGCAAAGATGGCAATGTATGTATGATGAACGACGAAATTACAAATATTTTATTCAAATACTTTTTTATTGTATCCCACGCCGAGAAATAAATACACATAAATACATTGTGGAGTGACGCGGAGCGAAAGACGACTTGTTGCTGATGGTACACGGCTGATTGTCTCTCGTTCCGTGGTCACTCAAAAAAAAAATTAATGCTTCTTGAATCTTCTGTACTTGATGTATTCTTTAGGTATCGTGGTACGCCTATGTACTTCGTGTTCTGCCGTGCTGTTATACCTGGCCTCGTGTATTTCTTCCAGCGTTGGGACACGTGATCGGATGGGTACATCTGCTTGCCACGCCTATGTATCTGAGCCTTAAAATTGACATGCCAGGAAAGAGGAACGTAAATTTTCTAATTAGAACCCTGGTTTGGCTTGGCTCGGTATCGTTGCGTCGTAGTTTGACTACTCAATAAACCACATAATATATGCGTTTGTACTCACCTTCTTAAATTTTTGTTGTACGAAAAATCCTTTCTTTTATTTCTTCCTTCTTGTTTTAGGTTTTATGTGTGACACCATATATTTAAATTACTCACATTTTATTCTTTAGTTAATTATCTTTTGTTTTACGTTATTATCTTGCAATTCTAGACACTTTAGCTATATTATTTTACCATTTTACTTTCCTAGATGATGTTTTCTGCATGGTTGGCACAAATCGAATGGAAGATTCTGGTAGGTATGGATGGCTACGTTGCCCAATTTCCTGTCTAGGGATATTTTTGTATTTCCCTTTTCCGGCATTTTCACCGAAAGTTTCCCATAGCATTCATCCTTGTCAGATGATTAAAGTATATTTTGGGATCAATTGTATGCTTTGTGTTTACTTCATAGATGGAGCCTCATGCAGATAGTAAATATTTTGTCACAAAAATGTCTCGCAATTATTTATCAAATGTCAGGATGGACGTTATTTGAGTTCGTAAGTAGTTTTTTTTACGTCACGGACAGTTTATATTTTGACGTTAGGTCAATTACTATGATATTGCGAAAAGTTCGTTTCTCTGCTCGATTACTTCATCCTATGGCAGCACTCTCGCGTAGTTCGATGATGGGAATAAAAATATAGGAAAGGAAATTATATTTCCTACGATGTTTTGTGTAGGTAGATTATGCAGAGCTGTCTATTGATATTTTGAGAGATGATAGGTGGCGCCGATAAATTGTTGCCAATTTATCCATGATCCTTGTGACGTCACTTGTGCTAGGTGTTTGCCTTCAAAATGTTTTCCCTACATCATGACACTCATGACGTCACGTGTGTTAGGTGTTTGCCTCAAAATGTTTTCCCTACAGTTCTGTACCATCGGATTCGGTTCCGAACACGATGTGAATCTTCACCGAAATACCAATTAACTTTCGACCGAAACCCAAGTATATCTTGAGATATCGATCTCAATATAATTACTGTTAAGGAAAAAGCAAATGAGATCACGAACTGAATACCGATTCTTCCCGATTTCAAGTTGTAAATTTCAAGTATCATAAGTAGTGATGGGCTCATTCGAATGATTTAATCGATTATAATCGATTATAATAATATCTCGAGATATCTCGATTCTTTCACTCAAATCATTCGAATGAAAATGAATCATAAAATAAAAGAATGAATAACTACAAAGTACAAACTACAAACTAGAACCATACCTACTCGCCTCCTTCCTATCCTACTAACAATAATTCGAGAACTCGAATCGTTTCGATTCAATGCAGTGTGAGTGCGAGAGCGAGAGGGGCTCTGTACATGTAGCTGTTGCCTGTACTCGTCAACAGTGTATCTGTATCTTATATTTGCGTTATTTTTGTGTTTCTCTTCTTTTTTCTTTTCTTTCGTTCTCGATTCTTGATTATGGTTGAATATTTATATTAGTAGTAGCAGCTAGTACTCTTTACTTCGTATACAAACAAAAACCAACTACTCGAGTTCTTGAGTAGGTATATCGAATGATCGAATCACTCGAGATAGAGGTAGATGGTGGAGTATCTTTGTCGTATTTCGAATGAAATTTTTTTTTATGGAATGACGGAAAGAAAACGGAAGAATCGAGTGATTTCTATTTTATTTCGTGTAAATGAAGGAATGGAAGTAGTGCTTTTAGATTAACTATATTTGATCTTTTCTAATGAATCTGTTAAAACATTTTTTCTCTCATTGTTTTATGATACCGTTAAGTTTTCAATCTGCAGGGGAAGTTTTTATTTGGGAAAGCAGAAATGAAGTAGAATTACGTTGTTTGTTTTTGTACGTTTGGATTTGTGTTTTAAGTTGTTTTGTCTTAATTCTTATTAGTGTATGGTTTTTATATAGAAATATAATTTATTGGACTGCAAATAAAAATGAAACCAGAAGGAAAGAAATCTTTAGTTTGGAAGTTTTTTGAAAAAGATAGTGGGGGGAAAGCAGTAAATTGCAGCATATGCAAAAAGAAGTTAAAGTTTTTTGGAAACACCACGAATCTTAGAGAACATCTTATTCGTCCACATCTTCTGCAATGGAGTAATGAAACAGGTGCTGCAGCTTCTGTTCCTAATTTGGATGCCAGTCAGACTCCTAGTACATCGACTGCACAATTGCAGCAACTGCAGGATGGCCCTTCCATAAATGAAGTTTTTGCTGGAACAAGTTCTCAAGCGTTGGTGAAGGTAAGCCAAAACAAAGTTAAACAAATGCGACTCTTTGGAGTAAAGGAAAAAGAATTTTCACAAAGGGAGAAAGAGAAAATTGACAAAAGTTTGGTAAAAATGATACTCACTGACTACCAACCCCTTTCGATTGTCGAAAATTCGGGATTTCTTGAATATTCAAACCTACTTCAACCACTATATAAGCCACCAAATAGAAAATTCTTGACAACATTTTTGCTCCCAAATTTTTACGATGAAGTTGCTGTTAAAATAAGGAATATGTTGTCATCAACTGATTTTGTGGCTGTTACAACAGATATGTGGAGCTCAGACAGCAACAAATCTTACTATACTTTGACATGCCATTTTAATTTTAATGACAAGTTATATGCACCTGTTCTTGCCACAAGAGAGATGCGGGAGTCGCATACAGGTTCAAATATTGCAAATGCGTTGAGCGTAATTTTCCAGGAATGGGATATTTCTGAGAAAATTGTGACAATTGTTTCAGACAATGCCGCAAACGTCAAAAAAGCAATAAACGAAGATTTGCGGAAACACCATCATCCTTGTGTTGCCCATACACTCAATTTAACTGTCAATGACGTAATAACTTCAAACACTGGGCTTGCTGATTTGTTGAAAAAATGCCGGACATTGGTAGGGCATTTCAAACACAGCCTATTGGCAACTGAAAAACTGAGGAAAGCTCAAGAAAATTTGTCACTTCCGCAACTTAAAATCAACCAGGATGTTGTTACAAGGTGGAACTCTTCCTTTATAATGCTTGAAAGGTTGCTGGATTTGAAAGTTCCACTCTCTGTTGCAATACTTGATTTACCGAAAGCCCCAGATTTCTTGACAGCATCTGATTGGGAAACAATTCAGGACTGCATTCCTCTTATCAAACCCTTTGATAAGATGACAAAAGAGCTGTCTGGTGAATATTTCCCGACCCTTTCGCTCGTTATTACTCTTATAAGAGGCCTTCAGGTAAAAATAAAAGATCAAAAGCCTAAAACGAAAATAGGGATGAATTTGCAAACTGATTTAACAACCACAGTTCATAAACGATTGAGTGTTTTCGAGACCGATAAAATTTCCGCAAAAGCTACATTATTGGACCCTAGACTAAAAAAAACAGCGTTTGGCTCAGAGCAAAATTCCATTAATGCTGAAAGAACACTTAAAGAAGAGCTAATTTATATTTGCGCAAAACGAAATTTAACGCTACCCACTGAGTCTCAACATTTACATCAAGACCTGCCTAAAGAAAAAGATGATGATTCTCTTTGGAATCATTTCCAGGAAAAATTAGCCCAAGTGCAAACGGTAATAACTCCTGAAACAACGGTAGCTTTAATGTTGAGGCAGTATCTTGAACTGCCTCATATGCCTATTTCAGGGAATCCATTAGAGTTCTGGAAAGATCACAAAAACTCCTTACCTGAGCTTTACAAACTGTATTTAAAATACTCTGCTATACCTGCTACATCCGTTCCATCTGAACGAGTTTTCTCGAAGGCAGGTCAGCTAACAAACGACCGCAGAAACCGTTTATTAGATAAAAACTTGGACAAAATTGTGTTTCTCAATAGCTATTTTGGTCAAAACGAACCTTTTTAACTTACTTAGTTTAATTGCGCTTAAAAGTGGTACCTGTATAATTGTTTACTTATGTTATCTGTCAGTATTTTTACGTATATTTATTTATGTTTAAAAATGCTAGCTGCAATTTATGCTTTACGTACGACTTGGACATTATTTTTATTTTCCTCAAAAAGTTTTGGAAAAATTTTGATCTCTTTTATGTATATGTTTTGAACAAAATATTAGGTATATGTTTGATAATAGTGCTAATGCTTACTATGCAATTCTTATTTATTGCTTTTGTTATACCTTTAACTGTAATAGAATTCAGTTTTTTTTATTTATTTATTCATGTTCATTTAATTTGTATTTGGAGTAGCTTATGTTTGTTTTGTTCTTTTTTCCATTTTTTAAGTGTTAAATGAATTAAAATATTTTGTTTTATTATATACTAGCTTTTGCCCGCTACTTCGTACGCGTGGATTTTAGAATAAAATAGGTATCTCAGTATATTTTTGTTTTTGCACAACCGGTTCAAAATGGGGGGTATGCGTGGTATGAAAGCTACATAGCTTACCAGCTCTACAGCCGTAAGATTTTTGGCTTCTGTATAATATTATTTCGAAGTATCATAACGGTTTAAATTGCAAAGTTGGAGATTTAAGTTCTGAAGCAATATACCTAATTGGAATGCCCACTTTCAAAACGATGCTCCGCGCCGATACTGCTATTTATGGCAGCTCCGCTTCATCAGTTTTGGGCGAAAGTATTGCTCGTTCACCGTTCTTTATGGTTACATTATTTTTCGATTTCTGCTTTCGCTGAATGAGACATTTTCTATATGGTGGTAAATAGCGCCATCTATGATGTTTTTGATGTTACTTCTATTCAGAACGACTAACTTATTTCTATTCATGTATATGTAGGTTAGTGTGGCGCTACTTTTATGATTTCCAGCGCCATTATATAAGTGAGACGCTAACTTCTTTAAAATCTTTTAATTTTGCGTTAAGTTCATTGAATACCGTTCGATTGCAGCAATATTAAAAAAACGACCAGAATTATATATTTTCCTGCGATAAAATGTAGCCTATATTTTAAGTTGGCGTACTACCAATAAATCTGCGAAAAGCGCATTCAATTCCATGCAGTAGTTTTTGCGTGATGCGCGTACAAACATACAGACAGACAGACAGACAGACAGACAGACAGACAGACAGACAGACAAAAATTCTAAAAACGGTTGTTTTGGCTTCTGTGGGTCTAACAGAGACTCCCCATATTAGTTTTGCATCTATATCTTCAATGTACAGACATCGACCCGTTACAATTTTATTATATGTATAGATTTTGAATAAATAATTTAAACAAAAAAGTATTTAGTTGATTTCTTCATGGAGGCAAAGTAAACTCGGGTACTAAAAATTTGAAGGATGGCATTATGTGTATTCAACATTATTTCTCTTCGTGCACTTTCATAATTTAAATGAAATAAAGAATATACCTATGCTATGGCACGAGAGAAGTGAAAAATTCGAGTAAACTATTCCAATTTTTCTACTATTTCATAATTCGAATGATCATTCGATTATTTTGATCACTCGAATACTAATATCTCGATTATTGAAATCATTCGATTATGCCTTTAGAGGTTAATGTTCCAATCTAATTAAAAAGAAAAGAAGATTCCTCTAATTATTAAAACTTTATTTAAACTTAAATATTAATTCAATTTAATTTAATTTTTGTTGCGTCGAAAGCGATTGGGTGGCGGCTGTCTTCGTCGAAGGCGGAAATATGAATGAGACAATGACAGAGAGCACATTGCCGATGACAAGCGATACTCGAATATGTGTCAAACTGACAAGTAGGTTTCTGGGGCAAACGATTAGTGTTGCCATTGTTGATTTGTCGTCTGTCCAAAGTATTCTGTCCGCTGTTCGCTGATTAGATCGCCACAGTACTCCCCAGTGCTAGTGCTAGTGATACTTTTAACTAGGCTCACGAAATCTAACGACACGTCCATATCGTGTTGTATGTTTATCGGTTTTGTTCCCTTCAGGCGATGACTCAGCAAGTGGAGTTTTAGTGGCAGCAGGGTTGTCTTCCAGAATATGCGCAGGCTTGAGTCGATCAATGGTAACATTAGTCTTCTTGCCGTTCATTTTGATCTCGTAGAACTTGTCCTTTCTGCTTATCACGAAAAAAGGTCCATCGTAGGTTGGTGCTAAAGGTTTCTTAACTGCATCGTGTCGCACAAAAACGTATTTGCAACTAGCCAGGTCATTTGGTATGTAAACGCTTTTCGAACCATGATGACTCGCGTATACTGGTTTGATTTGGCTTATGGTTTTACGAAGCTGCTTTATGAAGTCGGGTGCATTAACATCTTCTTTTGATGAACAGAAGAACTCACCTGGTAGTTTCAAGGTAGTCCCGTATAACAGTTCAGCAGTGGTGGCATTTAAGTCTTCCTTGAACGCAGTCCGAATTCCAAGCAAAACTGTGGGCAGGACGTTAGTCCAGTCATCGGTGTTGTGACACTTAAACGCGGCTTTGAGAATGCGGTGGTATCTCTCAATCATAACATTAGCCTCCGGGTGGTACGCAGTCGTTCTCAGGTGAGTGATGCCAAAAAGTTTCATCAAGTGTTTAAAAAGATCGCTCTCGAATTGACGCCCCTGATCGGTAGATATTCGCTGTGGAACGCCAAACCTGCTAATCCATCCTTCGTACAGAGCTCGAGCTACGGTCTCAGCTTTCATATCCTGGATTGGTATGGCCTCTAACCATCTTGAAAATCGATCCACACATGTAAGTAGGTAACGAAACTCACGCGATGTCGGCAATGGTCCCACTATGTCGATGTTGAGGTGTTCGAATCGCCTGTCAGTTGGTGGGTAGGTTGCGGTTGGTGTTCTTACATGCCTCCACACTTTGGAACGTTGACAGGCTATACAATTCTTTGCCCATGTCTGACAATCCTTGCGGACTGATGGCCAAACAAAACGTTGTGTTACCAGCTTTAAAGTTGCACGTATACCAGGGTGAGCCAAGTTGTGTACGCTGTCAAATGCAGTTCGTCGAAATTGTTTTGTGACGAACGGTCGAACGTTCTGAGTTGATACGTCGCAGTACAAAACAAGCTTAGGATCTGTAAGAACAGGACACTTTTTAATATTTAAGCAATGGGAAGTACCTTTTAAAAATTGCTGCAGCTCTTCGTCTCGCTCCTGGTCTATTGCTAACTTTTCAAAATCGATGGTATTGTGAACAAATATTTCAGAAATCCGTGAAAGTGTATCAGCAATAATGTTTTCACTTCCAGCAATAAATCGTATGTCCGTCGTAAACTGGCCAATGAAATCCAAATGCCTGACTTGTCTGGGCGATGCTTTCGATGGGTTCTGGTTGAAAGCGAATGTCAAGGGCTTATGGTCCGTGAAAATACAAAAAATGCGACCTTCAAGCATAAAGCGGAAATGTTTCACGGACATATAAGCACCGAGAAGCTCCCTGTCATACACGCTGAACTTAGTTTGGGATTGGGTCAGTTTTTTGGAAAAAAATCCAAGAGGTTCCCATTTGCCATTGCAAAGTTGTTGAAGTGCTCCTCCTACAGCTACATCAGATGCATCAACCATCAATGCGAGTTGAGCATTTGATTTTGGATGTGAAAGTAGAGTTGCTTCGGCGAGAGCTTTCTTACACCTTTCGAAACTCACTTCTGCTTCAGGAGACCATTTGATTTTCGTCTTGTCGTTTTTCTTGTTTCCCTTTGGTATGACATTTTGCAGTATGGCTTGGTTGTCGACAGCATTCTTAAGAAAGCGCCTGTAAAAATTTATAGAATTGAGAAATCATCTTAGGTCACATACCTTTTCTGGCTTTGGATAATCGAGGATAGCTTGGACTTTATTTATCGGTGGCTTAATTCCAGAAGCATTCACTGCATGCCCTAAGAATAATACTTCTTCCTTTGCGAAATGGCTTTTATCCACGTTTAATATCAAACCATACTCGCGCAAGCGTCCGAAAATTATACGGAGATGTAATTGATGTTCTTCCCTATTTTTTGAAGCGACAAGGATGTCATCGATATATGGAAATGCAAACTCCAAACCTTTTAGCACGTTGTCTATGAAGCGCTGGAACGTTTGCGCAGCGTTTCGCAATCCAGGTGGCATAAAGAGGAACTCCCATAGGCCAAACGACGTGATTACAGCTGTCTTCGGTATGTCATCAGGCTCTACCGGTATCTGATGGTAAGCCTTCTGTAGGTCCAGCGTTGAAAAAATCGTTGCGTCTTCCAAAAAGTGTGTAAAGTCCTGCAAATGACGTATGGGATATCGATCGGGAATGGAGTTGGCGTTGAGTCGCCGATAGTCCCCACAAGGTCTCCACTCTCCATTTTGCTTCGGGACCATATGCAGTGGACTTGCCCAAGCACTTTTTGAAGGACGACAAATACCTTGTTCCATAAGGCTTTCGAATTCACGTTTTGCTGCTTTGAGTTTGTCCGGTGGAAGTCGTCTATATGTAGCGTGAACTGGTGGTCCAGTTGTTGGAATATGATGCGTAACACCATGCTTCATAATTCTTGCTGCTAGGGTAGGACGAGTTATATCCTTGAACTCATGAAGCAGATCCTGGAATGGCATCTCTCGGTTGACATTGGTGAGCTCGGTCGATGGACTGTTGGTGAGGTATCCGATTGTAAAGATGGACGTTTGCTGATCTCTAATGCGACGTTGCTTTAGGTCAACTAGAATTCCAAAAAACTTCAAAAAATCCGCTCCTATTATCGGTCGTGAGACGTTCGCAACCACAAAACTCCATTTGAAAGGACGTCTTAATCCAAGGTCAAGTACGAGGGCTTTATTTCCAAAAGTTGAGATCGGAGTGTTATTTGCTGCGTACAGTTTGGTTTCATCACTGTTATTTAATTTTCTTTGGTGTGTTGTTGGTGGAATAGCTGAGATATCAGCGCCGGTATCTATAAGAAAAGATAAATTACTGTTTTTATCTTTCACAAAAAGGCGACAATTATTAGGGCCAGTGGTTGTCGCCACGTGGGACTGGCCTATTAGTTTAAAGAAGCTTTGAATGAGCATGGAACTCTGCAATTTCTTGCGTTTTCTCCATGCTTACGATGGTACCAACAATAACTTGATTTGCTGTCTTCGTTGTTTGTTAGAAATTGTTTTCTGCTGTTATTTCGACTATGGTTTAAGGAGTAAGTGCGGGATCGGCTGCGAGAACGAGATGGAAAACATGATTTTAATTCAGTAACGGCACGTGTAAGCTCAAATATCTGCTGTTCAATACTAGTTCCGTTACTTGCTGACGACATTGGCATCTGATGTTGTTGCGGTTCTTTTCCGTTAATTCCAAAAACTTGCGGTACTTCACTTAGCTCTGCAATTTTGTCAGCCAGCTCCGTTAATTTATTGAGATCTTCATTACTTACAGAAATAATGGAACGCATGTTTGATGGCAATCGTTGCAACCAAAGGGATTTTAACAGCTCATCATCCATTTTTGTACCGGCAAGGTGTCGCATTTCCCTCAATAACTGAGATGGCTTTCGATCTCCCAACTCAATTTCTTGCAACAGCTTTCGTAAGCGATGATGGTCTGAATCCGTAAATCGTGAAATAAGTTTATTCTTCAGGTGTTCGTACTTATTCTCGGCTGGAGGATTTAGTAAGACATCGCTCACCTGGCTCAGAACACTGCTTTCGATCGCAGCAACGACGGTGTGATATTTTCTAATATCTGAGCCAACACGTGCCATAAAGAACTGTGACTCAACCTGAATGAACCACAGCTCAGGTTTTTCTTTCCAGAAAGGAGGAACTTTGACGGTCACTCCTGCCATTGATGCCTCCGTTAAAGATGGATTTAGTGGATGTACACCATCTGAGTTCTCCGGAGGTGTGGAATCTTTTGACGTTAAAGCACCTTTTTGCTCTGTTGCTGTGTCCGTACTCATTATTGGATGTCGGGGTCACCACTTTCGACGCAACAAAAATTAAATTAAATTGAATTAATATTTAAGTTTAAATAAAGTTTTAATAATTAGAGGAATCTTCTTTTCTTTTTAATTAGATTGGAACATTAACCTCTAAAGTGGTCACTAATCATAAGCACCAAACAGTCACTACACTTTCACATTCATAAAAAAAAAGATAAAATATATCTAAAAATGCCAATCACAAGAATATAGATAAATGTAAGTATAAAAATACAATTACGAATATGAATATGGGGGGAGGAGGCGTTAGGTCCTTCCACCCACAATGTGTTCTAAAGACTTTGAGCGTGCGCGTCACCGTCCGTGACCAACTATGTTGTGCGTTGACCTATTTCGTCGAGAGATCTACCATGGATCTGGTTACGCACGTATATATAGGCGTGTGGTTTCGAGCTTCAACGCTCCCACACGGTTCAGAATACAAAAATAGAAATTCAAAGAATTGTTACCTGTGTGCTTAGTACCTTGGTACTCTTGTTGAAAAGATCTTAATCTTTCTTAATTTACACATAATATATACTTTTAAGGAACTGATGATGGATGCTGGTTACGGTGCGTCTAGTTCAGAAAATTTTTCCCTCGATGTTCTCGTGTTAAAGATGTTGTATTTGTACAGATGATGGACCGGCATCTATGTATGCACATACGCCTGACGTCCTGGTGAAATCTTGCAGAAATTTCCTCCAAATTAAGGTGGAGCCTACAGCCTAATCGAGACTGGGTACTCGTAAAGGGGTTCATGAAATAGATGTGCCTACTCGTGTGCTGTATATTTTTCTACGTTCAACGTGGTCGTCGGCGAGCCGATGTCGGATCAACGCCTGACGGTGGTACGTGATCGTAGCGGTAGGCCAAAAGAAAACTTTAAAAAAAGGTCCTGGTCTCCGCTTGTACGTGACCTGAGGACAAATCCTGGGTTATGTACTGGAAGGAATTACTAATTGAGGCTATCAAAAGAAACGGTAGGTATTTGGTAGAACAGTTTGCGCATAGTAATATATATTTAAAGCGATATATACGTATAATTTTCGTGATGTATCCATGTGGGTGGTAGGTATGTGGTTAATGATAAATTTCCAAAAATTGGGTGTGCGGGCACATAACTAATTCAGGAATTTTCCTGCTTCGTTTCCTTCGTCTTAGGTGATGATTATAGTTCCGCCATAGAGGCGTCCGTATATTTGGTGGACCTGTAGACACCAAAAAATTATGAGACCTCATGTGTCTGCTACATGTCGGCATGTAATTTCACATCTTAAAGGCAGAATCTTGATTCTTTCGCTTTAAAATGTGATGAAACCAAAGATTCTTACCTCAATTTATGATGAGAAACCAGAACTTTATAGGAATATTTCCAATTTATAATTATGGTGCAATTTCTCATCGGAGAAAATTGCAAAAATGGCTGCCGGTTTCTACTTTTAACACAATGTCCTGCAGTAGCGTTGTTCGTCTCTTGGGATCTATCTTCAAAATGACTTCCACATTTGACTTTCTAGTTCACATTCCTATTTTCTAGATAGATTGTAAAGTGATATGAGAGTACGTCAGACTGAATAATCGGATGGCATTTGACTGTGATAATGGTTTGGTTACACTATATTTCAGAATTAGACGTTATATCAACCCAAAAAATAGGAATAATTTGTTCGTCGAATAAATCAAAAGTAAGTATGTCGTGAACATTTCTGTCAGTACCAAAGAAGGAAAACTCGAAGACATGATGGTGATACTAGTACTGGTATCACACCTCAGTACGTTAAGTTATACAGATTTTTAGCGTGAAACGGAAACAATATCATGGCCTATATTGATATTTGTCAGGTGAAAATTATTGGGACCACATTTTTGACATAAGTGAGCTCATGACGATTATATTTTCTTCTACGTTACAACCGTTACTGTCATCACATATTCGTAGATTCGAGAGAATGAAGTTTCGCCAAAAGGATAGGAATTAATTAAAACTACTTTTTCCTTGCGACGATATTTGTGACATTAACTTCGTATTGTACTTTTCCCACGAAATCAAGGCACTGGACCTATCGAATTTTTGAATCACACTAATTCTTTATCACTTCGGAAACGACATCCTGGAGCATTAAGTGACAGACTGAGAATACCATGCGTAGGGCCAAGATGACAAATGAACAAAAATAATCGGCCGCAACGACTTTTATATCCACCTTGTTGCCTGACCGCTATCTGTCACTAATTTTCAGTTTTGACATTTTTCATGTCGCATGTTTTTCTACTGTTATACTCTGACTAGTGTGAGCACTACGTCTATGGATTTAGTGTGAACAGAGCAAAAATCGAGCTAGTGTGTGCTCTGTTTCTGGATGGACTTTCCACTGGGACCATGGGAACGAAAAATATTTGGAAATGGATTTGGCTGGAGAATTATTGGATTCCGACTTGGAGGTGGAATCTAATTTTTAAAATGGATACCTTCAAATTTTGTGGAACCATCGTTGGTGGAATCTGTTGGGTGCGTTCAGCACCATGCGAGTAACAACGAGGTCTCGCTGATAGATGGCAGCAGTGACATTTATTCATTGCCAATGACTGGCGAGAATGTTTTCCCTACATAGTTGAACACTAGTAGACGCTAGAGCTAATTCCTTCATTTGGTCTCGTTTGTCTGGTTGAACCTCAGTAGGAAGAGGACACACCTTAGCAATGGATCGTCTTTGTTCCCCTGAAGCATTTTTAATCTCTACTACTCTTGTGTATTTGTCTGGTCCAGGAATGGTTCTTAAGACTTTTCCCATTAACTAGTGTGCCTGGTTGGATATCAGCTTGAGGATTTTGCCATTTATACCTCTGCTGAAATTCTTCTTAATATTCGCTTGTCCATCTGCGCCAGAACTCCCAATGAATAGACGTTACTAGATTACATCTAGCAACATGAGTAAGTTGAGGCGCCTTCGCTGCTTCGGGATCCACCATTGAAATCAAAGGTGCTCAAATCAAAAAATGGCCAGGTGTGATGGCTTCAAGATCATTAAGATCATTGGATATTGGAGTCAATGGTCTTGAGTTAAGGATTGCTTCTATTTGCGCAAGAGCTGTTGTAAGTTCTTCTTGGGTTAGAGATGCACTCGCAAATATCCGCTTCATATGGTGCCTGGCTGATTTTACTGCTGCTTCCCATAAACCTCCGAAGTGAGGGGGAATAGGTTTCCAGTCAATGGTTCTGCAAGTACAATAATTCTTAATTGATTTATGACCTTCTTCAGAAAAAACCTTTGAGTTGAGTTCGGTTAATTCATTTCGAGCACCTACGAAGCTTGTAGCATTATCAGAAAAGATTTTAGCTGGACAGCCTCGCCTTGCCACCAATCTTTTTAGGGCTCCCAGAAACGCCTGAGTAGTTAAATCCGTTACAAGTTCTAGGTGCACCGCCTTTGTTGAGAAGCATACGAAGACGGAAACATATGCCTTTGTTGATTGCTTACCACATTTTCTATAGTGAATGTCGACTGGCCCGAAGAAGTCAACGCCTACATTCATAAATGGTCTTGAGGGTTGAACTCTGTAGTGCACATGCACTACCTAGCTAAATCTAAGTCTCACGCTATTCTTATCCCAGGTCATTAAGACAATATTTTTTTATAGCAATATCCAAAGTACACTCAGTTTCTCTGTTTTCATCCAAGTCCACTTCAAACTTCATTTGATGATATGGTCAATGCCACTTCAGGTTAAATATGTCTATAGTTTAATGCATTCGTTTATGTTTGCCGTCCTCTGAGATGTGGATTGTTTATACTCGAAATCTGACCGGGTATATTTGTGTATTGTCAAAGGGGCATGGGACATAGGCAATGTTAATTAGATTACTCAGCAGAATATATTTTATAAATTGTTTGATGACACTTGTTTTATTGTAGGCTTAGAATATATGTGTGTGTGTTTGTATAAATAGGCTAAGTTTTCGTAAAATAAAGTGACTCTGAAATCAAAACTCACATCGGCAACATTGGCCATTCTTTGTTTTCAGCCCAAGATCGGCACTATAACCATTTATTTATTAGGCTTGGGGAAGCCCTATAATATCCCCCACAGATTAGTAGGTGAGGTAGGAGTAACACTACATGGCGATCTTGCCAAATTAAATATTTACAACAAAGAAGAACTGGACAACCTTTTTGAGAATTTGAACAGCCCATATAATCCAGGTCACCCGGCAAAAGAAGCCCCCGTTTACGTGCCGACGCCAAAAATCGCTGGTCCACAACCGCTGTCAATAGAAGAATACAAAAAAGGCAGCAACCACGCCAGCAAAACTTGGAGCCCCAAATAAAGCAAAAAAAAAGAGGGAAAGAGGCGGACGGAGAGTAAGGATATGCCAGGAAATTGGTAATCTTTATAGGATTGCCACACTAGCCGATAAGGAACACAAAGAAAAATTTATTGAAAAAGCAAGAAGCCTGCAACACCAAAAATTTTTAGAGAAGCAGTATAAACAAAATCTTAATAATGGGAGGAAAAACCTCCAAAGATGAGATTGTTCTAAACAATAACAATAATACCAATATAAACTCAAACTTACTGATTATTGACATTGTAATCATTATTTTAATAATATTAATAGTATACCTTTTCTTTAACCTTGCAAAATATTTTTTTAAACAAAGAGTTCAAAAAATTGTATCAAATTAAGTTAGAAATTTAAAAGCATAAAAAAAAAATTTAACAAATGAATGAAGAAATTTAACTATAACAAAAAAAAAAATAATAATAATGAAAATGTGTGAAATATGTTAACAACAATAAAAAATTTGAAGTCAATTCTTGAAAATTTTAATAAAACACCGCACAGAGTATATACTGCTAGTTGCATTAATAAAAAGAAATTTCAAATACAAAAAATAGAAGAAGATTTTATTGAAAAATATGAAAAGTCATCCAAAGATACAAATCTTAAAGCATTAAAAGAAGTTATAGATAGTTTATTAGTAAAATTAAAAGAAATATTGGAAAGCAAAACAAAATTGCTAGAAGAAACCAAAATTGAAGAAGAGTCAGAGGATACAAAAATAAAGAAATTGGACTTCAAGATGGCAAAATTCAATATCGTTTCAAGCATCAAGATAATTCTTGAATTTGGAGGAGAAGTAGAGAAACTTAATAATTTTCTAAATTTAGTGGAATATGTTGACGAAACCATTAGTGAGAAGATTGAAAAAGGCAAGCTCATAAAATTTGTCGTAGGGGCAAAACTAACTGATAAGGTGAGGAATAAACTAGCTATCATTCAGGAACCAAAAACATTTAAAGAACTTAAAGAAACATTCAGTCAGCTTTTTAAGAGTAAGCAAAACCCAATCCAAGTTATTTCAGAGCTTTCTTCTATAAAGCAGAATTCAAGTACAACAACTTCTTTTGCAACACAGGTTGAAACGTTAGTAGCAACACTTAATTCCTTGCAACTAATAGATCAGAAAGGAGAAAATAAAGAAGTTATTTGCAAATTAAATGACCAGCTAGGACTTAATGCATTTAAAAAAGGTTAAATAGAACCTATAAAATCAACCATCTATTCAGCAATGCCAAAAACACTTAAGGAAGCAATAGAATTAGCTGCAGAATTAGACGCCTCAAATGAATATGCACAAGTTAACCATTTAAGAACAAACATGCCTAGGCAAAGCTACCAAAACTTCAATGGAAATAATAACATTAGATTCAGTGCAGCAGGGCAAAACAACAACAATATTAGATAAAATAGGTATAATAGCAATAGATATAATAATCACAATAGATACAACAATAACAACATATTCTATAACAATAGATATAATAGATATAACACAAATAATCAAAACAGAGTAGACTACGTAGACTGTTCGGAAAACAGCCAAGGAGTCTCCGAAGCCCAGAGGGACTCAGAGCACCAGTTAGAAAACAATCAGTAAAGGCAATTCTAAATCTCAACCTTCAATTTACTAATTACATAATAGCTGGATCGAATATAACATTAAAAGATCAAAAACTTTTAGTAGACACAGGTGCTGACATCTCAATCTTAAAAAGAAGTAGTTTTAATTCAAAAGAAAACATAAAAACCACAGATAAAATTATGATATAAGTTTCTGAATCTGTTACTCCTTTAGTAACAGATTCAGAAACTTATTCGATAGGTTCTCTGCTAGGACAACTAGAAATTGAAAATATAAATATTGAAAAAAATTCCATATAGTAGATGACAATTTCCCAATTATAACAAGTGGTATATTAGGAAGAGCTTTTCTAATAAAATATAATTGTAAAATAGATTATGAAAATTTCACCCTTTCAATTTTAATTAACAATCATGAATTCACTTTGCCAATATATAGGCAATTACCAAAAGAACACAATCACTTCATCCAATAAATCTTGAGATACTAGAAAAAAGCATTGTACTCAATCAGGAAGTACAAAATGGAGTTTTTATTGCAAATTCAATCATTCCAGCGAAAGGCATTGCTCAAGTTGCATTCTTGAACACTTTAGATCATGACGTGACGATAAAGTCACCCAAACCAGAAATAATTCCCCTAACCAATTTTCATGTAATTGATCTTAAGAAAAACTTTAAGAAAAACAAAAAAGGAGACCAATATGAGAGGCTATTAAAAAAACTAAAAATCGACATTCCAGATGATAAAGCAAAGCAATCCATTTTAGACATATGTAAAGAATTCGCGGACTGCTTTCATCTAGACGGAGACACATTGACAGTAAATAATTTCTACAAACAAGGGATTTCTATGACGGATAGCAACCCTGTTTATATTAAAAATTATAGACTTCCCAACGGACAGATAAAGAAGATCAACAAACAAGTAAATAAATTACTAAATGATAACATAATCGAAGCTTCAGTGCAGTGGCGGACTAAGCTTGTTGGAGGCCCGGGGCGGCAATGCTGAAATGAGGCCCCTTGTGTGCAGATTTTTTTTAAATTATAATTTTGACTTCACGTCTGTAAGACCTTAGGTCTTTTGCACGGCACTAGTTAGAGGGAATGAGAGATAGGAAAAAAGTTTTTTAGTTGGTACAGTGGATTGAGAATAAGGTGTTACTTATCTCACAAAAATCCCACCGGTAGCAGTTGAAACTGGGGGAATATAGAAAGTTGCTGCCCATGTTATAGCTTGAACCCACAACTCTAGGTTAGCTATCAACCACTTCCACTGTACATCCACTGTACCATTGCCACCCGTAATGAAGTCAGCTTTTACGACAAAAAAATCATCAATCATAGTAATTAAATTATAATACACGTACAGGCTCAGAAAGTAAGAATATACATCTGCTTTTACCATAGCAGCCAACAGGTTTAGTGCAAGAAAATAATTACCCAATGGAAATCCAATCGAAATCGTTGGCTTATAAAAAAAAGAGGAGAAAATAGAAAGAACCCTGAATAAACAACAACAATTACTTGTGTGTGCTTAGAAAAATGCTAATCGGTTCAGTAAAGTTCGATAGAATGAAAAAACCTGTAATTGGCTTACAACTTTCATGTGGGTGCGGTGGCGTAGTGCGTAGTGCACTAGCTCCTCACACGCTAGGTCGCTTGTTCAAGCCCAGCTCGGGCAAAAGTTCTTCAAAAATTAAATTGAACATAAAGCGATTAAGCACCACTAAAGGAGTCTGATGATCGGGTTGGTCCCCGTGAAATAGCTATAACTCCAGCCTATGAACTTGGTGGTAACACACACAAGTTGTTGTTGTTTCATTCTAAATTTTCAATCAGAAATCAAAGCTTTTATTTAATACTCGCTTGGTAAGTATAGAAAGCACTTTACTTAATAAAAAAAACTTGATACAATCATAATATTGCCCGAAAATATCATGAAAATTGGTCACGTCGTTTTGAAGTATATAAGGAATATACAAAGAAACATCGATTTTCTTGTATTGGATACGGATAGATGATTGTCTAAAATCCAAACTTACCATGTACCTGCCTATACAATTAAAACAGTAGTTTTGTTTTCAATTATTCCTTGCGATTATAAGTACCTAAGAATGTACTTAACCTATTGTACAATCATTAACAAGAATTTTGATTTTCTCGAAAAAGAAAGTCATTTATAATTCAATTAACATTGCATTTCAAAATTTCTGATATCTTTAATTTTCGATTTTTATAAAATAATTAAGTTTTTTTGAAATTGAAAAGATTGAAATTTAAGATTTCTCTGTATTCTTGTATTGAAACAATTTTTAAAATATTTTTTCGGAAGGTTGTTCAAAAACCCTTTTTTAAAGAAACTGATCGAACGATTTTTAATGTTTGTTTTTTCCTATATAGCTTTGTTAAGTGTTTCCAATAGAACTCTTAAACCAAAAAGAAATAATACAAGAATTTTCCAAATATTTTTTTCAAATTAGGTAAATAGCCCGTATTTTATTTTGCTGAACTCCTCAATTACATCGTTGAAATCGATTTAACTTGAAACTTTTCTCTCAATTGACAAAATGGACGGATTGACTAAACGTTCTTGAATCTCGACTCATGGTAGATCAAACATGGAAGGTAGGTTACTTTTTATTGTTGTCTGTATCGACCGGGCCGTTATAAATAAACAGGCTGTGTGAGCCAAATAAGCTGCGATATAGTAAGCGCATGGCTTACTATATCGTTAGAAACTGAAGTTAAAAACTTCGAAACATTATTTAAATGTGTACATGTATAAGTGTCACAGTTTCAACATGGTTGCACAAGTACTTTTAGGTTTATAAAACTAAAAGCGAGCAGAAGTTGTTTTTAATATTTTTGATTTTTAGAAAAACTGGAAGACTTAAGGTATCTGGGTTTAAGCACAATATAAAATTGAATAGAGCATTGAATATTAAAAAAAAATTTTGGGCAAAGATAGTTTTTGTGTTCAAGAATGTTTTAATAGAAAAAAGGCCCAATTTTAAATTTGGCGTTATTTCGCTTTTAACGTGTAAATAAGGCCGCATTGGTTGTATTTTTATTTTCAAACCAAAATAAGGCCAAATTTACATTGGAAATAAGACCAAATTTCAAATTTGGATCTATTCCAGTTTATTAATGGAAATAAGGCCAATGTGAAACAATAGGATTTCTACTCCATGGTCGGCGTGGAGGGAAAATAGATTTGAGATAAAATGATAATTGATAACGAAATCTTCTTTTCTTCTATCAATTATCATTTTATCTCAAATCTATTTTCCCTCCACGCCGACAATGGAGTGGAAATTCTATTGTTTCACATTTTCGTACTTCATAACATATTTTCTACTTCAATTCCTTCATGATGATAAACTTTGAGGCCCTTAATTCGACAAAATGAGTAACGTAATCACCAGTTTAAGTGTTTTCACTACTAAAAGACAAAAAGCCAAATTGGCCTTATATCGTTTTCTTAATCGAAATTAAGCCAAAATTTTGGAGTTATTTCCAGATTTGAAACGAATCAAGGCAAAATTTCTGATTTGTGGCTTCATTTCGTTGGCCCTTATTTTACGTCACCAAGCTATTTACTATAAAAACAGAAAACAACAAATAAGTAACTAAATTCCGGATTGATTTTTTTTTTTTTTTCTTGTTATGGGGCTGGAGGCCCCATAACATTTTGCTTTGTGCGTGATGTAGGACTAGGTAGAAACATAAAACATTATGACAGAAATTATTATGAGTAGGTAAAGGTACATAGTTTTCTTATAATAAACCTTCATCCGTTGTACCCATACCTATTTAGTGTTATTATTAAAAAAATTCAAAAATATGAAAAAGGTTGATTTGGAGGCCCCCGGACACCGGAGGCCCGGGGCGGACCCCCCCCCCCCCCCCGCCCCTACCTTAGTCCGCCAGTGCTTCAGTGAGCCCATTCAACTCAACTCTACTTGTGGTGCCTAAGAAGGATTCCAAAGGAGAAAAGAAATGGCGTTTGGTCGTGGATTTCCGTCAATTAAATAAAAAAATTGTAGATGATAAATTTCCCTTAACAAGACTAGATGATGTATAAGATACGCTGGGCAGAGCTAAATACTTTTCAACCTTAGATTGAACATGCTCTTTCCATCAAATAGAGCTTGAAGAAGAGTCTAGACCAAAAACAGCATTTTCAACCCCCCGTGGTCACTTTCATTTCAAGAGGTTGCCATTTGGACTAAAAATTTCAACTAATAGCTCCCAAAGAATGTTGTCCGTAGCCTTAGCAGGTCTTAGAACAGAAGCTTTTTCTTATATGTTGACGATATTATTATATTTGGTTGCAGTCTAAATCATCACAATAGTAACCTCTCGAAGATTCTCCAAAGGGTCAGAAAACATAATCTGAAACTAAACCCTAAAAAATTCAATTGGCTGCAAACACAGGTTACATATCTTGGACATTTAATAACAAATGAGGGAATAAAACCAGATCCACAAAAGTATGAAGCTATAACCGCTTACCCAACACCAAAAAATGCAGACGAAGTGAAAAGATTTGTAGCGTTCTGCAATTATTATAGGAGATTTATCAAAAATTTTGCAGCAATAGCCAAACCGCTAAACATGTTATCAAAAAAGGGAGTTGAATTCGACTGGACTAAAGAATGTGAAAATGCTTTCGTATCATTGAAAGGTAAACTTATAAACCCACCAATTCTGAAGTATCCAAATCATGAAGAGGAGTTTATAATTACAACTGATGCTTCCAATACTGACCTGGGAGCAGTATTATCACAAATTAAGATAGGTAGAGATCTGCCAATTTCCTATGCCAGTAGGAGTCTGAATAAGCATGAACTTAACAAACCCATAATTGAAAAAGAACTGCTTGGCATACATTGGGCTATAAACTACTTTAGACCATACATCTTCGGAAGAAAATTCACTGTAGTAACAGATTACAGACCATTGGTAAGTCTTTTCACACACAAAAACCCATCATCAAAATTAACTAGAATTAGACTTGCGCTTGCGGATTATACCTTTAACATTATCTACAAGCAAGGATCAATGAATACCAACGCTGATGCACTATCACGCATCAAACTTGATTCGGATATACTAAAAGCAACTTCGAATATCGAGATAATAACCAGATCAAAAACAAAGAAAAAAGCAATAGAGAATGCAAGAAATATAGAAATAAATTCAAATCACGAAACAAATGTTCCAACTGGGAATGTGGTTCTTTATCTGAAGTAACAAATATAAGAAAACTAAAATTTATGAAAATGCTTAAGGAAAAACATGAAGTACATCAGCGAAAATCCTTATCTGAACTTAGGTTTGATTTAGGAGAAGCTAGTACGAAAATTCATGTGCACAATAAGGATATAATAATAGAATACAGTGATAATCCGTTATCATAGAAACCTTGACATTGCGCTTGGAAGGCAGGGGTCGGATCTTACCGATATTATAAACAGCATAAGATCTTCCTATCCTGGAAACAGTGGTCGGAGTAGAAATACACTGAGCCCAATTTCACCCTGGTTTGATGATGACTGCAAAAATGCAAGGCGGAAATCCTTTGCGTGCCTAAAAACATTTCGTGTTCAGAATGATCGATTTAGCAAGACCCAGTACATGGAAGCAAATGTGGAGTATAAGTGTTTATGTAAGATTAAAAAACAAAATTACTTTGAGAAAGAGTCTAGAAGGTTGGCACAATCCAATAATGCAAACAATTTTTGGAAATTGGTACGAACCTTGAATGGTAACAAGTTCGTTATAAATCAAGATCTATCGCCTGGTATCCTTTTTACGCATTTTAAGGAACTGCTGAATCTTCCTTCTAATAGTTTTACTATTTCGTATGCAACACCGAACTTTGAAGATCATTTCCTGGATGCGTATATCACTAGTGCTGAAATAAAAGATGTTCTAAGGAGCTTAAAGGATGGAAAGGCGGCTGGGTCTGATGGGATTCCAGTGGAGTTTTTCAAATACGGGACAATGGAGTTAGTACGAAAGCTCAATATTTTGTTTAACCAGGTCATGGATACCGGAAATATTCCGCAACAGTTTAAAGAATCCTTAATTTTCCCGATTTATAAAAAGGGATGCACGAGGAACCCAGAAAACTATCGTGGTATAAGTTTTCTTAACGCCTCTTATAAAATATTTACTGTAATTCTGCAACGACGACTTAGCTCCTGGATTGATGAAAATCATTTAATTAAGGAATTTCAAGCTGGATTTAGGCCCGGATACTCCACCATAGATCACATCTTTGTGCTAAAAAGCGTGGCTGAAAAGTTTCTTCATAATGGAAAAAAATTGTTTTGCTTTTTTGTTGATTTTAAGTCAACATTCGATGCGATTGACAGACAGGCCTTAATTTACAAGCTATATGGATTAGGGATGTCAAAAAAGTTTGGGAGAGTGCTACATAACCTTTACGGAGATACTAAAGCAGCAGTGTGGAATGGAGAGGAAATGACTGAATGGTTTCAAACTGAATCAGGAGTACGTCAGGGATGCGCTTTGAGTCCTCTTCTGTTCGCTCTTTACATCGAAGACCTTACGGACTGTTTATCTGGAGGCATTGATCATGCGGGAACCCTTATCAAGGCACTTTTCTTTGCAGATGATATAGTTCTATTTGCTTATTCACCGGAATCGCTGCAGCTGATGATTAATCAACTCTTTAGATACTGCGAAACGTGGAGTCTTAAAGTGATACCTGAACAAATCTAAAGTCATGATTTTTAAGAATGGTGGTGGCAGAAACTGTGCAAACGAGAGGTGGTATTTTAATGAGGAGAGTATAGAAGTTGTTAAAGAGTACAGATATCTCGGTGTCTGTATTACTAAGAACTTGAGCATGGAAACGCATTTGAAGGAGAAAATTGGAAAGGCCAAGAACGCCATAGGTGCTACATGGAAAAATTGTTTCGCCAACAAATACATTGCCCATAGCAGTAAATATCGTGTTTTTCAAGCAGTCTCCGAATCAATCATGCTGTATGCATCCCAAATATGGGGCTATAAGTATTTTGAAACGGTTGAAAAACTCCTGAGGTTTTATGTCAAAAGGATATTTCGTCTTCCTTCAAATACCCCTAACTACATTGTTATGCTGGAAACAGGATTGTCTCCGATCTTCATACGCACTCTCAAGCTGCACGTCGACTACATTCTTAAGATATTGCGAATGCCCGATGAACGACTACCAAAGAAAGGGGCACTTCATGTGATTGATCGAAGAAGCAGCTGGTATGCTGAGTGGATCGAACTAGGGCAGTGGTGTGGGATTCAACTAAATTTAAATGTAGAAAACCTCAATGAATTGAAATGCTCTCTTTACAAACTAATCGATACTGTTGACATCAAATATCGAGAGAAATATATACAAGAAGCTACCAGTTCTGTGCATAGATCGATGTATAGTAGACTTTGTCACAATTTGGGCCTCAGGAACTATTTCTGCGATGAGAACAGTGTGGAGCAAATATCTATGATGGTAAGATTGCGAGGTGAACTGTTGCATCTTAAATACTTTTCAACCTTAGATTGAACATGCTCTTTCCATCAAATAGAGCTTGAAGAAGAGTCTAGACCAAAAACAGCATTTTCAACCCCCCGTGGTCACTTTCATTTCAAGAGGTTGCCATTTGGACTAAAAATTTCAACTAATAGCTCCCAAAGAATGTTGTCCGTAGCCTTAGCAGGTCTTAGAACAGAAGCTTTTTCTTATATGTTGACGATATTATTATATTTGGTTGCAGTCTAAATCATCACAATAGTAACCTCTCGAAGATTCTCCAAAGGGTCAGAAAACATAATCTGAAACTAAACCCTAAAAAATTCAATTGGCTGCAAACACAGGTTACATATCTTGGACATTTAATAACAAATGAGGGAATAAAACCAGATCCACAAAAGTATGAAGCTATAACCGCTTACCCAACACCAAAAAATGCAGACGAAGTGAAAAGATTTGTAGCGTTCTGCAATTATTATAGGAGATTTATCAAAAATTTTGCAGCAATAGCCAAACCGCTAAACATGTTATCAAAAAAGGGAGTTGAATTCGACTGGACTAAAGAATGTGAAAATGCTTTCGTATCATTGAAAGGTAAACTTATAAACCCACCAATTCTGAAGTATCCAAATCATGAAGAGGAGTTTATAATTACAACTGATGCTTCCAATACTGACCTGGGAGCAGTATTATCACAAATTAAGATAGGTAGAGATCTGCCAATTTCCTATGCCAGTAGGAGTCTGAATAAGCATGAACTTAACAAACCCATAATTGAAAAAGAACTGCTTGGCATACATTGGGCTATAAACTACTTTAGACCATACATCTTCGGAAGAAAATTCACTGTAGTAACAGATTACAGACCATTGGTAAGTCTTTTCACACACAAAAACCCATCATCAAAATTAACTAGAATTAGACTTGCGCTTGCGGATTATACCTTTAACATTATCTACAAGCAAGGATCAATGAATACCAACGCTGATGCACTATCACGCATCAAACTTGATTCGGATATACTAAAAGCAACTTCGAATATCGAGATAATAACCAGATCAAAAACAAAGAAAAAAGCAATAGAGAATGCAAGAAATATAGAAATAAATTCAAATCACGAAACAAATGTTCCAACTGGGAATGTGGTTCTTTATCTGAAGTAACAAATATAAGAAAACTAAAATTTATGAAAATGCTTAAGGAAAAACATGAAGTACATCAGCGAAAATCCTTATCTGAACTTAGGTTTGATTTAGGAGAAGCTAGTACGAAAATTCATGTGCACAATAAGGATATAATAATAGAATACAGTGATAATCCGTTATCATAGAAACCTTGACATTGCGCTTGGAAGGCAGGGGTCGGATCTTACCGATATTATAAACAGCATAAGATCTTCCTATCCTGGAAACAGTGGTCGGAGTAGAAATACACTGAGCCCAATTTCACCCTGGTTTGATGATGACTGCAAAAATGCAAGGCGGAAATCCTTTGCGTGCCTAAAAACATTTCGTGTTCAGAATGATCGATTTAGCAAGACCCAGTACATGGAAGCAAATGTGGAGTATAAGTGTTTATGTAAGATTAAAAAACAAAATTACTTTGAGAAAGAGTCTAGAAGGTTGGCACAATCCAATAATGCAAACAATTTTTGGAAATTGGTACGAACCTTGAATGGTAACAAGTTCGTTATAAATCAAGATCTATCGCCTGGTATCCTTTTTACGCATTTTAAGGAACTGCTGAATCTTCCTTCTAATAGTTTTACTATTTCGTATGCAACACCGAACTTTGAAGATCATTTCCTGGATGCGTATATCACTAGTGCTGAAATAAAAGATGTTCTAAGGAGCTTAAAGGATGGAAAGGCGGCTGGGTCTGATGGGATTCCAGTGGAGTTTTTCAAATACGGGACAATGGAGTTAGTACGAAAGCTCAATATTTTGTTTAACCAGGTCATGGATACCGGAAATATTCCGCAACAGTTTAAAGAATCCTTAATTTTCCCGATTTATAAAAAGGGATGCACGAGGAACCCAGAAAACTATCGTGGTATAAGTTTTCTTAACGCCTCTTATAAAATATTTACTGTAATTCTGCAACGACGACTTAGCTCCTGGATTGATGAAAATCATTTAATTAAGGAATTTCAAGCTGGATTTAGGCCCGGATACTCCACCATAGATCACATCTTTGTGCTAAAAAGCGTGGCTGAAAAGTTTCTTCATAATGGAAAAAAATTGTTTTGCTTTTTTGTTGATTTTAAGTCAACATTCGATGCGATTGACAGACAGGCCTTAATTTACAAGCTATATGGATTAGGGATGTCAAAAAAGTTTGGGAGAGTGCTACATAACCTTTACGGAGATACTAAAGCAGCAGTGTGGAATGGAGAGGAAATGACTGAATGGTTTCAAACTGAATCAGGAGTACGTCAGGGATGCGCTTTGAGTCCTCTTCTGTTCGCTCTTTACATCGAAGACCTTACGGACTGTTTATCTGGAGGCATTGATCATGCGGGAACCCTTATCAAGGCACTTTTCTTTGCAGATGATATAGTTCTATTTGCTTATTCACCGGAATCGCTGCAGCTGATGATTAATCAACTCTTTAGATACTGCGAAACGTGGAGTCTTAAAGTGATACCTGAACAAATCTAAAGTCATGATTTTTAAGAATGGTGGTGGCAGAAACTGTGCAAACGAGAGGTGGTATTTTAATGAGGAGAGTATAGAAGTTGTTAAAGAGTACAGATATCTCGGTGTCTGTATTACTAAGAACTTGAGCATGGAAACGCATTTGAAGGAGAAAATTGGAAAGGCCAAGAACGCCATAGGTGCTACATGGAAAAATTGTTTCGCCAACAAATACATTGCCCATAGCAGTAAATATCGTGTTTTTCAAGCAGTCTCCGAATCAATCATGCTGTATGCATCCCAAATATGGGGCTATAAGTATTTTGAAACGGTTGAAAAACTCCTGAGGTTTTATGTCAAAAGGATATTTCGTCTTCCTTCAAATACCCCTAACTACATTGTTATGCTGGAAACAGGATTGTCTCCGATCTTCATACGCACTCTCAAGCTGCACGTCGACTACATTCTTAAGATATTGCGAATGCCCGATGAACGACTACCAAAGAAAGGGGCACTTCATGTGATTGATCGAAGAAGCAGCTGGTATGCTGAGTGGATCGAACTAGGGCAGTGGTGTGGGATTCAACTAAATTTAAATGTAGAAAACCTCAATGAATTGAAATGCTCTCTTTACAAACTAATCGATACTGTTGACATCAAATATCGAGAGAAATATATACAAGAAGCTACCAGTTCTGTGCATAGATCGATGTATAGTAGACTTTGTCACAATTTGGGCCTCAGGAACTATTTCTGCGATGAGAACAGTGTGGAGCAAATATCTATGATGGTAAGATTGCGAGGTGAACTGTTGCATCTTAACTATGTGCCACATAGAGAAGACCTGCCGTTGGAATGCAGTCTCTGTAATCGGAGAGAAAGAGAAGATGTGCTACATTTCCTAGGAAGATGTCTGGTGTTGAATGAAACAAGAAGATTCTTCTTTGGCTGCAATGTTTTATCAGAGGAGGAGATGATATCGCATTTAAATGAAATGGAAGTCCCGAAGCTATTTGAATATTGCAAGGTTGCACTGGCGTATCGCGAAAGGATAATTAATGAAAATTTTTAATGCTTTCATGTTGTTTCTTTTTTTGTTTTTTTTTTTCTAATACCCACTACTTCATCCATTTAAATTTGCTTTATTGCTTTTTATTTATTTTGTTACCTGTAAAATTAAACGATACGATATATATTTAATTGTGAATCTGGCAGACGGCAATGCCATGCTATATTTGATTTTGTATTGTAAATTGTTATAAAATGATAGGTTAAATAAAATCACTTAAACTTAACTTAACTTAACTTAACAGTGATAATCCGAGTATGAACTTAGGTTCAATCCTGGAGAAGCTGATATTAAGATTGAAGAAAGAAAAAATAACTAAATTAGCAATCACAAATGATGATGAAATATTTAAGCAAATATGTATAAATGAATTTATAGAATTATATAATAAATTACATAAAAAAATAAATCAAAATACAATTGTGGAAATATTAATATATAAACCTCCAATCAGAATTATAGAGGAAGAAGAGAAGAAAAGAATAATACAAAATTTCCATGATACACCACATGCTGGTGGACATTCAGGCATTAAACGAACCACGGCCAAAATGAAACAAAAATACCGTTGGAAAAATTTAAGCAAAATGGTTAAAAACTATGTGAATGAATGCACGATATGCGCAAGGAGTAAACAGATTAAAAATACAAAAGAAAGATTAATAATAGCTGAAACACCAACAACGAGCTTCGAAATAGTAACTGCGGACACAGTTGATCCACTAAGGCCTTCAAATGACTACAGGTTCATATTGACTCTGCAATGTGAATTAACAAAATACATCGAAGCAATACCCATCAAGAGTAAGGACGCAAATACAATGGCAAAAGCCTTGGTAGATAACTTCCTTCTTCGACACGGAAGTTTCAAAACTTTAAAAACAGATATGGGAACAGAATTCGTAAATGAAGTAATGAAAAACATCTACAGTGCATTTGACATCAAGCACATAACATCAACACCATACCATCATGAAACATTAGGTTCGATAGAACGAAATCACAGAGTGCTGAACGGATATCTGATTGCCTTCGCAAAAGAAGATAACTGGCATGAATGGATTCCCTATTTTGTTTTCAGTTGCAACACTACACCACATTCTAGCATAGGTATGTCACCTTTTGAGTTCCTATACGGGAAATTAGTTAGACTTCCAGAAGACTCATTGGATAGTAGAGCAAGTCCCATATATAACATTGATAAATATAGCTTAGAACTAAAATTTAGACTCTAACAAATGAGAATAATTGCTAAGGATTTATTAAATAAAAGTGAGTTAGAAAGACAAAAATTTGTAGATACGATTTCTAATCCATTATATCTAGAAGTAGGGGATAAAGTTTTTTTAAAAGTAGGAAACGAAAAAAAATTAGATAATCCATATAAAGGGCCATACGAGGTCATTGAAATAAATGGTGTAAATACGAAAATAAATATTAATAATGAAATAAAAGAAGTACACAACAATAGACTCAAACGAATGAACTTAAATACCTAAAAAGATAAAAAAAAAATTATTAAATTTTTTTTTTTTTTTCCCTGAAGAGTGAGGATGTAGTGCACATGCACTACCTAGCTAAATCTAAGTCTCATGCTATTCTTATCCCAGGTCATTAACACAATATTTTTTTATAGCAATATAGCAATTTAGATGGCTTCTTTGAGACACACAACCAAATTTAGCAAGAGCCTTTAAGTCTTCTGGGAAAGCCGTTTCTTGAATATGTTTTACTAAAGCGCACGTTGCTGATTTCAGTTCTTGTAGAGAAAGAACTGGTTCAACAAGTCGATCATTTTTGGCTCGTTTTATGAATCGTTTACCATACACTGTAACCTTTTGCAGAAATTTGAACGAAGTTTTGTGATTAATCTGTTCAATAAAATGGTTCTTCCTGTTCGGTTTCGCTAGTAGTACAGTTTTCAAAACTTTTATTTCTAAGATTTGTCCTTCTTCTTTTCCTGATGATTGTTTTTGCCATGCTGACTTAGGCTGCTTCAAAATGTTGGACCTTGGAACCAAACCGTTGACTTCAAAAGTTGTTCCGGAAAAACCCCTCGAGATAGAAGATCAGCTGGATTAAGTTCTGAGTTTATAAACTTCCATTGAGACTTTCTGGTTACATCTTGGATCATTGTTATACGATTAGCCACAAAGGTCTTTAGTGGAGATGTTGTGTTTATCCAAGATAAAACTATTTGTGAATCGGTCCAGTACATTTTTTTTTTAAATTTGATCGGAAGACTTTCTTTCACAAATTTTACTAACTGGACCAAAAGTTTGGCAGCACATAGTTCTAAACGAGGAATCGCTTGTTGCTTTATTGGTGCAGCTCGAGTTTTTGAGCACACCAACTGGACCTTGACTTCTCGTTTGAGATTTGTTGATTTGAGGTAGACCGCCGCTCCATAGGCTCGTTGGGAAGCATCTGAGAACGCATGAAGTAAAATGCATGTTGCGTTGTTAATTATGATGTGTCGTGGAATTTTCAAGTTTCTCAAGTTAAGAAGTTCTTTTCAGAAGGTTTTCCACTTTGTATTCATCTACATTGGTAATGCGGCATCCCAGTTGAGTTTTAGTGCCCATAGTTCCTGCATAAATATCTTTGCCAAGACCACTACTGGACTCATTATTCCTAGTGGGTCAAAAATATGAGCAGTGTCGGATATATAGATATAGATCTTTTTGAAATCTTCGTTATTTCATTCTGTTACGTAAATTATTTTTAATACATATGGGATTAATGAAAATTTTAAATGATTAAATTGAAAGGTGGTGGTTGTTGCTCCATATTTTCCTACGCGAGTTTGATAATAGGAGATTGTAAATAATCAAAGAAAGTAAATTTGAAATGTCAACAGACACTGAACTTCGTCGCTCATAATCCCTAGGAACACCCAAGCTCCAAATCAATATCCACTGACAACCCAAACCGAAGAAGAAGCCAGAAGAGACAAGATCCACCAAAACATCCTTGACTCCTATACCAAGGAACTGCATTTCCAACATCGGCTTCCCATGTATCGGTGTACCTAGCATCCCTAATCAGAAATACTTACACTTCGCTAACAGGGTATCTTGCTCTCCCCGCTCCTCTTGCCTTCCTTCATAAATCCCATATCCATCCCCATCACAGAAGCACGAACCATCTAACAGCGTACCATAGGTGCTGACCACAAAGCACCGTGGAACAGCCTAGAGGGTACCTGTCAGCATGTCCGCGCCTATCCGCTACAAGCAATCGGTGTTTTTCTTGCAGCTTTATCATATTGTAGCCTACACCTGAAACCATGGATTCTACTCAAATCTTTCACGCATAGCTAGTATTGGAATGCCTAAAATTTGAAAGTCAATTGCATTTCCATAGGCTTCGCTTCAGATCGCATCATCCACTGCACTAGCTATGGCTACCTAAACACTGTGTTGAAGGGACGTAAGCGATCCTTTGTCGGCAATGCCCCCTTTCTCATCAACTGTCCCGTGAGGACAGTCGGTAAGAACGGCATGCGACAACGTAGAACCGTGGCCGTGATCGACCGTCGCGGTGGCCGGCAGTACCATAGCCATGACCAGCTCAGCCAGGCCGTGGGCACTTGCTTCGGGATCTACTTGACCGGTGTTACCTCTATTTTTCACTGCCGACCGGTGAACTCATGGTGTGCGAGTTCGAATATGTAATTTTAAAGTGCTTAAGGGCCCTCATAGTCAAAGTCGACAAGACTTGGAAGAATCGATTGAAAAGTAAACGAAGATTCATAATCGCACCTCTTAATTTGAGTAGTCATAGCTCAGAAGAAAAAGAATCTAGACTGTATTATTAACTAACCCGATGAACCAAACTCGCACGTATACGCGTGATGGCAAACCATAGATTATTGTGGTTGCATGGCCTATTTATCACCTTCCTTTCATTCTGCTGCCACGTTGTAATGCAGAATGATGCAGAGGTGACTAACTTTGCGGGGAGGGAGGATCAAAGGTGTTAATCAATCCCCCTGGTCTCTCAACCCACCCAATCCGTAAGCGAAAACCAACTCTCTCGCCTACGACCTTGGCTGACCGCGGACCTGTGAGTCCCCACGACTCAACATTACTATTGGACAGCCCCTAATGTAAGAAGCAAGCAAAAGTTTGCTCGCTCACATTCCTAATCTAACTCCAAAAACTAATACCTAGCCATAGCACTAGAATCTAATACTTTAATGTTGCCCAAAACCGATACTCCCTATGAGTATCATACTACGTACGCCATCTTGTTCCTCCTGAAGAAGTGTGAGGGTTCCCACCCTCCCTAAGGATATCTTACTCAGACATGCTGAAAATGTTATACGATCTTCAGAAAAAAAATCTTCAAAATACTAATTCAAAAAGCAGGATATTTTCGAAGACGTTATAAAATAATCAATTTTATTAAAATTTCAACTTAAGAATTAACAAGGACTCAATTTTTATTAATATAGCTTAAAGATACTATGTGTGTTCATAAACCGAAAGTAAAGAATAAAAATCTTGAAATAATCTTATTTGATTATCTTCTTATCACTGTCACATGACTTGTGATATATATATGTATCTAAAAGATAAACTAAGAAAAATGCTAACCTGCAATCTTAACTAACTTATATACCTAATAAATTTACTGAGTATCGAACGAAACTCGTCATAAAGTCTAATACCATTTAAATGAAAATTAATACTAAAAGTAGCTTCTGGCGTGCCACAAGAAGTGCGGATGCAGATAGATACACCTATGAAAATGGCTTATTATAGTTGTTTCATAGCAATAGTATCTTCGTGGTTAATGTAATTTCTGTTCTACAGTAAATTATAAAATATTTTGCATTTTATTTACATACCGCGGAGTTGAGCTCAGTACCGATGAGCTTATCAAATCGAAAAGCGAAAAGAAACGGACGGAAAAGTTAATTTCGGACTATCAAACGTATTAATTACGAACGTACGCGAAAGGATTTTATTTGTAAATCAAATTCAAAATGAGAATATCAGCGAATATAAACAAAACAAGATAAAACAAAAGTAAATTTTCAAACCCATAGACACCCACCAAAAAACAAGGTACCATACACAAATGAATACAGTTTGTATCCACTCGAGTAATCGATAAAAAATGTCAAATGGGGTAGTTTCAGTTGACGTTATCAATACTCTGCTGTCGCTGAAGTGCACCTCGGGGACAACCTGTGAAATGATAAGTTAAATGTATGTAAAGTGGAATATATATGGCTTCTATTCCTCAAGATTTTGACTGAGGTCAGCTCTTTTAATTTCTGATTCAAAAATTTACTAACACGGGTTAGTTAGGAACGAGACCTTGAAAATCTAAAGTATCGTATCTCAAGTAATATTCATGTCTTGTTATCGAACGTAGTAGACACAATCATTAATCGCGCGTAACGATATGTAGGCAAACATTCTTAGTGTCTGTTGGTGGACAAATATAGATCGAGATCGTATGGACTGATTGCTTGAAAGCTTTAAATAACAAGTGAAGCGGCATTAAAACGTGATCAAGAGTGGTCGCTACCGACGCTGAACCAAAATGTCGTGAAGACTAAGTGAAAATAAAAAAAAGAAAACGAAGTGTGAAAACCAAAAAAAGGGTGAATAATGAAAAGAAAACAAACAAATGGAATCTGATTGTCAGATACCTCAAGCATTATTATCTTATAGTGACTGTACGGTTGAAATACCGGATTCCTGACAGCGTACAAGAATATATATTCGAATCCCCGAGTTACACAAGTTACAAGAAGTTACACACTTCTACGAAAACGTCGTTATTCTGAAATAATCTTTTAAACGAAATCGATCTCAATAGGATATCGCGAAAACCAGATATGAGACGGGACGAGACAACAAAAAAACTTTATCAAGAAGCATCCACTTTCTATATGGCCATAAAAGTACACGTTAATGAATTTAAATGTATACTAAAAAAAAAAACTTATATATATACCACTTAAAGTTTCTTAAGATAATATAGATTGCCATGTAGATAACGTGGGGGTGGAGGAGGCGTTAGGTCCATCCACCAAGTGAAGCAAGGAACTATTGTGTTGACTCAACAAGAAGTGGTCGTTGATACAAAGGTAAACACCACCGTCCGTGGACAAATGTTTCGTACATTGACCAAGTACATTAGCTTTCAATTATTAACCCGCCTGTGGGTTTTGTTGGGGCGGTATTTGTGCTTCGCCCTTAATAATACACACTTATAAAAATCATAGATACAAAATCTTTACCTGGTTTATCCAGAGCGATATTATTAAATAGATAAATACAAAGGTAATTTCCTGAACAGGTAAGTATAGTTGTCCCAGAGTAAAGTTGCAGGAAATGATGTTTCGCTGATGAGTTAAGATGCATGAACTTTCAGCTGCAGATGTATGATGACGCAGGAACATATAAATGTATGTAGATAGAGTCGCAGGAACGGGTGCCGTGAAATAAAATAGATAGCAATAAGGCCGAATGAGATTAAATCGACCTTATTTCCATCGCAGTGGAAATAAGGCCGAATTTACTTTTTCGTCATTATTGCCTAAACCGAAGGAAATAATGTCGAATTAAAAAGGTAGAAAATAAAAGCGAGGGAAATTTGTGATTTGAAATTGGTAATTACATAGAAACATATGGAAATAAAACCGAAATATGTTTTATCCAAATGGTAATAATGACGAAATAGTATGGAATAACGCTGTATGCAAACAAATTGAAATTGGTGTTGATATCTGGTCAAACATAACAGGATATTTTCCGCACCTTTCTAATTCGTATATTAAACAATTGTTAAAGTTAATATATGTATATGATTATGGAAAAATAATTTTAGCATTATTAAGAAAGCTTGATTTAAAACTTATATTTATTACGGATTTTGGAAATAAACAGTAGGTAGTGAATTATATATTTGAGTTTGCAATCAAGCAATATTCGCGCGCGCGAATATTTGACTACTATTTATTCGAAAGGCTTGATTGCAAACTCAAATATATAATTCACTACCTACTGTTTATTTCCAAAATCCGTAATAAATCGTAGTTTTAAACCAAGCTTTCTTAATAATGCTAAAATTATTTTTCCATAATCATATATTTTAACTTAAACAATTGCTTAATATACAAATAAGGGAAGATATAAACATAAATTTTATTGGTAATAATGTAGAATTGTCTTTTTTTTAAATGGAAATAACATCGAAAAAAATGCAAATATCATCGAAAGAAATTCCCTTGTGCATTGACTGGAAATAAAACCGAAATGGTGATCGACATTATTACCATTTTTGTTGGAAATATAGTCGACTAAGAAAAAAACGCAAATTCGCCTCTATTTCCATTTTTTTGCGAAATAAAACCGATTCGACCTAATTGCTATCTACCTTATTTCACGGCACCGCAGGAACGTATCTGATGTTGCTCCAACGAAATCGTTTAAAGCTGATGGTGTTGACGGGACCGGCATCCGTGACGAAAGCACGCGTCAGACGTCCTGATCACTGCTAGGACAAAAATTCCTTCCTGTATGTTGGGGCCTTCAGCCCTGTCGAAACTGGGAACCCGTTCCACAATCCTGTCGGTGGAGCGCCTCCAATAGGCGTTAAAGTCAATTGATATATATATAGTGCTACGGTGTAGAGGATACACGTAGTGTGACGCTGGAAATTTTCGTCGCGAACGTCGGCGGGCCGTCTAGTGGATCGACGCTCGACGCTCGCTCGTCTTCGTTTTACAAATTGTAGGTTATTTTTAAAAGTTATCCCCACGGCAGCGCACGTGTGAGTGTAGGATAAATTCAGATGAACACTTTATTGGTCAAGTAGGATAGAAAGACGACCAATTTGGTTTAGAGGAAGTGCGTTGGGTGCGTACATATATTTTTATAGGTATATAATTGTACCCCACATGGGCTATACTGCGCACATTTGCAAACAAAAATCGGCAGGGACCTTGTCCCAGCTCCGGTGCTCAAAAATTGTCTCCTCTTTCGCATCGGTCAGGAATCTTAGATGCAGCCTCGCCTGCTTTGCACAGATGGCTATCTGTCTTCTCGGATAATTCCTCACGTATGACTTCTTCCTAAATGTAATGAGGGAAAGCTTCAGTTTGACGTACCTACCATGCGGTTTCTTTACCATTCTATCCATCATCGAAGCAAAATCACATCATTGTGCTTCGATGTCGGATGGAATATAATAATCACTAACCTGTCTGGCTGTTTACCAGAATTTTTTTGTCTTATTCCTAATTGCTTATGCAAATAGGGAGCTTCTCTGCTCCAGCAGAAAAACTATGTTAAATATAAAAAAATGGGGCGCGGCTCAGCTGCATGTAAAAATATTTCACGTTCTGTGGAGGTGTCTGAACTTGTCGATATCTTGCTTCAAAATGAAGTCTACCGACAATTTTACAATCCACACTACCACATTCCAGGTAGCTGACGCCCTGTTTTCCAGTATATTTCCTCTTTCCAGTATTTGATGTGTTTCTTCGCTACCTCGATAGGTGGCTTGCGACCATAGGCATTAAGGGTTAATGCTCACTGTTCGTTTTGTCAAAAGTGAATTCTGACCTGTATGTCAGTTTGACAAATTGATCAATTTGGAAAGGAATACTGTGGTATGGTTATGGCTTTCCCTGGATGACATGATTTATGCCCAGTACTGAGTACTAAAATGGAGAGATTTTGACCGCTCTTATACACCCGTGACATTGTCAGAAAACTATTCCTGTCATCAAAAAAAAGGTATATTCGTGAGAGAGAACTGTCAAAGTGACGCGAGTAATCTCGTTACGTGTATGTTTTAGCGTGATCCGTTAAGGGGATCCTAGAATGTGAAATGAATTTTGTGAATTGGTCAGGTAGGACCTGTGTCAACTACCAGATGTCAGTATCGAGTTACTGATTCTGGTGTAAAAAAAGTATTTGTCACTAAATTCCGGTATGTCATTGCACGTTCCTATCGTCGAATTGAATAGTTGGCGTGACATATCCGTGGGAATAATAAACGATTTAGCCTTGCTTACCTACCAGGTGACAGCTAATGTGACATCAACACTATTATATATATATAAACAGCTTCTAGCTTCATTAATACTGAGTTCACACTTACACAGAGTTCTAAGTGCTGCGTAGATGACACCACAAAATTAATGGTAAACAGACATTGCGAATGCATGGGTTCAAGTTGGCAGTTCGAGAAAAATAACCGGCCGCATCAATTACTTTACTCGAATTGCTGCTTGGTGTCCATTTTTGCGGATCGGACACACTCTAGACCGTGTATAATTCTATATGTCTTCTTAAATTGGTGAAATCGTTGCGCCTGCAAAATTGGGTGTGGACAGGGTACAAACTGAACTAGTGCGAAAAACCATTATCGTTCCATTGTGGCTTTCCACTGAAATCTTGGGAACGGTAGCATTCTGGAAGGCCTTTGTAGTCTGGAAATTTGTGGAATCTGAATAATGGATGTGGAGTCCATTTTGAAAGTGGATTCTCTTTTTGGTGGAACCAACTTTGGTGGATGCCATCGATTGTGTTCAGCAGGTTGTGAGCAAATAATCTATTTGCCAGTAGATGGTGTAACGTAAAAATAAAGTTAAATGAAAATAATTGATATATATAAAAAAAGTTGGAAACAAAAGCAACAGATGATGATTTCTACCTAATTTTCAACGCGCAAAACGGGGCCCGTGAGACTTAAAATCTTAGCCCCACGTGGGCGCCATCTACAACGTAAAAATTAAATAAGATGATTGAAGTTAAAATGAAATAATAATAAGAATGAAAAGAATAAAAACAAATGTCATCCCTATTTATATATTCATGATCAAGCCAACAGACATTGAACCTCATCACTCAAACATCCAGTGAACACTCAAACCCTGAACCCAATGCCTATCATCACCATAAACCGAAGAGGAAGCCGGAAGAAACAGGCGCCCATACCCATCCTTGACTCCTATATCAAAGAACGATATCTCCACCAGCAACCACCCGTGTATCGGTGTATTCAGCATCCCTGCAACAGACATACTTACACTTCGCTAACACGGCACCTTGCTCTTCCTGCTCCTCTTCCCATTCTTTCCACTTTCCATCAGCTTTATCTCCATCCTCATCACAGAAGCGAGAACCATCCACCAACCTACCATAGGTACTGACTACAAAACCCCGTAGAACAGCCTAGAGGGTACCTGACAGCATGTTCCCGCCTATCCGCTACGAGTGCTAGGTGTTCTGCTCGTAGCTGGTTCACACAGTAGCCTACACCTATAAACCAAGGACCCTACTATTATCCCTGCTGACATATCTACACTTGCTATGCGACCTTAGTAATAACTGCTATCTCTCCACCAGAGGTTCTACTCCAGTCCGCATGCTTGAGTTTCGAGAACGTCAGCTGTATGCGCGTGAATGGGATGGAAGCAACCCTTCGTCGGCAACGCCCCCTTTCTCATCAGCTACCCGAGAAGAGCAGATGATGGGAACGGCATGCGACAACGTAAGGTCGTGGCCTAGATCGACCGTCGCGGTGGCCGGCAGTACCATAGCCATAGCTAGCTCAGCCAGGCCGTAGGCACTTGCTCCGGGATCTATCAGACCGGTGTTACCTCTTATTTTTCACTGCCGACCGTTGAACATAAGATGTGCATGTTCGAATATTCAATGTTAATACGCTTATTGGCCCTTATAACCATCGAAGCAAAGATATACCAGAATTGATTTGAAAGAAAAGTTGACTCAATTGCACCCCTTCATCATAAGAGTGAATTCGTAAATCGTAAGCAAAGATTTCGCGATTATCTTTATTTCACTGACCCAGTGAACGCAACACGTAAGTATTCTAATGCAAGCAAGTCATAGAAGTTCGTGACTGCTGTGGCACAGTATTAACTTCCGCCCCTTTTGCTGCCACGATGAAATGCAAAAGGTGGCAGAAGAGGTGTCTATCTATATGGGGAGGGAGGATCTAAGGTGTAAAGCAGACCCTCCTAGTCTCGCAACCCACCCAAAATGAGCACAGAAATCATCTCTCCTGTGTACCCATCCGTTGGCCGACTCTGGACCTTTCGAGTCCCCATGACTATCATATTTGGGGGCAGCCCCTTAACAAAATAAACAAGCAAGCAGATTAATAACTGCTTGTCTGAAAACTATAAAACTACCTATACATAGTATCAATTATCAAAATCTAAATATCGAAACTGTACTAAAATACCTCTAAAAGATAATCGAACACACACCCACTTACTTCATCCGAAGGTTTTGTGAGGGATACCACCCTCCCTGTAACTATCTTAAACTGTCATGCTGAAAATTCTGAAAGTCTTCAAATGAAATTCTACGAAATGATTTAACCACAAAAGTTTCAGAAAAACGTTATAATAAAGTGTCTTATTTATTGAAATATCAAAGAAATCTTAAATCTATTGTTTTAAATACCTAATTAGAACTAATCTAGAATTCTGTTAAAAGATCTCAAATGATCTATTCTTATATACGGAATAAAAAGGAAAGTAATTGTATCATATACAAGTGAGATAAATTCATAAGCTATTATTTCTTTATCTTATTACAATTCAAAGAAATTAAATATCTGCGCTGTCTTTATATGCGCTACTGAACTTTATACTAAAAATAATGGTTCTTTTCTTACATGCTAATTGGAATAATAAAGGAATTATGAAAGCGTGAAATATTCATAATCAATAACAAGTAAAAATTGGAAAAAAGATAAATGTGGAGTCGTTCTCCAAACGATACGCGGATCGTTGTCTCTTGGATGGACTGAGCTAATTATCGATAGCTTAAATTTACGTAGCTTAAACTTTTCTAACGCGGCGTCAAAATAATCGCTATTCGTTATTACAATTGGTCAATATTAGTTTTCTTAAACCGCGAAAAACTTTCAAAAGGATCCTGTATGCGGACAGGATAACAATAAAACGAAGACAAAACACGACAAACGAAAGACTGAAGTACCAGAATTCCCTCCCAAAACAAGATATCAATCAGCAAAATCAAGATGTAAAGGTACCATATATGCATGAATCCAGTTCGGCTTCATACACATAATCGATTGTAAATGTATAAGTCAATATAGTGTTTAATAAAAGGAATAAAATATAAATTTAAATATATTATGAATTCAAGATTGAGATTCCTACCAATAGGGTAGTTCGAATCTCTACAATTCACTTTACGACGTTTCGGAAGTGCACTCCTGAAATGTACCTGTAAAAATTGTTAGGATTATATGTTAACACCTAGTTATCATTAGCACTATATTATCTTACTGTCGCTTTCTGTTTCTTTAGCCACTAGGGCTATAGGGCGAACATTGATTACATTGATTCTAAAACTCTACTTGTTCAGGTAACTTGGTATTGAAAATCGAGTACAAAACCGTTGTACCAATTGGCTCTTACATATATCCGTTGCGTTTGGGATATGATCAAAGTGTTAGCAAAAGCAAATCGATTTAACGTTACAATCAGACGGAACAAAATTTTAAAACAATCGACAAATTAACGTGAGTATTTAAAGTGAGTGGATCAAGGTGAGTGAGTATTTGAGTTGGAGCGATAAGCTCTAGTAGTGATTCAAAAGAATCAACGCGGCGTTGAAACGCCGCAAACACTGTCCCTTGGTCACAGATACGGATTCTGTTGTTACACCAATGAACTAGGTTGTGAACTGTTCTTATGTCGAAGCAAGATACTATTCCGACCGAATTTAGAAACGCACTCACTTCACTTGAGCTTTTAAAACAATTCTCAATACACAAAAAAAATTAACGATTAGACCGAAGACACGAATAATAAAAAAAAGATAATATTTCACTCTTCATATACAAGATAGTAATATCGCAATTCCATAATAATCCTGAAGACCAATATATTGTCAGAGACAAATAAAATTGAACACACAAGGTGTAAAGGACGAGCTGGAGTGGAGGAGGCGTGAGGTCCTCACACTCTATTTCTATATATATACGCAATATTGTATTTCAACCACCGTCCGTGGTTGTCTGACTCTGAACGACAGCGTCAACCGCTGCGTCAAACAATGTGTGGATTCAAATAGATCCAAGGAATGTATATACCTTTTTTTTTTTTATGGAGTGGTATGAGCATAGGGCTCCCACTCAAAACACAAACAAAATAACAACACAAAGTTAAAAGAAATATAAAAATCTTCGTTACCTGGCTCTTATTAATATCTTATAGATTCAATAATTACAAATAAGCACTGGTACTCCGGAACTACTGCTCCAAAATAAAAATCTTGATGATGAGTACAGCTTACTCCCGCGTTGCTCCAACAGAGAATCTATCTGTGGAGTTGGTGAACTGATGGGGACTGGCATCCGTGCATCTGCACGCGCCGAACGTCCGTTGAAATCTAGTGGCAATGCGCCTTCTATTACGAGGTGGGACTTTTTTAATGCCCATGAAGATAACAATGTAAAGTTGGGCTCTGAAGCCAATGCTGACGTCAAATATCCAGTGGATATTACTGATGTACGTTGGGCATGGAAGCCATAGGTGAGTATACGTTGGGCATGGAAGCCATAGATGAGTATGTGTCCACGTGCTATGTTTTAGTCACGTAAAAGAACCAAGGGTAAGTACCAGGAGGTGGTGAGTGAGAATAAAAAAGGAATTCCTTGCGTTTTTGTGGTCGTCGACGAGCCAGCGTTTGGATCAACGTCGATCAGACCCACGTGTATGGCCTGTATAAAAGCAGAACGATGCGCTTGGCGTAATGCAGACGCGCGTGTCACAAAAAAAAAATGGATTCGGTGTGATTTGAAAGGAGAAATTCAAAGTTTTCACTTCTTGATGCACAACACTAGATGCGCTTCATGGATATTTTTTTATTGTTCGTATGAATGTGCATAATGGGATCTGCTCCCATGAGTAGATATATGCAGGTAAGTGTAATTCCATAAACTGGGCGAAAAGAAATCGCTACCTCATGTAAGAGGTTAAAAAAAATATAAAATACGCAGCTTCATTCACTCCACCTGGTTGAGACAATGGTGTTTGTCCTGCCTGATGAAATTCCAAAGGTTCCTATAAGGAAAGAACGTGGTTTAATGCCATGGCCATGTGGCATCGTTTCGGCGTTAATCGTCGAAGCAAAAAAAAAAATTGCTTCGGTGATCAAAGAAATTTATTTCTCTCTTACCTTAATTCGATTAACTTTCGAAGGAATCCTTGTATTTGCGGGAGGCAATTCCAATTGCCTGAGCAAGAGGAAAATTAATACAACTACGTCGTATTAATAAATAAATGGGAAGTGGTTCTGCTGCCTTAAATAAGAAAAAGTTCTGCACGAGGTGTTGTGATCTCACCGATGTCTGTCTTCAAAATGAAGTTAGCAGACGAATATGAGTTCCACAATAGCCGGCACCAATCAGATCGCGTTGTACTTCCAATCATATTTTGCTTTCCAGGATGCCGTTCCAAACATACTAGCGAGTTAAATGGGTCAAAGTAACGAATGTGAATGTTCAGTTCACACTGTGTTACTTATGTTCTGACATGGATTTACACGTAAAGTTGTATGTTAGGATCGACATTTGAACGTCCTGACATAAACTGAAGCTCTAGTTACACTAGTAGATGGGGATTCGACATGGAGAGCAAAACATTGATAACGAGATTCTGAGTTATCAAATACATTTTGGGAATAGACAATCACTTGGTAATTTGTCAATTCTGCGAAATTATGAATTTGACAGTTCTAGTCATACTGCTCTGATAACTAAAGGATGTTTTTTTTTTTTTGGTGACAGAAATGTCACGATGCCTGTTTGGAAGCAATTGGTAAGTATTTGTCGTCGCTTTGTTTCTTGACTTTAGCGTGTGACAGTTCTGCAGAAAATAGTAAGTGAGGAATTTTACGTTTTCGTGTAGTGTAGCAACATGGGAATAGTGTTCGATTGTTTTGTTGTTCTGCAAACGCAGTTTTGTTCCATGTGCTGTCACGCCCTTAGGGAACATTTTCTGCACAGATCAGAAATGACACTACCAATATCTGGACAGTTGAGTGACAGCCTAGTGTAGGTTCAGATTGGCAATTGCCGGAGAAATATATCGGCCGCATCGACTATTTTCCTCATAATGTTCATCTGACAGCTACCTGTCAGTTTGGTGTTTCTGAAATGTCTAGTGGCGTGACTGTCGCTACTATTGCAAAATTACCTAGTGTGATCACTTTTCCGGTGCATTTGGTGTGAACACTACTCAACATCAACTAGCGAGTAATTGCCTCCTGGGATCCAATTTTGCATCTGATGACGTCACGGAAATCAGACCATACTGGAAGTAGTTTTATGTAGGGGAAATCTTGTGGATTATAAATTGAAGTGGAATCCATCTTCCAAAATGGCTTCCTCTTTGTGGAATCCTTCTCTGGCGGAACCCATCGGATGCGTTCAGCAATGTGCGAGTAAAATAAGGGTTTCGCACCTAGATGGCACCAGTGGCAAATATTATTTTATTATGTGCAAATGATTGGCGAGAAAGTTTTCCCTACAAAACTTGGAATTTAGACCGAGTCTACTTGGTCTAACTTTTAAGAAAAAGGAATATTTCTCGCAAAAAAAACTTTGATCTTAAGTTCTCTCACCGTCGTATCGTGAAGATACTGCGACTCTTTTATGTCTAGTCGGTCGAAGACAAAAAAAAATTTTTACACGGACTGTAATTTGACAACCATTGTGTATCCCATAGATTTTAGGAAGATATATAGAAGAAAATGTGATCTGGCGTTAAACCAAGAAACTCATGCACAGCTGAGAGCCGGGCATAAAAAAAAATTCCTATAAAACATCTATGTCTCTTGCATGTTACAATATACTTGGGCATTGTGAAAGCAAGTATGCTATTATGCTCTTATTGAATCATATATTTGGGGAAAGTCAGGTTATTTAAAAAGTAAGTCCGAGATATTTTTGGGTATGTCATGGTTTTACCTCTTCAGGTCCTTGGTGTGACACGTTGACTTGTGTCCACGCCTATCTTCTACTTCATACAAGTTATTTCCAAAGACTTGGTTTACTCGAACCTTGATAAATTTAGGACACAACTTCGCACTCAAATGCTTGGTTGCATCGCTTAAGACATGATTGCGTTTGTAGATTTCATCACCTACTTTGAATGAGACGTTCCTACTCCTGAGATTATAAGTTTTCTCATATGCGTCATGAGTTTTAAGTAATGCTTGCTTCAGATACGAGTGAATAATATTCATCTTGGCGACTTTAGGAAGCCAGTCTATCTCCGAACAGTTTAGCCCACCCAACTCTCTCAGAAGGCGATAATCTGCCCCGTGCTCTATCAAAAGTTGTCCGTATAGGGCTTCGTATGGGGACATCGTAAGAGTTGAATGTACCGTCGTGCGTAAAGCACTGCTGATCGAGGATAGGTACGCATCCCAATCTGTTTGTCGTGGGTTGACGTACGACCGTATGGCTGCCAAGATGGAACGATTGACTCGTTCACTAGCATTTGACTGGGGAGCATACACTGCCGTTCGATAATGTTTGACCCCGAAAACATCAATGAGTTTTTGGAACTCCTTCCCAACAAATTGCGTGCCATTATCGGAGAGAATACTCTCCGGTACTCCATATACTAAGAAAATTTCATCTTTTAAGAATTTGACCACGCTCGCGGCTGTCGCTTTGCGTAGTGACTTGATAAATACAAATTTAGTCAGCTGATCCAACACGATGACGATATAGATATTACCAGATCTCGATCTGGGGTATGGCCCGAGAAAGTCAACATATAAATGCTGAAATGGCCTATCTACTTCGAAACAGTTTCCCATTTCGGCTCTTAATGTCATGTTGGCTGCTTTACTGGTCTTGCATGCTTCACACCGGTCTACGTACAGTTTGACCTGAGTGTACATTCCTGGCCAGTTAAACCTATCTTTCAATCTGTAAATGGTCTTCACCACCCCACCATGCGAAGCGCGCGGCGGATTGTGAGCCAGTGCGATTAACGATTCCGTCATCTCTGAGGGAAACCACAACTTCCAAGTTAGGTCGTCGGCCAAGGGAATACCAACCGCGTGCTTAGTGCGTTTGTAAATGTACCCTTCCGACACTTTGAGATCGGGTAACCTCTCCTGTTCCTTCCTGATATGACTGATGATATCAAGGTAACCTTCGGATTTAAAGGACGGATCCTCAAGATCGATGTGGAGTACCTCCGAGGTACCGATCTGTAGACACGAAAGGAAAGCTGACACTGTCAACTCATCGTCTTCATATGCTCTGGACAGAGCATCTGGCACGACATTCAATGTTCCCTTTCGGTGCTCCACCACAAAATCGAAGCCTTGGAGACGCATACTCCACCTCACTAATCTTCCGGTTGGATCTTTCATAGTCATCAGCCATTTCAGGCTGGAATGGTCTGTAACAACACGAAAATGGTATCCCTCAACGTAGGACCTGAAATTCTGGATACCTTCAAAAGCTGCTAAGCATTCGCGCTCTGTCACCGAATAGTTTCTCTGTGCAGCGTTCAGTTTCCGGGAGAAGTAGTATATAGGCTGCTCCGCTCCGGATTCGTCCCTCTGACAGAGAACACATCCGATGCCAGTCGCGGATGCGTCGCAGAGAATGATGAATTCTTTGGAGAAGTCTGGATTGACTAGTACAGGCGCCGAAGTCAAAGCTTGTTTGATTTGCAGGAATGCTTCAATAGCTTCTGGACTGAGCTTGAAGACTTTTCCCTTTTTCAACGTCTCGGTTAATGGTGCGGCTAGGGTGCTGAAATCCTTTACAAATCGCCGATACCAACCTGCCATACCGAGAAATCGGCGGACTTGGCGAGTTGTGGTTGGTAAGGGAAAGCTAGTAATAGCTGCGATCTTATCTGGATCTGCTTTCAAGCAACCCTGACCGACCTTATATCCGAGATAGTGAAGCTCATCAAAACAAAACTTCGACTTCTCGACGTTAATCCTCAGTCCTGCCTTCGTCAAACACTTTCCGACTATCTCCAGAGTCTCCAAATGTTCGTCGAAATCCTTCGACACAACCAATAGATCATCCAAGTATACGAATACTTGATCTCGTAATCCTGATGGGATTACGCGACTCATCAGGTAACTCAAACTTTGTGCTGCTTTACATAGACCGAATGGCATGACCTTAAATTGGTACAGTGGTCTGCCAGGTACCGTAAAAGCAGTCTTCTCCCTCGAACTTTGCTCCAGCGGTATCTGCCAAAACGCATCCTTCAGATCCACGCTAGAAATATAACGTGTCTCTGTCAGACGTGCTAGCAGCCCCTCTATAAGCGCAATAGGACGAGCATCTTTCTTTGTCACGGAGTTCACCTTCCGAAAGTCCAGACACAGTCGGTTCTTACCAGGCTTGCGAACAAGCACTACTGGGGAACTCCATGCGCTGGAACTTTCCTCGATGACTCCCAACGAAAGCATACGGTCCAACTCCGCATACATAAGGGTTTGTATCGCCGGAGATACGGGATAGTACCTTTGCTTTATGGGTACGGCATCACCCGTATCTATATAATGTTGCACTAGATTTGTCTTCCCGAGTCCATTGACTGCGAAAGAAGGAAATTCACAAACAACTGCTTCTAGTCATTTAGACTCTTCACCATTCAACTTAATTTGGTTGGTGGGTCTCTCATCTGGCCCACCTGTCGTGATTCCTGAAAGACCCGCAATTACTTGAGGCGCGATCTGAAACTTCTGCCAAAAGTCGACGCCTACATATAGACGTTGGCTCAACGTTGGCACAATGTAAAGATCTATATCTTTTGTCACTCCTTTGTATTGGATTGGGGTAGTGGACACGGTAGTCTCTACCTTCCTTACCGTAGCGTTTTTGTCTCTTAGATAGGGAAGTATGTCGGTGCCTAAGCAACTGATACTTGCCCCTGAGTCAAGAAGACCTAATAAGTTATCACCGAACAAACTGACCGTCACATAAGGACGTGGGTCGTTAGATTCTCGGCCTATGGTTGAAGACGCTATGCTACGGTAAGTAGTCCGCTTCCGATGGAAGCGCTCCCTTGTCCGTCGTATCCGTTTAGATAACTCAGGAAAAGTGACTATCTTCCTACGTACCTCATTATAATTGCGTAACCTTTCATGGAATGGTTTACGATATAATGGTTCTGTATCATAATTCTCAAAATTCATATTCAAATTTGGATTGGGTTCTTTATCTAAAATAGGGATTGTTCTACAATCATTCTTATTATCAATTGGTAATTCATTCTTATCAATGTTTGGTTTTAGTATAATAATCTTTGGAGTTTCAAGAGGCGATTTCGGCTCAGCAGCTTGAACTCCGGGTATGTCTAGTCGGAGCGAACCCCCCCGGTTGATGGGTTGTTCCTCCTCTCGTTTCCCGTTAGACATTTCGGACATGATGGGCTGTATTCATCTGGTAAGCCACATCGGAAACAGAAAACTTTGTCGATGGGTTTCGCACAATCTCGAAAACTGTGGCCAAGTACTTGGCAATTCCAACATTTTTGTAACTTGCGGTCCCTCTGGATCGCTTCAAGAATGTTAGTGGGCAATGCCACGACTAGATCCTGACTAGGTTCTTCAACGATCTCGTTGACAAAACGCCTTGCAGGTGGACGTTGTGCATTCGGCACAAAATTCGGACGGACATTCTCGTATTGAGATTGAGCTTTTTCAATAGCTCGACAGTAGTAGGCCAATTGCCTTAAACTGGACGGACTGTAAGTGATGAGTAGTTCACCCATGCGCCTACGGACATTTGTTTTTATAATTTCTATTAACTCCTTTTCGGGTCTTGGACTTCTCATCCTGGAGTTTAAATACTGAATAGCATCGTAAAAGTCATTGAAAGACTCGCCATTCATCATCTTACGATCGGATAACTTGCGGAATAGCTCGGTATCTCTTTCCAAACTGCGGTACTGTTCTACCAAAGCAGTTTTCAATTCATCCCAGGTCGTATGTTTGTTACTTTTTAAATATACCCAGTACCAGGATTCTACTGAACCTGATACAAAATGGTAAAAGTTCGCTGTGATTTCGTACCACGACACTCCGTAACTATTACGGATACACCCCAGGCGAAACAGGAAATCATCCACGGACATATTTTTCCCATCGAACTTTAATCCCCATTTGTGGAATGGATGGACACGGCTCGATGATGTGGCATTCGAGGGTGGAGGCCTGGGTGGCGACAGAGGTGACTCGTCGTCGAAATTAAAACCATTTACACGAGACATAAACTCGTCTAACTTGGAGCCTAGAAGCATTTGTGCTGGATTGACATCCGACATAGGTGGCACTCTAACTGGCTCATAATGTGATGTATATCTATCTGCCAAATCGATTTCATCGACTGGTCTATACTCGGACTGGACATGCTTAGAAGTGGATGCTCCATTTGGAACATTATAATTTACGACACGTGTAGTGTCTGTGTTGGCTAAATTGACTTGTCTTGCGACTTGCTGCGTTGAAGAAGCGTTAGGTGGAATAAGTGGTCTTGATGGGGGAGCAACTGGTTGAGGAGGGGCGACAGGTTGAGTTGCTTTGACCGTACGTTTTCGTAAGAGTTGAGCTACTTGGTCAAGCAAGCGCATGTGACTCTTCTCCAGCGCTTCTGCCATAAACTTCCTATCGTCGACCCGGTGTAGGTCAATAGTGGCAGAAACTACCTTTTGGATATACGCTGAGTGGTCAGCAGCATCTCTAAGCAACTGCTCTTCAGCTCGTGCTACCTCATCGTCGTCTACTACGACACTTCTATTGATTGTGTTATCCCTCGGTAGACTCTCATCTACGCTCTTATCGTCCTCAGAGTGATCTTCCACGACATCGTTCTGAACGTTGCCGGGTTTTGTTTTCGATCCCCCAGGAGCCATTGCGTCGAAATCCCTGTACTTTGTTAGGTAAGTACTCTTGACTGTGCGTCTCGGTCTTGAACCGTTCATTCGATTGTAACCGAAAGGAAATCGGATGAACCGCGTCAAACGTGTAAATCAAGGATTTAATAAAAAAAGGTAATTAATTTGTAGCCCGTGAAAATTTTTCGGACGGATACTACTCGAGTGATAACAAGGTAAAACAACAAATTGTCAAATCAAAAGAGGAAAACTCAAAACTATCGTGGGCAATTGCCTCAAACGATCAATTATCAATCTAACTCAAAGTATACTGTAAGTCTGGTGGTTACTAATTCTAGCAGTCCGTGAGAAACCTCGAACGGAAACTACTCAAGAAATATATCAGTAAAAAAAAAGGGTAAATCAAGTATGTAAGTATATATAAAAAAAATTTTCAAATATACCGTGAGCAAACCTCAAACGGTTATTTGGCGATCAAATAATTCAAAAAAAAAAAGGTGAGTAATAAAAAAAAATTAATAATCTAAAAGTGCTTAATACTAAAGGTAAGTATATAGGTATGTTAATCGTTTACCTAAAACAATACTTCAAAAATGTTTTCAGAAATCCTATATACAACTGGATACTTAAAGGTAATCTTACTAAAGAGGAAATTTAATATATGCTTAACTGTATTGGTTAAATGTATCTTCAGAACTCAGTACTTATATTGTAATCAAAACTAATTCTATATTATATAAACTATATTCTAAATTGACGGGCTCTATCCCAAAAGACTAAAAAAGGCGGGTACTATCCCAAACTATATGCTATAAACTGTATGGCGGGCACTATCCCAAACTTACACGACAATCAAGAAGTTACGTCCCAACTTGATTGACGGAAACTCAAAAAAAACTAAAAACTACTAAATGGCGGGCTCTATCCCAAACTTACACATCAATTGAGAAGTTTACGTCTCAACTCAATTGACGGGACTCAAAAAAAAAAATCAAAACTTAATTGCAAAAATATTTCAAAAATATCTAAATGTCTATATAAATCTGTATTTCATAAAAAGATTCGGGAGAGGGTAGCCCTCCCTTCATCAGGATAAAATGTGTGTGTTCGCATTTTGATTCTTCACCAAAATCAACTCAAAAAAAAAATTATCAAAAAAATTAGTGTGTTTAGACAAGGTAAAACTTTACGGCGTTCAATTGTAAAAGAAAAGACAAATCTATCTAAATGATCGGTTGATCAGGTATGTGAAGATAACATTACGCTACTGCTGACGTACATCGGGTATAAAACTCCAACTACCGGTTAGCGCTTCATGTCTCTTCGCATACCGTCACTTCCTCGCATCTATCAATAATATCTGCAAACTTCCAAAACAACAATCTGGGTAGCAATAATAAAAGAAAAGAAACAAGTTCATTTTAAGTTGAAACAAATTGGGTCGTCCTTGAGCGAGTGACCAGCTTCTGCAGCTGACGTGCGTCGGGCAATAAGCACCAACCACCGGTCAGAAGACCTGCTCATTCTACTCTCGTTCGACCGGGTTCTTAGACATCACTTTCAGGATATTATCTACACCTCAGCAACTGACGATCAAGCAAAAATCACAACTCAATCCGGACAGAGATCGAAGACATACCTAAGTGAATAAAGGCAGAGGGAAAGTAGATAGACCTAATGCAACAGCTGGCTCAGGATAAAGTCACCAAACCACTGGACAAAATAGTGCCTATACTGCTAACCCCGATGGTATTCCTCCATCTAAAAATCCTGAACAACAAAAAAACTTTAACTCAAAAATCTGAAAAATTTCGAAAAATTCTGAAAAATCTTAACTTCTTTCTACGTCACTCTGAATCGACCTAACTCAATCAATTCTAAACTAAACTTCTCTGGCTAATTCGAGCCCCACGTTGGGCGCCATCTGTAACGTAAAAATAAAGTTAAATGAAAATAATTGATATATATAAAAAAAGTTGGAAACAAAAGCAACAGATGATGATTTCTACCTAATTTTCAACGCGCAAAACGGGGCCCGTGAGACTTAAAATCTAAGCCCCACGTGGGCGCCATCTACAACGTAAAAATTAAATAAGATGATTGAAGTTAAAATGAAATAATAATAAGAATGAAAAGAATAAAAACAAATGTCATCGCTATTTATATATTCATGATCAAGCCAACAGACATTGAACCTCATCACTCAAACATCCAATGAACACTCAAGCCCTGAACCCAATGCCTATCATCACCATAAACCGAAGAGGAAGCCGGAAGAAACAAGCGCACATACCCATCCTTGAGTCCTATATCAAAGAACGATATCTCCACCAGCAACCACCCGTGTATCGGTGTATTCAGCATCCCTGCAACAGACATACTTACACTTCGCTAACACGGCACCTTGCTCTTCCTGCTCCTCTTCCCATTCTTTCCACTTTCCATCATTTTTATCTCCATCCTCATCACAGAAGCGAGAACCATCCACCAACCTACCATAGGTACTGACTACAAAACCCCGTAGAACAGCCTAGAGGGTACCTGACAGCATATTCCCGCCTATCCGCTACGAGTGCTAGGTGTTCTGCTCGTAGCTGGTTCACACAGTAGCCTACACCTATAAACCAAGGACCCTACTATTATCCCTGCTGACATATCTACACTTGCTATGCGACCTTAGTAATAAATGCTATCTCTCCACCGGAGGTTCTACTCCAGTCCGCATGCTTGAGTTTCGAGAACGTCAGCTGTATTCGCGTGAATGGGATGGAAGCAACCCTTCGTCGGCAACGCCCCCTTTCTCATCAGCTACCCGAGAAGAGCAGATGATGGGAACGGCATGCGACAACGTAAGGTCGTATATATATATAGCCATAGCTAGCTCAGCCAGGCCGTAGGCACTTGCTCCGGGATCTATCAGACCGGTGTTACCTCTTATTTTTCACTGCCGACCGTTGAACATAAGATGTGCATGTTCGAATATTCAATGTTAATACGCTTATTGGCCCTTATAACCATCGAAGCAAAGATATACCAGAATTGATTTGAAAGAAAAGTTGACTCAATTGCACCCCTTCATCATAAGAGTGAATTCGTAAATCGTAAGCAAAGATTTCGCGATTATCTTTATTTCACTGACCCAGTGAACGCAACACGTAAGTATTCTAATGCAAGCAAGTCATAGAAGTTCGTGACTGCTGTGGCACAGTATTAACTTCCGCCCCTTTTGCTGCCACGATGAAATGCAAAAGGTGGCAGAAGAGGTGTCTATCTATATGGGGAGGGAGGATCTAAGGTGTAAAGCAGACCCTCCTAGTCTCGCAACCCACCCAAAATGAGCACAGAAATCATCTCTCCTGTGTACCCATCCGTTGGCCGACCCTGGACCTTTCGAGTCCCCATGACTCTATCATATTTGGGGGCAGCCCCTTAACATAATAAACAAGCAAGCAGATTAATAACTGCTTGTCTGAAAACTATAAAACTACCTATACATAGTATCAATTATCAAAATCTAAATATCGAAACTGTACTAAAATACCTCTCAAAGATAATCGAACACACACCCACTTACTCCATCCGAAGGTTTTGTGAGGGATACCACCCTCCCTGTAACTATCTTAAACTGTCATCCTGAAAATTCTGAAAGTCTTCAAATGAAATTCTACGAAATGATTTAACCACAAAAGTTTCAGAAAAACGTTATAATAAAGTGTCTTATTTATTGAAATATCAAAGAAATCTTAAATCTATTGTTTTAAATACCTAATTAGAACTAATCTAGAATTCTGTTAAAAGATCTCAAATGATCTATTCTTATATACGGAATAAAAAGGAAAGTAATTGTATCATATACAAGTGAGATAAATTCATAAGCTATTATTTCTTTATCTGATTACAATTCAAAGAAATTAAATATCTGCGCTGTCTTTATATGCGCTACTGAACTTTAATCTAAAAATAATGGTTCTTTTCTTACATGCTAATTGGAATAATAAAGGAATTATGAAAGCGTGAAATATTCATAATCAATAACAAGTAAAAATTGGAAAAAAGATAAATGTGGAGTCGTTCTCCAAACGATACGCGGATCGTTGTCTCTTGGATGGACTGAGCTAATTATCGATAGCTAAAATTTACGTAGCTTAAACTTTTCTGACGCGGCGTCAAAATAATCGCTTTTCGTTATTACAATTGGTCAATATTAGTTTTCTTAAACCGCGAAAAACTTTCAAAAGGATCCTGTATGCGGACAGGATAACAATAAAACGAAGACAAAACACGACAAACGAAAGACTGAAGTACCAGAATTCCCTCCCAAAACAAGATATCAATCAGCAAAATCAAGATGTAAAGGTACCATATATGCATGAATCCAGTTCGGCTTCATACACATAATCGATTGTAAATGTATAAGTCAATATAGTGTTTAATAAAAGGAATAAAATATAAATTTAAATATATTATGAATTCAAGATTGAGATTCCTACCAATAGGGTAGTTCGAATCTCTACAATTCACTTTACGACGTTTCGGAAGTGCACTCCTGAAATGTACCTGTAAAAATTGTTAGGATTATATGTTAACACCTAGTTATCATTAGCACTATATTATCTTACTGTCGCTTTCTGTTTCTTTAGCCACTAGGGCTATAGGGCGAACATTGATTACATTGATTCTAAAACTCTACTTGTTCAGGTAACTTGGTATTGAAAATCGAGTACAAAACCGTTGTACCAATTGGCTCTTACATATATCCGTTGCGTTTGGGATATGATCAAAGTGTTAGCAAAAGCAAATCGATTTAACGTTACAATCAGACGGAACAAAATTTTAAAACAATCGACAAATTAACGTGAGTATTTAAAGTGAGTGGATCAAGGTGAGTGAGTATTTGAGTTGGAGCGATAAGCTCTAGTAGTGATTCAAAAGAATCAACGCGGCGTTGAAACGCGAACGGTTGGTCGCTACCGACACTAAAATTATAAAAAAAAATTACGAAAACCGAGTACAAATCGTATCTTAAGCAACTGCCCAAGAAGACAAATTGTCATGAAAGTATACAAAACGAACGCTGACAGTAGGAACTCAGTCCGGGCGTCCGACACTGTCCCTTGGTCACAGATACGGATTCTGTTGTTACACCAATGAACTAGGTTTTGAACTGTTCTTATGTCGAAGCAAGATACTATTCCGACCGAATTTAGAAACGCACTCACTTCACTTGAGCTTTTAAAACAATTCTCAATACACAAAAAAAATTAACGATTAGACCGAAAACACGAATAATAAAAAAAAAGATAATATTTCACTCTTCATATACAAGATAGTAATATCGCAATTCCATAATAATCCTGAAGACCAATATATTGTCAGAGACAAATAAAATTGAACACACAAGGTGTAAAGGACGAGCTGGAGTGGAGGAGGCGTGAGGTCCTCACACTCTATTTCTATATAGATACGCAATATTGTATTTCAACCACCGTCCGTGGTTGTCTGACTCTGAACGACAGCGTCAACCGCTGCGTCAAACAATGTGTGGATTCAAATAGATCCAAGGAATGTATATACCTTTTTTTTTTATGGAGTGGTATGAGCATAGGGCTCCCACTCAAAACACAAACAAAATAACAACACAAAGTTAAAAGATATATATAAATCTTCGTTACCTGGCTCTTATTAATATCTTATAGATTCAATAATTACAAATAAGCACTGGTACTCCGGAACTACTGCTCCAAAATAAAAATCTTGATGATGAGTACAGCTTACTCCCGCGTTGCTCCAACAGAGAATCTGTCTGTGGAGTTGGTGAACTGATGGGGACTGGCATCCGTGCATCTGCACGCGCCAAACGTCCGTTGAAATCTAGTGGAAATGCGCCTTCTATTACGAGGTGGGGCTTTTTTAATGCCCAGGAAGATAACAATGTAAAGTTGGGCTCTGAAGCCAATGCTGACGTCAAATATCCAGTGGGTATTACTGATGTACGTTGGGCATGGAAGCCATAGGTGAGTATACGTTGGGCATGGAAGCCATAGATGAGTATGTGTCCACGTGCTATGTTTTAGTCACGTAAAAGAATCAAGGGTAAGTACCAGGAGGTGGTGAGTGAGAATAAAAAAGGAATTCCTTGCGTTTTTGTGGTCGTCGACGAGCCAGCGTTTGGATCAACGTCGATCAGACCCACGTGTATGGCCTGTATAAAAGCAGGACGATGCGCTTGGCGTAATGCAGACGCGCGTGTCACAAAAAAAAATGGATTCGGTGTGATTTGAAAGGAGAAATTCAAATTTTTCACTTCTTGATGCACAACACTATATGCGCTTCATGGATATTTTTTTATTGTTCGTATGAATGTGCATAATGGGATCTGCTCCCATGAGTAGATATATGCAGGTAAGTGTAATTCCATAAACTGGGCGAAAAGAAATCGCTACCTCATGTAAGAGGTTAAAAAAAAATATAAAATACGCAGCTTCATTCACTCCACCTGGTTGAGACAATGGTGTTTGTCCTGCCTGATGAAATTCCAAAGGTTCCTATAAGGAAAGAACGTGGTTTAATGCCATGGCCATGTGGCATCGTTTCGGCGTTAATCGTCGAAGCAAAAAAAAAATTGCTTCGGTGATCAAAGAAATTTATTTTTCTCTTACCTTAATTCGATTAACTTTCGAAGGAATCCTTGTATTTGCGGGAGGCAATTCCAATTGCCTGAGCAAGAGGAAAATTAATACAACTAGTATTAATAAATAAATGGGAAGTGGTTCTGCTGCCTTAAATAAGTAAAAGTTCTGCACGAGGTGTTGTGATCTCACCGATGTCTGTCTTCTAGAGTTGGGTAGTTCCGGACCTAAATAGTTCCAGGAACCATGTCCTCTCTCGGATACAGTTCCACTCGTTCCACAAACTGGATTTAAACATGTCCATAGTTCCGACTACATAGACACAAAACAACAACGAGAAACAATACGAGAGCGAACATCGAACATGTCTCTGTTTGGTTAAAAATTTAAATACACACTCATATTTGTTGCGAAATATTTCCAGCCAAAGCCAACACACGAATGAGAATGATAAAGTATAGCAGATACATACCGGAAAGATACACTTAATACTTATACGTTAATCGGTCCGACTTCGCATCATGCAAATAGTTCCATATATGTATATCTTCTTCTAGCACATTGCCTCGAACATGTTTCTTTCCTATCCTACATATTGCTAATTAGAAAGAATGCAAATACAATGCCAACAAAAGACATGGAACTATTAAGGGAACTATGAACATGATAATGAGATCGGACCGGTTGACATTCAGTAGTTCCGAACATGAAGAAACTACAACAAATGCACTATACCTATACTCCATCCATGTCCATAGCTAGCAATAAAAGTGAAACTACTAAGAAATGTTATAGGCAATGTGCTTGAAGAAGATATGGAACTACAGGAGGAACTATTTGCATGATGAGAGGTCGGACCAATTAACTGCTGGAACACAATAGAAAAACGCAACCGGAACCGCAGCCGCAACCGTATCGCATGCCGTACGTACCTAATTAGAAGTGCCCACAATGGAGTCGTACGTACTATACCTTTTTTTACAATTTCCACTGAAAAACATACATATATATGCATATAATAGATGATAAAACATATATCGCATCATGTATAGTCTTTTTTATACATTTGTACCCTGACCTAATTTCTAAAAGGATTTTATTAGCACGTTGCTCTTTTTTTTGTATGGAATGTCAAAAATACGCATGTATTTATTAAAAGTTGGCCAACTCGTCCGTCGCCGTTTGCGGCTGCGTTTGCGGATCCGTCTCGTTGTGTTCACAACATTTAATTCGTGTGTATTCAATATTTTGACATGCGATACGGCTGCGTTCGCGGATCCGGCTCCGGCTCCATTGTGTTCTAGCAGTAACACTGCTTCGTAGTTCCACTCTTATACTAGGTATGATGGATATGTAATATAGTGCATTTGTTGCAGTTCTTTCATGTGCGGTTATGCTCATACAAAGTTCCCTTAATAGTTCCGCGGACATGGTTCCAGGAACTAGTTCCGACCGAAAAAAGAACTGTTGCATGTCCGTTCCGCCTTTGGAACTGTTTTGCGCAACTCTACTGTCTTCAAAATGAAGTTAGCAGACGAATATGAGTTCCACAATAGCCGGCACCAATCAGATCGCGTTGTACTTCCAATCATATTTTGCTTTCCAGGATGCCGTTCCAAACATACTAGCGAGTTAAATGGGTCAAAGTAACGAATGTGAATGTTCAGTTCACACTGTGTTACTTATGTTCTGACATGGATTTACACGTAAAGTTGTATGTTAGGATCGACATTTGAACGTCCTGACATAAACTGAAGCTCTAGTTACACTAGTAGATGGGGATTCGACATGGAGAGCAAAACATTGATAACGAGATTCTGAGTTATCAAATACATTTTGGGAATAGACAATCACTTGGTAATTTGTCAATTCTGCGAAACTATGAATTTGACAGTTCTAGTCATACTGCTCTGATTACTAAAGGATGTTTTTTTTTTTTTGGTGACAGAAATGTCACGATGCCTGTTTGGAAGCAATTGGTAAGTATTTGTCATCGCTTTGTTTCTTGACTTTAGCGTGTGACAGTTCTGCAGAAAATAGTAAGTGAGGAATTTTACGTTTTCGTGTAGTGTAGCAACATGGGAATAGTGTTCGATTGTTTTGTTGTTCTGCAAACGCAGTTTTGTTCCATGTGCTGTCACACCCTTAGGGAACATTTTCTGCACAGATCAGAAATGACACTACCAATATCTGGACAGTTGAGTGACAGCCTAGTGTAGGTTCAGATTGGCAATTGCCGGAGAAATATATCGGCCGCATCGACTATTTTCCTCATAATGTTCATCTGACAGCTACCTGTCAGTTTGGTGTTTCTGAAATGTCTAGTGGCATGACTGTCGCTACTATTGCAAAATTACCTAGTGTGATCACTTTTCCGGTGCATTTGGTGTGAACACTACTCAACATCAACTAGCGAGTAATTGCCTCCTGGGATCCAATTTTGCATCTGATGACGTCACGGAAATCAGACCATACTGGAAGTAGTTTTAGGTAGGGCAAATCTTGTGGATTATAAATTGAAGTGGAATCCATCTTCCAAAATGGCTTAATCTTTGTGGAATCCTTCTCTGGTGGAACCCATCGGATGCGTTCAGCAATGTGCGAGTAAAATAAGGGTTTCGCACCTAGATGGCACCAGTGGCAAATATTATTTTATTATGTGCAAATGATTGGCGAGAAAGTTTTCCCTACAATGGCACCGGTGGCGTTCGCTTTGCCAGTGACTGGCGAGAAAGTTTTCCCTACAAAGCTCGGGATTTCGACTAAGTCCACTAAGACTAATTTCCAAGAAAGAGGAGAACTTCTCGCAAATTGAATTTAGCCTTACGGTCCTTTTGCTCGTCGTACCCTGTGGCCCTGTTCTGTAACTCTCGCGTTGGCGAGAAACGTTGAAAACTGGAACAAAACACATTTTATCGCGTTCATCGGGTTCTTTAACTTTGACAGGCGATAATTTTATTGCATGGAACACATCTAAATGAAACAACTGGAAAACTGCGATAAAATGGTGTTGTCTATGACCGAAAAGTCATATTTTTTTGATTTTAAACGTCAAATTCACTCGCCTTGTATTGAGCGATAGGCAATAAAGAAATCATGACTGATCATAAAACAGTAAATAAAGTAATATATTTTTGTAAATAATATGTTAATATAATATAATTCTTATTTTCAGAGGTGCGCCAAGGTTTCTTCAAGGGCTGCTTCACTAGATTTTATTGTGTCCGCAAAGCTTACAAGCTTCTTCAACCGAGCGATTGGAAATAAGAGAAAGTAACTCAAAAAAACAACACCATCAAAGTACACAAAGAGAGAAACTAGGCAAAATATACAGACTAACCGTGAGTTTTGGAATTATTAAAAAAAGATAACGTTTTGAGTCTTTTTCTTTTGTTTTTTCTTAGGGACGGATTAAATATCCAGCTAAAGCACTGCTAGAGGAGCAGATCGCCATAAACTTCTGGTCGGATTTTTTTAATTAATAAACAAAACGATATGATGGGTCATTTGGCAAAGAACAAAAGCCTTGAAGACATTCCCTTTTACAAAGAGATTCTTCGTTTGTTTATGTGCAAAGAGTTGATAAATTTCGAAGCGTTCGATGCCGAGTTTGGCTTCATTCTCACAGAGAATGTTATATTCCAAGAGAATTCACTTCATGGCAAGCGATGTGCTTCTGGATTAAAAGACCGTCTTATCGAGCACAACATCCGAATCATCTCCAACTACTACTCTCGTATTTATTTGAAGCGTTTGAGTGAACTACTTGTTCTACCAATGGATAAGTGTGAAGAGTATTTGTCCAAGCTAGCCAATGCGGATACAATTCGAGTTAAAATTGATCGTCCTGCTGAGATTGTTATTATTTCACAACGAAGAAGACATTATCGGATATTCTCAATAACTGGGCACAAGACACTAATCAATTGATGGCTCTGGTTAACAAGACATGTCACTAAATCAACAAGGAAGAGTGTATTAACTCGGTTCTAGGCATGGATGTAGAAGCTTATAGTTTGTATTTTTGTTTTGTATCCTTATTTAAGTACGACCGGACATGATTGCGGTTTATTTGTAAAGCAAATATTTAAATAAAATTAAATCGTTGTGAACACAACAGTCTAACCAAACAGATAGATGTTTTTTTTTCTTTGACTCGGATTACTTTTTATTCAATAGCTGAATGAGCAAAAAAATGCAACGCTGCACAGACCCGAATAGGGATAGGTATGAACGTAATCCGTTGGCCCTGCTTCATATGAGGCCGCATTTCACCTATAAGAATTTGCGCTGCTTCTCGGCTCAATCGGTAAAGCTCCCGAAATCGCTCCTCGGGCATTTCGAAAGAGTTGGTGTTATCCCTAAATCTGCGGCGTTGAATTCGCATTTTATTTCTCCGCTCGTCCATGTCCACTAACAAAATTATTGCAAACATTTTTTTTTAAAAGAAATAAGTCTTTATTTATTAAAAATATGAATCAATTTTACAATCTTTCAAATCTTAAATAATTTTTGTTTTGATTTGACACTTCAATTTATGGCCTTCCAATGGAAGTTCCAGGCAAAATAAGATAGAAATCTTTTCATATCGCTTCAACTTAGAGAAACCCTACTTTTTCCAGACGCCATAAAAGCGGAATGAGTTGTTTCATTTTATAACGATGCAAAAAAATTTCGCCAAAGTTACAGAACAGGGCCACTGATGACACTGCGACTCTTTAACGTCTAGTCGGTTGAAGACAAAAAAAAATTTACACGATGTGTAACTTGTCCTTGCTAATGCGCTCCATTGGTTGTCTGGAATATAAACAAAAATTGCTGAAAGTTAAACCAAGAGTCTCATGCACAGCTGAGAGCCGGGCATATAAAAAAAAATTCTGTAGAAAACATATGTTCCATTGACTACTTTGGAATATTTGTACTTATCGTATGAGAATGCAATTAAAATTTTGCTAAATGAAAATCAAAAGAAAGTCAGGTTATTTGAATGTAAGTCTGGGATATCATTATAGGTCAGGTGTTTAAAGGATTATCTCCTTAGGTCTTTAGTGTGACACGTTGACTTGTGTCATCGCCTATCTTCCACTTCGTATAGATTGTTACCGACTACACGAATTACCCGAATTTTTACGAATTTAGGACACAACTTCGCACTTAAATGCTTGGATGCGTCACTCAAGACATGGTTTCTTGCAAAAATCTCATCACCTACTTTGTATGTTACGTTTCTACTTCGAAGGTTATAGTTCTTTTCATACGCTTCGTGCATTTTTATTAGTGCTTGCTTCAAATATGAATGAACGATGTTCATTTTAGCGACCTTGGGGGGCCAATCTATCTCCGAACAGTTTAGCCCACCCAACTCTCTCAAAAGATGATAATCTGCCCCATGTTCTATCAAACGTTGTCCAAATAGGCCTTCGTATGGAGACATCGAAAGCGTTGAATGCACCGTCGTGCGTAAAGCACTACTGATCGAAGACAGATGGGCATCCCAATCCGTCTGTCGAGGATTGACATATGATCGAATGGCCGCGAGGATTGAACGGTTGACACGTTCACTAGCATTTGACTGGGGAGCATACGCTGCTGTTCGGTAGTGTTTGACCCCGAAAACATTTAAGAATTTCTGAAACTCCTTACCAACAAATTGCGTGCCATTATCAGAGAGAAGGCTCTCTGGCACTCCGTAAATCAAGAATATTTCGTCTTTCAGGAATTTGACCACGCTCGCTGCTGTTGCCTTGCGCAGTGGTTTGATGAAGACGAATTTAGTTAACTGGTCTAACGCGATCACGATATAAACATTGCCAGATCTCGATCTGGGGTACGGCCCGAGAAAATCAACATATGGATGTTGAAATGGTCTATCAACTTCAAAACTGTTCCCCATCTCCGCCCGCAATGTCATATTCGCTGCTTTACTGGTCTTGCATGTTTAACCTGTCTACGTATAGTTTGACCTGGGTGTACATACCTGGCCAGTAAAATCTGTCTTTCAACCGATAAACTGTCTTCACCACTCCACCATGCGAAGCACGCGGCGGATTGTGAGCCAATGAGATTAGAGATTCCGTCATCTCTGATGGGACCCACAACTTCCAAGTTAGATCGTCCGACAAGGGATTACCAACCGCATGTTGAGTGCGTTTTTAGATATATCCTTCTGACATTTGGATCATCGACGAGCCAGCGTTTGGATCAACGTCGATCAGACCCACGTGTATGGTCTGTATAAAAGCAGGACGATGCGCTTGGCGTAATGCAGACGCGCGTGTCACAAAAAAAATGGATTCGGTGTGATTTGAAAGGAGAAATTCAAATTTTTCACTTCTTGATGCACAACACTTGATGCGCTTCATGGATATTTTTTTATTGTTCGTATGAATGTGCATAATGGGATCTGCTCCCATGAGTAGATATATGCAGGTAAGTGTAATTCCATAAACTGGGCGAAAAGAAATCGCTACCTCATGTAAGAGGTTAAAAAAAAATATAAAATACGCAGCTTCATTCACTCCACCTGGTTGAGACAATGGTGTTTGTCCTGCCTGATGAAATTCCAAAGGTTCCTATAAGGAAAGAACGTGGTTTAATGCCATGGCCATGTGGCATCGTTTCGGCGTTAATCGTCGAAGCAAAAAAAAAAATTGCTTCGGTGATCAAAGAAATTTATTTTTCTCTTACCTTAATTCGATTAACTTTCGAAGGAATCCTTGTATTTGCGGGAGGCAATTCCAATTGCCTGAGCAAGAGGAAATTTAATACAACTACGTCGTATTAATAAATAAATGGGAAGTGGTTCTGCTGCCTTAAATAAGAAAAAGTTCTGCACGAGGTGTTGTGATCTCACCGATGTCTGTCTTCAAAATGAAGTTAGCAGACGAATATGAGTTCCACAATAGCCGGCACCAATGAGATCGCGTTGTACTTCCAATCATATTTTGCTTTCCAGGATGCCGTTCCAAACATACTAGCGAGTTAAATGGGTCAAAGTAACGAATGTGAATGTTCAGTTCACACTGTGTTACTTATGTTCTGACATGGATTTACACGTAAAGTTGTATGTTAGGATCGACATTTGAACGTCCTGACATAAACTGAAGCTCTAGTTACACTAGTAGATGGGGATTCGACATGGAGAGCAAAACATTGATAACGAGATTCTGAGTTATCAAATACATTTTGGGAATAGACAATCACTTGGTAATTTGTCAATTCTGCGAAATTATGAATTTGATAGTTCTAGTCATACTGCTCTGAATACTAAAGGATGTTTTTTTTTTTTTGGTGACAGAAATGTCACGATGCCTGTTTGGCAGCAATTGGTAAGTATTTGTCATCGCTTTGTTTCTTGACTTTAGCGTGTGACAGTTCTGCAGAAAATAGTAAGTGAGGAATTTTACGTTTTCGTGTAGTGTAGCAACATGGGAACAATGTTCGATTGTTTTGTTGTTCTGCAAACGCAGTTTTGTTCCATGTGCTGTCACGCCCTTAGGGAACATTTTCTGCACAGATCAGAAATGACACTACCAATATCTGGACAGTTGAGTGACAGCCTAGTGTAGGTTCAGATTGGCAATTGCCGGAGAAATATATCGGCCGCATCGACTATTTTCCTCATAATGTTCATCTGACAGCTACCTGTCAGTTTGGTGTTTCTGAAATGTCTAGTGGCATGACTGTCGCTACTATTGCAAAATTACCTAGTGTGATCACTTTTCCGGTGCATTTGGTGTGAACACTACTCAACATCAACTAGCGAGTAATTGCCTCCTGGGATCCAATTTTGCATCTGATGACGTCACGGAAATCAGACCATACTGGAAGTAGTTTTAGGTAGGGGAAATCTTGTGGATTATAAATTGAAGTGGAATCCATCTTCCAAAATGGCTTCCTCTTTGTGGAATCCTTCTCTGGTGGAACCCATCGGATGCGTTCAGCAATGTGCGAGTAAAATAAGGGTTTCGCACCTAGATGGCACCAGTGGCAAATATTATTTTATTATGTGCAAATGATTGGCGAGAAAGTTTTCCCTACAATGGCACCGGTGGCGTTCGCTTTGCCAGTGACTGGCGAGAAAGTTTTCCCTACAAAGCTCGGGATTTCGACTGAGTCCACTAAGACTAATTTCCAAGAAAAAGGAGAACTTCTCGCAAATTGAATTTAGCCTTACGGTCCTTTTGCTCGTCGTACCCTGATGACACTGCGACTCTTTAACGTCTAGTCGGTTGAAGACAAACAAAAATTTACACGATGTGTAACTTGTCCTTGCTAATGCGCTCCATTGGTTGTCTGGAATATAAACAAAAATTGCTGAAAGTTAAACCAAGAGTCTCATGCACAGCTGAGAGCCGGGCATATAAAAAAAATTCTGTAGAAAACATATGTTCCATTGACTACTTTGGAATATTTGTACTTATCGTATGAGAATGCAATTAAAATTTTGCTAAATGAAAATCAAAAGAAAGTCAGGTTATTTGAATGTAAGTCTGGGATATCATTATAGGTCAGGTGTTTAAAGGATTATCTCTTTAGGTCTTTAGTGTGACACGTTGACTTGTGTCATCGCCTATCTTCCACTTCGTATAGATTGTTACCGACTACACGAATTACCCGAATTTTTACGAATTTAGGACACAACTTCGCACTTAAATGCTTGGATGCGTCACTCAAGACATGGTTTCTTGCAAAAATCTCATCACCTACTTTGTATGTTACGTTTCTACTTCGAAGGTTATAGTTCTTTTCATACGCTTCGTGCATTTTTATTAGTGCTTGCTTCAAATATGAATGAACGATGTTCATTTTAGCGACCTTGGGGAGCCAATCTATCTCCGAACAGTTTAGCCCACCCAACTCTCTCAAAAGACGATAATCTGCCCCATGTTCTATCAAACGTTGTCCAAATGGGCCTTCGTATGGAGACATCGAAAGCGTTGAATGCACCGTCGTGCGTAAGGCACTACTGATCGAAGACAGATGGGCATCCCAATCCGTCTGTCGAGGATTGACATATGATCGAATGGCCGCGAGGATTGAACGGTTGACACGTTCACTAGCATTTGACTGGGGAGCATACGCTGCTGTTCGGTAGTGTTTGACCCCGAAAACATTTAAGAATTTCTGAAACTCCTTAGCAACAAATTGCGTGCCATTATCAGAGAGAAGGCTCTCTGGCACTCCGTAAATCAAGAATATTTCGTCTTTCAGGAATTTGACCACGCTCGCTGCTGTTGCCTTGCGCAGTGGTTTGATGAAGACGAATTTAGTTAACTGGTCTAACACGATCACGATATAAACATTGCCAGATCTCGATCTGGGGTACGGCCCGAGAAAGTCAACATATGGATGTTGAAATGGTCTATCAACTTCAAAACTGTTCCCCATCTCCGCCCGCAATGTCATATTCGCTGCTTTACTGGTCTTGCATGTTTAACACCTGTCTACGTATAGTTTGACCTGGGTGTACATACCTGGCCAGTAAAATCTGTCTTTCAACCGATAAACTGTCTTCACCACTCCACCATGCGAAGCACGCGGCGGATTGTGAGCCAATGAGATTAGAGATTTCGTCATCTCTGATGGGACCCACAACTTCCAAATTAGATCGTCCGACAAGGGATTACCAACCGCATGTTTAGTGCGTTTTTAGATATATCCTTCTGACATTTTGATATCAGGTAACCGTTCCTGTTCCTTCCTGATATGACTGATGATATCAAGATAACCTTCAGATTTAAAGGAAGGATCCTCAAGATCGATGTGGAGTACCTCCGAGGCATCGATCTGTGGTATACATGAAAGGAAAGCTGATACTGTCAACTCTTCGTCTTCATAAGCTCTTGACAGAGCGTCTGGCACGACATTCAAAGTACCTTTCCTATGTTCTACCACAAAATCGAAACCTTGGAGTCGCATACTCCACCTCGCTAATCTTCCGGTTGGATCCTTCATTGTCATCAGCCATTTCAGGCTGGAATGATCTGTAATCACAAGAAAATGGTATCCCTCAACACACGATCTGAACTTCTGGATACCTTCAAAAGCTGCTAAACTCTCGCGCTCTGTCACCGAATAGTTTCTCTGTGCGGCATTCAGTTTCCGGGAGAAGTAGTATATAGGCTGCTCCACCCCGGATTCGTCTCGCTGACAGAGTACACATCCGATGCCAGTCGCGGATGCTTCGCAGAGTATGATGAATTCCTTGGAGAAGTCTGGATTGACTAACACAGGCGCTGAAGTCAAAGCTTGCTTGATTTGCAGGAAAGCTTCAATAGCTTCTGGACTCATCTTAAAGACTTTTCCTTTTTTCAGCGTCTCCGTCAAGGGTGCGGCTAGGGTGCTGAAATCCTTAACAAACCATCGATACCAACCTGCCATACCGAGAAATCGGCGAACTTGGCGAGTTGTGGTTGGTAACGGAAGGCTGGTAATCGCTGAAATCTTGTCAGGGTCAGCTTTCAAGCAACCCTGACCGACCTTATAACCGAGATAGTGAAGCTCATCAAAACAAAACTTCGACTTCTCGACGTTAATCGTCAAACCTGCATCCGTCTGTATGTGTTTGTCGAAATCCTTCGACACAACCAATAGATCGTCCAAGTACACAAATACTTGATCTCGTAATCCCGATGGAATTACGCGACTCATCAGGTAGCTCAAACTTTGTGCCGCATTACATAGACCGAAGGGCATGACCTTAAATTGGTACAGTGGTCGGCCAGGTACCGTAAAAGCGGTCTTCTCCCTCGAGCTTTGATCCAGCGGTATCTGCCAAAACGCATCCTTCAGATCCACGCTAGATATATAACGTGTCTCTGTTAGACGTGCCAGCAGCCCCTCTATATGCGCAATTGGACGAGCGTCTTTCTTTGTTACGGGGTTCACCTTCCGAAAGTCCAGGCACAATCGGTTCTTACCAGGTTTGCGTACAAGCACCACTGGGGAACTCCATGCGCTTGAACTTTCCTCGATGACTCCTAACGAAAGCATGCGGTCCAACTCCGCATACATAAGGGTTTGTATCGCTGGAGAAACAGGATAGTACCTCTGCTTTATAGGTACGGCATCACCCGTATCTATGTAATGTTGCACTAGATTCGTCTTCCCGAGTCCATTGACTGCGAAAGAAGGAAATCCACGAACAACTGCTTCTAGTCGTTTAGACTCTTCATCACTCAATTTAATCTGGTTGGTGGGTCTCTCATCTGGCCCACCGGTCGTAATTCCTGAAAGGACCGCAATTACGTGAGGTGCGATCTGGAATTTCTGTCAAAAGTCATCGCCTAAATATAGACGTTGGCTCAACGATGGCACGATATACAGATCTATATCTTTAGTCACTCCCTTATATTGGATTTCCGTAGTGATTACTCCCACTATTGATTGCTTGTGTCCATCGGCCGTGGACACGGTAGTCTCTACCTTCCTCATCAAAACATTTTTGTCTTTTAAATAGGGAACTATGTTGGTGCCTAAGCAACTAATGCTGGCTCCTGAGTCCAGCAGACCTAAGAAGTTGTCACCGAATAGACCAACTGTCACGTAAGGCCTATTGTTGCTGACGCGATGTTACGATAAGTAGTCCGCTTCCGATGGAAGCGCTCCCTTGTTCGTCGTTTCCGTTTGGACAATTCTGGGAAAGTGACTACTCTCTTTCGCACTTCATTGTAATTACGTAATCTTTCATGGAAATGCTTACGGTATAAAGGTTCTGATAATTTATTTTCAAAATTCAATTTTGCATTTGGTTTCTGTTCGTCATTCAAAGTAGGGATTGTTCTACTTTCATTATTATTTTCATTCGGTAAATCGTCTTTTTCTTAATCGGTTTTAAAATCTTGATTTGCGGAAGTTCAAGAGGATTTGTCGGCTTAGACACTTGAACTCCGGGTACGTCTAATCGGAGCGAACCCCCCCAGTTGATGGGTTGTTCCTCCTCTCGTTTCCCGCTAAACATTTTGGACAGGACGGGCTGTAGGCATCAGCCAATCCGCAACGGAAGCAAAAAACTTTATCGATTGGCTTTGCACAATCGCGGAAATTATGGCCAAGGACTTGGCAATTCCAACATTTTTGCAGTTTACGATCTCTCTGGATCGCTTCGATACTCGTAGAGGGCAATGCCACTGTTAAATCCTGACAAGGTTCATCTGTGATTTCTTTAACGAACCGCCTTGCAGGTGGACGTTGTGCATTCGGCACAAACGCCTACGGACATTTGTTTTAATAATTTCAATAAGCTCCTTTTCTGGTCTAGGAACTCGCATCCTGGAATTCAGGTGAAAAATGGCATCGTAAAAATCGTTGAATGTCTCGCCATTCAACATCTTGCGATCAGACAGTTTCCTAAAGAGCTCCGTGTCAGTCTCCAAACTGTGGTATTGTTCTACCAAAGCAGTTTTCAACTCATCCCACGTAGTGTGTTTGTTGCCTTTCAAGTATACCCAGTACCATGACTCTACGGAGCCTGACACGAAATGGTAAAAGTTTGTGGTAATATCATACCACGGCACACCATAACTACATCGAACGCAATCGAGGCGGAACAGGAAGTCGTCGACCGACATGTTCCTACCATCGAATTTTAATCCCCACTTGTGGAATGGATGAACACGGTTCATAGAAGTCGCGTTTGAGGGAGGTGGCCTAGGTGGCGACGCAGCGGACTCGTCGTCGAAATTGAACGCGTTTAATCGCGTCATGAATTCATCTAAATTCGAGCCTAGAGGTATTTGGGCTGGATTGACTTCCGGCAAAGGAGGCACTCTAGCTGGCTCGTAGTGTGGCGTAATCCGGTTGGCATCCTCTTCATTAACTGCTCTATACGCAGACTGAACATATCGGGAAGTGGTTGGTCCAGAAGGGACATTAAGATTCACGACACGTGTAGTGTCTGGGTTAGCTGCATTAGCTTGTCGCGTGACTTTTTGCGTAGAAGTAGCGTCTGGTGGAGCAAGTGGCCTTGTAGGGGGAGCAACTGGCTGTTTAGTTTTGACAGTACGTTTTTGCAGTAGTTGACCGACCTGATCAAACAAACGTGCATGACTCCTCTCCAGGTCTTCCGCCATGAATTGTCTATCATTGACTCTATGCAGATAAATAGTAGCGGAAACTACATGCTGTATGTATGCAGAATGATCGGCTGCATCTTTACGTAATTGCTCTTCGGCCCTCGCTAATTCTTCGTCGTCTACTATGACACTTCTATCGACAGTATTATCTCCCGCTTGATTCTCGGCTTGGCTGCCTTCGTCATCGGAGGGGTTCTCAACGACATCGTTCTGGTTACGACCAGGTTTAGGTTTTGGTGCCCCTGGAGCCATGACTATATAGTCCTTGTACTTTGTAAGGTAAGTACTCCTAGTAGCTCTTTTGCTACCTGGGTTGCTCATTCACGGACGGAAGATATCAAACGAGTAATTCAAAAGATCAAAAGGAAAATTCTTTGTAGTCCGTGAGAATTTCCTCGAACGGATACTACTCAAGCAGTTTAACAATAACAAATAATGAAAGTCAAAGGTAAGTGTGTGAAAAATTCCAAATACACCGTGAGCAAAACCTCGAACGGCTATTTGTTAGTACAATTAGATGTACCATGTAAATCTGGTAAGTTAAAAACAAATTTTTCAAGTAGTCCGTATGAGATCCTCAGTCAGATACTACTTGGGGTAGATAATGTTGATTTGATAAAAAAAAAATCAAGAAAAACAATGAAAATTCGAAATATTCCGTGAGTAAGAACTTCAACAGATATTTATTAATCCGGTAATTCAAAAAACAAGCGGAAAATTTAAGTAAATCTAAAAGCACTTAATTCTAATGGTAAGTATGTATGTAGAATATATTCGTCTGCTATAACGTTACTCCAAACTAACATCAGAGACTCTAAATCTCCGGGATACTTAATTGTAATCTCAAAAAAAAAGGAAATATAATATATGTTCACTTATATCGGAAAAATTCAATTTCAGAAATCAATACTTAAATTGTAATCAAAAACTACGTTTATACTTTATGATCTAAAATCCTAAACTGTATTCGAAAAATGGTGGGCTCTATCCCAAACCTATAATCAAAAAAAGCCATAACTGTATTTGCGGGCTCTATCCCATATGACTCAAAACCGGGCACTATCCCAAAACTACACGTCCAAAGGTGTACATATATCGGTTCTGCAACTTAACCAATCAAATACTAAAAAAAATTATTAATCACAAGAAAAATCATTAGTGTGTGTAGTCTTATTACGTATGGCGTTCTATTGCTAGAATACAAGCAATTCTTTTAAGCGAGAAGTTGATCAGATACGCGAAGGCGACATTACGCTACTACAGACGTACATCGGGTACTAAACACCAACTACCGGTTAGCGCTTCATGTCTCGTCGCATATCGTCACTTCCTAACATCTATCAAAATGAGTGAAAACTTCTAGTGCAATTTGGGTAGTATAATAAAACCAAGAGAAAAGTTAATCTGTAATTGGAACAAATTGGGTCGTATTCGAGCGAGTGACAAGCTTCTGCAGCTGACGTGCGTCAGGCAAAAAGCACCAACCACCGGTCAGAAGACCTGCTCAAACTACTCTCCTACGACCGGAATCTCAGACATCACTATATTGGACATGTCAACGCCTCAGCAAATGACAATCGAGCAAAACAAATGCTCAATCCGGACAGAGATCGATGACCAACCTAAGTGACAAGAGGTAGAGAAAAGTGGGTAGACCTAATGCAACAGACTGACTCAGGAACATTTTCACTAAACCACTGGACAAAAAAGTGCCTACACTACTAGACTCGATAGCATTCCTCCATCCAAGAGACCTGAACAATAAACAAATAACTCGAACTCAAAAACTGAAAAATTCTGAAAAATCCCCAAAAATTCTTAATCTCCAACTATGACCCTCAGAATCGACCTATTTTAAATCAATTCTAATCTTGTCTCATTGACTAATTCGGGCCCCACGTTGGGCGCCATCTGTAAAGTAAATTATTTTTAATACATATGGGATTAATGAAAATTTTAAATGATAAAATTGAAATGTGGTGGTTGTTGCTCCATATTATCCTACGCGAATTTGATAAAAGGAGATTGTAAATAATCAAAGAAAGTAAATTTGAAATGTCAACAGACATTGAACTTCGTCGCTCATAATCCCTAAGAACACCCAGGCTCCAAATCAATATCCACTGACAACCCAAACCGAAGAAGAAGCCAGAAGAGACAAGATCCACCAAAACATCCTTGACTCCTATACCAAGGAACTGCATCTCCAACATCGGCTTCCCATGTATCGGTGTACCTAGCATCCCTTATCAGAAATACTTACACTTCGCTAACAGGGTATCTTGCTCTCCCCGCTCCTCTTGCCTTCCTTCATAAATCCCATATCCATCCCCATCACAGAAGCACGAACCACCTAACAGCGTACCATAGGTGCTGACCACAAAGCACCGTGGAACAGCTTAGAGGGTACCTGTCAGCATGTCCGCGCCTTTCCGCTACAAGCAGTCGGTGTTTTTCTTGCAGCTGTATCGTATTGTAGCCGGCACCTGAAACCATGGATTCTACTCAAATCCCTCACGCATAGCTAGTATTAGAATGCCTAAAATTTGAACGTCAATTGCATTTCCAAAGGCTTCGCTTTAGATCGCATCCACTGCACTAGCTATGGCTACCTAAACACTGTGTTGAAGGGACGTAAGCGATCCTATGTCGGCAATGCCCCCTTTCTCATCAACTGTCCCGTGAGGACAGTCGGTAAGAACGGCATGCGACAACGTAGAACGTAGTAGGTAAAGGTACATAGTTTTCTTATAATAAACCTTCATCCGTTGTACCCATACCTATTTAGTGTTATTATTAAAAAAATTCAAAAATATGAAAAAGGTTGATTTGGAGGCCCCCGGACACCGGAGTCCCGGGGCGGACCCCCCCCCCCCGCCCCTACCTTAGTCCGCCAGTGCTTCAGTGAGCCCATTCAACTCAACTCTACTTGTGGTGCCTAAGAAGGATTCCAAAGGAGAAAAGAAATGGCGTTTGGTCGTGGATTTCCGTCAATTAAATAAAAAAATTGTAGATGATAAATTTCCCTTAACAAGACTAGATGATGTATAAGATACGCTGGGCAGAGCTAAATACTTTTCAACCTTAGATTGAACATGCTCTTTCCATCAAATAGAGCTTGAAGAAGAATCTAGACCAAAAACAGCATTTTCAACCCCCCGTGGTCACTTTCACTTCAAGAGGTTGCCATTTGGACTAAAAATTTCAACTAATAGCTTCCAAAGAATGTTGTCCGTAGCCTTAGCAGGTCTTAGAACAGAAGCTTTTTCTTATATGTTGACGATATTATTATATTTGGTTGCAGTCTAAATCATCACAATAGTAACCTCTCGAAGATTCTCCAAAGGGTCAGAAAACATAATCTGAAACTAAACCCTAAAAAATTCAATTGGCTGCAAACACAGGTTACATATCTTGGACATTTAATAACAAATGAGGGAATAAAACCAGATCCACAAAAGTATGAAGCTATAACCGCTTACCCAACACCAAAAAATGCAGACGAAGTGAAAAGATTTGTAGCGTTCTGCAATTATTATAGGAGATTTATCAAAAATTTTGCAGCAATAGCCAAACCGCTAAACATGTTATCAAAAAAGGGAGTTGAATTCGACTGGACTAAAGAATGTGAAAATGCTTTCGTATCATTGAAAGGTAAACTTATAAACCCACCAATTCTGAAGTATCCAAATCATGAAGAGGAGTTTATAATTACAACTGATGCTTCCAATACTGACCTGGGAGCAGTATTATCACAAATTAAGATAGGTAGAGATCTGCCAATTTCCTATGCCAGTAGGAGTCTGAATAAGCATGAACTTAACAAACCCATCATTGAAAAAGAACTGCTTGGCATACATTGGGCTATAAACTACTTTAGACCATACATCTTCGGAAGAAAATTCACTGTAGTAACAGATTACAGACCATTGGTAAGTCTTTTCACACACAAAAACCCATCATCAAAATTAACTAGAATTAGACTTGCGCTTGCGGATTATACCTTTAACATTATCTACAAGCAAGGATCAATGAATACCAACGCTGATGCACTATCACGCATCAAACTTGATTCGGATATACTAAAAGCAACTTCGAATATCGAGATAATAACCAGATCAAAAACAAAGAAAAAAGCAATAGAGAATGCAAGAAATATAGAAATAAATTCAAATCACGAAACAAATGTTCCAACTGGGAATGTGGTTCTTTATCTGAAGTAACAAATATAAGAAAACTAAAATTTATGAAAATGCTTAAGGAAAAACATGAAGTACATCAGCGAAAATCCTTATCTGAACTTAGGTTTGATTTAGGAGAAGCTAGTACGAAAATTCATGTGCACAATAAGGAAATAATAATAGAATACAGTGATAATCCGAGTATGATCTTAGGTTCAATCCTGGAGAAGCTGATATTAAGAATGAAGAAAGAAAAAATAACTAAATTAGCAATCACAAATGATGATGAAATATTTAAGCAAATATGTATAAATGAATTTATAGAATTATATAATAAATTACATAAAAAAATAAATCAAAATACAATTGTGGAAATATTAATATATAAACCTCCAATCAGAATTATAGAGGAAGAAGAGAAGAAAAGAATAATACAAAATTTCCATGATACACCACATGCTGGTGGACATTCAGGCATTAAACGAACCACGGCCAAAATGAAACAAAAATACCGTTGGAAAAATTTAAGCAAAATGGTTAAAAACTATGTGAATGAATGCACGATATGCGCAAGGAGTAAACAGATTAAAAATACAAAAGAAAGATTAATAATAGCTGAAACACCAACAACGAGCTTCGAAATAGTAACTGCGGACACAGTTGATCCACTAAGGCCTTCAAATGACTACAGGTTCATATTGACTCTGCAATGTGAATTAACAAAATACATCGAAGCAATACCCATCAAGAGTAAGGACGCAAATACAATGGCAAAAGCCTTGGTAGATAACTTCCTTCTTCGACACGGAAGTTTCAAAACTTTAAAAACAGATATGGGAACAGAATTCGTAAATGAAGTAATGAAAAACATCTACAGTGCATTTGACATCAAGCACATAACATCAACACCATACCATCATGAAACATTAGGTTCGATAGAACGAAATCACAGAGTGCTGAACGGATATCTGATTGCCTTCGCAAAAGAAGATAACTGGCATGAATGGATTCCCTATTTTGTTTTCAGTTGCAACACTACACCACATTCTAGCATAGGTATGTCACCTTTTGAGTTCCTATACGGGAAATTAGTTAGACTTCCAGAAGACTCATTGGATAGTAGAGCAAGTCCCATATATAACATTGATAAATATAGCTTAGAACTAAAATTTAGACTCTAACAAATGAGAATAATTGCTAAGGATTTATTAAATAAAAGTGAGTTAGAAAGACAAAAATTTGTAGATACGATTTCTAATCCATTATATCTAGAAGTAGGGGATAAAGTTTTTTTAAAAGTAGGAAACGAAAAAAAATTAGATAATCCATATAAAGGGTCATTGAAATAAATGGTGTAAATACGAAAATAAATATTAATAATGAAATAAAAGAAGTACACAACAATAGACTCAAACGAATGAACTTAAATACCTAAAAAGATAAAAAAAAAATTATTAAATTTTTTTTTTTTCCCCTGAAGAGTGAGGATGTAGTGCACATGCACTACCTAGCTAAATCTAAGTCTCATGCTATTCTTATCCCAGGTCATTAACACAATATTTTTTTATAGCAATATAGCAATTTAGATGGCTTTTTTGAGACACACAACCAAATTTAGCAAGAGCCTTTAAGTCTTCTGGGAAAGCCGTTTCTTGAATATGTTTTACTAAAGCGCACGTTGCTGATTTCAGTTCTTGTAGAGAAAGAACTGGTTCAACAAGTCGATCATTTTTGGCTCGTTTTATGAATCGTTTACCATACACTGTAACCTTTTGCAGAAATTTGAACGAAGTTTTGTGATTAATCTGTTCAATAAAATGGTTCTTCCTGTTCGGTTTCGCTAGTAGTACAGTTTTCATAACTTTTATTTCTAAGATTTGTCCTTCTTCTTTTCCTGATGATTGTTTTTGCCATGCTGACTTAGGCTGCTTCAAAATGTTGGACCTTGGAACCAAACCGTTGACTTCAAAAGTTGTTCCGGAAAAACCCCTCGAGATAGAAGATCAGCTGGATTAAGTTCTGAGTTTATAAACTTCCATTGAGACTCTCTGGTTACATCTTGGATCATTGTTATACGATTAGCCACAAAGGTCTTTAGTGGAGATGTTGTGTTTATCCAAGATAAAACTATTTGTGAATCGGTCCAGTACATTTTTTTTTTTAATTTGATCGGAAGACTTTCTTTCACAAATTTTACTAACTGGACCAAAAGTTTGGCAGCACATAGTTCTAAACGAGGAATCGCTTGTTGCTTTATTGGTGCAGCTCGAGTTTTTGAGCACACCAACTGGACCTTGACTTCTCGTTTGAGATTTGTTGATTTGAGGTAGACCGCCGCTCCATAGGCTCGTTGGGAAGCATCTGAGAACGCATGAAGTAAAATGCATGTTGCGTTGCTAATTATGATGTGTCGTGGAATTTTCAAGTTTCTCAAGTTAAGAAGTTCTTTTCAGAAGGTTTTCCACTTTGTATTCATCTACATTGGTAATGCGGCATCCCAGTTGAGTTTTAGTGCCCATAGTTCCTGCATAAATATCTTTGCCAAGACCACTACTGGACTCATTATTCCTAGTGGGTCAAAAATATGAGCAGTGTCGGATATATAGATATAGATCTTTTTGAAATCTTCGTTATTTCATTCTGTTACGTAAATTATTTTTAATACATATGGGATTAATGAAAATTTTAGATGATTAAATTGAAAGGTGGTGGTTGTTGCTCCATATTATCCTACGCGAGTTTGATAATAGGAGATTGTAAATAATCAAAGAAAGTAAATTTGAAATGTCAACAGACACTGAACTTCGTCGCTCATAATCCCTAGGAACACCCAAGCTCCAAATCAATATCCACTGACAACCCAAACCGAAGAAGAAGCCAGAAGAGACAAGATCCACCAAAACATCCTTGACTCCTATACCAAGGAACTGCATTTCCAACATCGGCTTCCCATGTATCGGTGTACCTAGCATCCCTAATCAGAAATACTTACACTTCGCTAACAGGGTATCTTGCTCTCCCCGCTCCTCTTGCCTTCCTTCATAAATCCCATATCCATCCCCATCACAGAAGCACGAACCATCTAACAGCGTACCATAGGTGCTGACCACAAAGCACCGTGGAACAGCCTAGAGGGTACCTGTCAGCATGTCCGCGCCTATCCGCTACAAGCAATCGGTGTTTTTCTTGCAGCTTTATCGTATTGTAGCCTACACCTGAAACCATGGATTCTACTCAAATCTTTCACGCATAGCTAGTATTGGAATGCCTAAAATTTGAAAGTCAATTGCATTTCCATAGGCTTCGCTTCAGATCGCATCATCCACTGCACTAGCTATGGCTACCTAAACACTGTGTTGAAGGGACGTAAGCGATCCTATGTCGGCAATGCCCCCTTTCTCATCAACTGTCCCGTGAGGACAGTCGGTAAGAACGGCATGCGACAACGTAGAACCGTGGCCGTGATCGACCGTCGCGGTGGCCGGCAGTACCATAGCCATGACCAGCTCAGCCAGGCCGTGGGCACTTGCTTCGGTATCTACTTGACCGGTGTTACCTCTATTTTTCACTGCCGACCGGTGAACTCATGGTGTGCGAGTTCGGATATGTAATTTTAAAGTGCTTAAGGGCCCTCATAGTCAAAGTCGACAAGACTTGGAAGAATCGATTGAAAAGTAAACGAAGATTCATAATCGCACCTCTTAATTTGAGTAGTCATAGCTCAGAAGAAAAAGAATCAAGACTGTATTATTGACTAACCCGATGAACCAAACTCGCACGTATACGCGTGATGGCAAACCATAGATTATTGTGGTTGCATGGCCTATTTATCACCTTTCTTTCATTCTGCTGCCACGTTGTAATGCAGAATGATGCAGAGGTGACTAACTTTGCGGGGAGGGAGGATCAAAGGTGTTAATCAATCCCCCTGGTCTCTCAACCCACCCAATCCGTAAGCGAAAACCAACTCTCTCGCCTACGACCTTGGCTGACCGTGGACCTGTGAGTCCCCACGACTCAACATTACTATTGGACAGCCCCTAATGTAAGAAGCAAAAAAAGTTTGCTCGCTCACATTCCTAATCTAACTCCAAAAACTAATACCTAGCCATAGCACTAGAATCTAATACTTTAATGTTGCCCAAAACCGATACTCCCTATGAGTATCATACTACGTACGCCATCTTGTTCCTCCTGAAGAAGTGTGAGGGTTCCCACCCTCCCTAAGGATATCTTACTCAGACATGCTGAAAATGTTATACGATCTTCAGAAAAAAAATCTTCAAAATATTAATTCAAAAAGCAGGATATTTTCGAAGACGTTATAAAATAATCAATTTTATTAAAATTTCAACTTAAGAATTAACAAGGACTCAATTTTTATTAATATAGCTTAAAGATACTATGTGTGTTCATAAACCGAAAGTAAAGAATAAAAATCTTGAAATAATCTTATTTGATTATCTTCTTATCACTGTCACATGACTTGTGATATATATATGTATCTAAAAGATAAACTAAGAAAAATGCTAACCTGCAATCTTAACTAACTTATATACCTAATAATTTTACTGAGTATCGAACGAAACTCGTCATAAAGTCTAATATCATTTAAAGGAAAATTAAAACTAAAAGTAGCTTCTGGCGTGCCACAAGAAGTGCGGATGCAGATAGATACACCTATGAAAATGGCTTATTATAGTCGTTTCATAGCAATAGTATCTTCGTGGTTAATGTAATTTCTGTGCTACAGTAAATTATAAAATATTTTGCATTTTATTTACATACCGCGGAGTTGAGCTCAGTACCGATGAGCTTATCAAATCGAAAAGCGAAAAATTCAAAAGAAACGGACGGAAAAGGTAATTTCGGACTATCAAACGTATTAATTACGAACGTACGCGAAAGGATTTTATTTGTAAATCAAATTCAAGATGAGAATATCAGCGAATATACGTAGGCCATAGAGGTTCAATTCACGATCCTCTGCCGAAATAAAACAAAAGTAAATTTTTAAACCCATAGACACCCACCAAAAAACAAGGTACCATACACAAATGAATACAGTTTGTATCCACTCGAATAATCGATCAAAAATGTCAATATATTTATATCAATATAGTTAAATAGTTAATGAAAAGTAAAATATATTCCAATTTAATAAAGCATACAAAATTCAAAATGCCACTGACTACCAATGGGGTAGTTTCAGTTGACGTTATCAATACTCTGCTGTCGCTGAAGTGCACCTCGGGGACAACCTGTGAAATGATTAGTTAAATGTATGTAAAGTGGAATATATATGGCTTCTATTCCTCAAGATATTGACAGAGGTCAGCTCTTTTAATTTCTGATTCAAAAATTTACTAACACGGGTTAGTTAGGAACGAGACATTGAAAATCTAAAGTATCGTATCTTAAGTAATATTCATATCTTGTTATCGAACGTAGTAGACACAATCATTAATCGCACGTAACGATATGTAGGCAAACATTCTTAGTGTCTGTTGGTGGACAAATATAGATTAAACACGATAATACTTTACATTTAAACAAACGTCGAGATCGTATGGACTGATTGCTTGAAAGCAACAAATAACAAGAGTAGCTTGACGCGGCGTTAAAACGTGATCAAGAGTGGTCGCTACCGACGCTGAACCAAATTGTCGGGAAAACTAAGTGAAAATAAAAAAAAGAAAACGAATTGTGAAAACCAAAAAAAGAGTGAATAATGAAAAGAAAACAAACAAATGGAATCTGATTGTCAGATACCTCAAGCATTGCTATCTTATAGTGACTGTACGGTTGAAATACCGGATTCCTGACAGCGTACAAGAATATATAATCGAATCCCCGAGTTACACAAGTTAAGGCACGGGCTTCGGCACACACTTCTACGAAAACGTCGTTATTATGAACTAATCTTTTAAACGAAATCGATCTCAATAGGATATCGCGAAAACCGGATATGAGACGGGACGAGACAACAAAAAAACTTTATAAAGAAGCATCCATTTTCTATATGGCCATAAAAGTACACGTTAATGAATTTAAATGTATACTAAAAAAAAAAACTAATATATATACCACTTAAAGATTTCTTAAGATAATATAGATTGCCATGTAGATAACGTGGGGGTGGAGGAGGCGTTAGGTCCATCCACCAAGTGAAGCAAAGAACTATTGTTTTGACTCAACAAGAAGTGTGGTCGTTGATACAAAGGTAAACACCTTCGTCCGTGGATAAATGTTTCGTATATTGACCAAGTACATTAGCTGGCAATTATTAACCCGCCTGTGGGTTTTGTTGGGGCGGTATTTGTGCTTCGCCCTTAAAAATACACACTTATAAAAATCATAGATACAAAATCTTTACCTGGTTTATCCAGAGCGATATTATTAAATAGATAAATACAAAGGTAATTTCCTGAACAGGTAAGTATAGTTGTCCCAGAGTAAAGGAACTGATGTTTCGCTGATGAGTAAAGATGCATGAACTTTCAGCTGCAGATGTATGATGACGCAGGAACATATAAATGTATGTAAACCCCAAAATTAAACAATATGACGAACCTACGCCACTGTGTCAACAATTTTTTATTTACCTCTACAGTTCTTTGTTGCGAATTCTGACTTGTTGTTGGGCCTCCAAGGTTATTTGCTTGAACCGTCCCTTGAGGTCTACGAACAGTTGGCCTTTGGTTCACCCTCAAACCTATAATCCACCGGATACGTTGGAGTACTTCTTGCACTGATGATGGCCGTGTTGCTCTGAATGATTCTTGTTTCTCACTGTCAGTGATTCCCTGAACAATATATCGCACCAAAGTCTTTTCATCCAATTGTCCTCTCGATGCAATGGACCTCATTTCGTAAACGAATTCCTCTGTGTCCTCGTTCGGCTTTTGCCTCTTGGTTCGCATTCGCTCATGCAATTCGGCCACATCATCTTCTGGTAGAAAATTTGCTAAAAGATCGTTCAAAAATGCATCCAGATTTGCGTGAATAACCCCGTTACTCCAAATTTTGGCGGCTCCCGCAAGTCTCGTTATAGATGCCATCATTACCAAACGTTCGTCCAGGTGATAAATGGCTTGTACTTCAATGATTCTCTTACCCCATTCTTTTGACGACAGCCCTGCCTGATTTCGCGGGTTGAACACATGTATCATATCAGCCAAATAGCGCACTGCAAAATTGTTACCTAGTCTCTGTTTTTCGGCTGGACTATCTGAAGGTTTGGTCTTTGACACACTAGATGGATTGACTGCGTCCTCAGTACTTGGATTACTCACCAGCTTAACCAATAACTCCGCTAGCCTTTTTACCTCCTCCCTCAATTCTGTTAATGCTTCCGACTCCCCTTCATCTTCGTCCTCGAATTCAACACCCATTGAAAAGTCTAAACTTCCCTCCTTAGCTAAGCCCTCATGTACCAGTAATTTGTGCAGGAGTAGCTTCTTAACCTTTCCCCCAGTTGGGAGTCCACGTGCCTTTAATTTCTCTCGAATTTGATTTCGTGTAAGCAAACTAAACTCAGCTATTTTCTCCTCGTTGGTTGCCATCTTAGACGTTTTACTGGTTCAGTCACAAAGTCTGCTGTACAAATATCCTTGGATCCCACTTCTGAAGGTGTAAGCTTGCTCCAAGCTTGAAATGTCAGTATGAGCCAAAGTACTTACTGTCCAGTTGTTCCAAATCTCCGAATAATGCGCACCTAGACTCTGAAAGTAACCGCCTCTATTAATTATGAAAACTCGTGCCTTTTAATAAATTCAAGATATGTTTTTATTGCTCTAATTAAACATACGATGACAGTCAAGAATGACTGTACAGCTCAACTGCTTAATTAAAAGTGCCCCTGTCTCCAATCTATCACCGCTTCGCGTCAACCATCCAGCATTCCCCGTTGTTGCGGTTGTTCCCGTTGTCGTTGGTATATACGATTATTAGTTGAAGTGTATGTAGAGGTAAATAAAAAATTGTTGACACAGTAGCGTAGGTTCGTCATCTTGTTTAATTTTGGGGTTTACATGTATGTAGATAGAGTCGCAAGAACGTATCTGATGTTGCTCCGATGAAATCGTTTAAAGCTGATGTTGACGGGACCGGCATCCGTGACGAAAGCACGCGCCAGACGTCCTGATCACTGCTAGGACAAAAATTCCTTCCTATATGTCGGGGCCTTCAGCCTTGTCGAGACTGGGAACCCTTTCCACAATCCTGTCAGTGGTGCGCGCCTCCAATAGGCGTTAAAGTCAATTGATATATATATAGTGCTACGATGTAAAGGATACACGTAATGTGACGCTGGAAATTTTCGTCGCGAACGTCGAAAAAATTGGCAGGGACCTTGTCCCAGCTCCGGTGCTCGAAAATTGTCTTCTCTTTCACATCGGTCAGGAATCTAAGATTTAGCCTCGCCTGCTTTGCACAGACGGCTATCTGTCTTCTCGGATAATTCCTCACGTATGACTTCTTCCTAAATGTAATGAGGGAAAGCTTCAGTACGACGTACCTACCATGCGGTTTCTTTACCATTCTATCCGTCATCGAAGCAAAATCACATCCTTTTGCTTCAATGTCGGATGGAATATAATAATCACTTACCTTAGATAAGGTTGTTTACCAGAATTTATTTGTCCAATTCCTAATTGCTTATGCAATTAGGGAGCTTCACTTCTCCAGCACAAAAACTATGTTAAATATAAAAAAAAATGGGGACGCGGCTCAGCTGCATGTAAAAATATTTCACGTTCTGTGGAGGTGTCTGAACTTGTCGATATCTTGCTTCAAAATGAAGTCTACCGACAATTTCACAATCCACACTACCACATTCCAGGTAGCCGACGCCCTGTTTTCCAGTATATTTCCTCTTTCCAGTATTTGATGTGTTTCTTCGCTACCTCGATAGGTGGCTTGCGACCATAGACATTAAGGGTTAATGCTCACTGTTCGTTTTGTCAAAAGTGAATTCTGACCTGTATGTCAGTTTGACAAATTGATCAATTTGGAAAGGAATACTGTGGTATGGTTATGGCTTTCCCTGTATGACATGATTTATGCCCAGTACTGAGTACTAAAATGGAGAGATTTTGACCGCTCTTATACACCCGTGAAATTGTCAGAAAACTATTCCTGTCATCGAAAAAAGGTATATTCGTGAGAGAGAACTGTCAAAGTGACGCGAGTAATCTCGTTACGTGTATGTTTTAGCGTGATCCGTTAAGGGGATCCTAGAATGTGAAATGAATTTTGTGAATTGGTCAGGTAGGACCTGTGTCAACTACCAGATGTCAGTATCGTTTTACTGATTCTGGTGTAAGAAAAGCATTTGTCACTAAATTCCGGTATGTCATTGCACGTTCCTATCGTCGAATTGAATAGTTGGCGTGACATATCCGTGGGAATAATAAACGATTTAGCCTTGCTTACCTACCAGGTGACAGCTTATGTGACATCAACACTACTATATATATATAAACAGCTTCTAGCTTCATTAATACTGAGTTCACACTTACACAGAGTTCTAAGTGCTGCGTAGATGACACCACAAAATTAATGGTAACAAACAGAAATTGCGAATGCATGGGTTCAAGTTGGCAATTCGAGAAAAATAACCGGCCGCATTAATTACTTTGCTCGAATTGCTGCTTGGTGTCCATCTGTCAATTTTTGCGGATCGGACACACTCTAGACCGTGTATAATTCTATATGTCTTCTTAAATTGGTGAAATCGTTGCGCCTGCAAAATTGGGTGTGGACAGGGTACAAACTGAACTAGTGCGAAAAACCATTATCGTTCCATTGTGGCTTTCCACTGAAATCTTGGGAACGGTAGCATTCTGGAAGGTCTTTGTAGTCTGGAAATTTGTGGAATCTGAATAATGGATGTGGAGTCCATTTTGAAAGTGGATTCTTTTTTTGGTGGAACCAACTTTGGTGGATGTCATCGAATGTGTTCAGCAGGTTGTGAGCAAATAATCTACTTGCCAGTAGATGGCACCTGTGGCGTTCGCTTTGCCAGTGACTGGCGAGAAAGTTTTCCCTGCAATTTCAATTTGTTTCGATGAGAAATTGGTCTGATGCTGGTAGCCAGGTTAGTCCTAACGTTTTTATGTAACCTTCTTCTTGGCCGTGAAGGATCGTTTCAGTTTCACAATCTTCTTGTGGGATTCCTTTCAAGAGTGAAGGTATGTTGGAGCACCATTTCCTTAGAAAAAACTCACCTTGAGCCAGAAGTTGTATCAGTTCTGACTGCATTTGAGTAGCGGTTTTAAGACTGTCACTACCAGTTAAGATATCATCCATGTTTATATCTTGACGGATTATATTTGCGCCAAGTAAATGCTGGTTGCCTGCTCCTTCTGCTAGATCATGAAGACATCTTATAGCGAGGTAGGGTGGAGATTTGGTACCATAAGTTACGGTATTTAATTGGTATGTCTTGAGAGGATCCTTGATGGATTCCCATCAAACGATACACTGAAATCGTTTACTGAAGTCGTTAACAAGTATACTGCAAAAAAATGGAAAATAGGTCATTTTGTTAGGCTGGTCCAGTGTGCAGGATCTGATTAAGTGAAATGTTTGTAGATGTCTTTGATGATCCATCAAATACCACTCTTAACTTTATTGAACTACTTTCTGGGCGCAGGACGCAATGATAAGGAAGAAAATATTGCGGCCTTTGAAGAGAGATTTCAGTGTTTTTAATCTCTTCCATATGTTTTAAGGCAATATAATCTCTCATGAACTCAATATATTGCTTATGAATTTCTGGATTTTTTTGTAACCTTTTTTGAAGGCTAAGGTATCTTCGCACAGCTATTTCCCTTGACTCCCTTAGACCTTTAGGGTCATTTCCAAAAGGTAGAGCCACGATGAAACGTCCAGATTGAGATCGTTTTGTTGTTACTCCTATGCCACAAAATAGTGTCGATGGAATATTCGTGACAATCTTTAAAATGGCTGTTCCCAACAAAACGTATTTGGATGGTTTGGTGCTCTTGGATGTTACTGAAAGGCTTGTCCTGTTGTCAATCATTGGAGGTTGTTGCTTCTGATTGCCTGTCGTTAAATGAAGCAAGGTGTGATGAGATTTGTTGCATTTAGCGCAAGGTATTTCTCGACATGATGGAGCTTGGTGCCCAAAGCGCAAGCAATTTATGCAGCGGTTGAGCGATTTTATGGTGTTAAGTATTTCCTGAGGTGAGAGTTGAAGAAGCTTGGGACACAAGAACATGGCATGTCTTTTCCGTCCACAAACAATGCATTTGTTTGTTCCTTCTGAACTCAATCTGACTACCTTTGGTCCCATGGCTTCTAATGATTGGAACCGTAACTCTAAGAACGATTAAAACTCGCTTAAGGATGGTAATGCTTTAAGTTTCTTAAGCGACTGCTCCCAGAGGGTAAAAGTGTTTCCATCAAGTTTCTTGATCAGAATACTAATAAGCAGAGGATCCCAATTGGTGGTGTCAATATTAAGCCCCTTCAAACTCAGCATGCATTCTTGTGTGGTGTCATGTAAGGCTTTTATTGCCTTTGGCGTTTCATTTTGGATTACCGGTTGCATTAGTAATCTCTGCACCTGTGCTGTTACCAGAAGTCGAGGGTTGTCATATCGATCTTTAACTACCTACCAGGCTGCATCGTAATTGTTATCGGATGTCGTAAAATGCCTTATAAGATTTTCGGCTTCGCCGGTTAATGTTGTTTTTAAGTAAAACAGCTTTTGGCAGTTTGCTCTATCTTATTTAAAAACAAGTTCAGTGAACAAATCACTATACTGCTTCCATTTTGTATAATTCCCATCAAATTTGTGCAATGTTACCTTCGGTAATTCTAAAGTATGCTTGGGTGTATTGACTGGAGTAAGATTCCTGGCTTGACGACATAATGATGAGCTTTGAGTTGTGAATTCTTCCAATTTGGCAGTTAATGATATCAGGAATTGCTGGACTTCGTCTTCCAGCTGGAAAAATTTATTCAGGTCGTATCCATCTTGGATAGGGTCTTCAGAGAGCTCATGTATCAAACGATGGGTTTCTTCTAGTTCCATCCAGTATTTTTGCAGCGCGTTTAATTTTACGCTACAAAACGTAGAACTGCAAACGTCTGTTGCATTGGTTTTAAGACTAGAGAGTAACCGCTGTAGAGACTGTGTGGTTGTGTTCTGTCTTCTGATAATTCTAGCTATATCCGAAGTTTGGACTTTTATATCTACTGGCTGTTTATCCTTGGTTTCTTTTTGTACTGGAGCTGCTAAGCTAGCCGCCCCAACTGCTTTCTCTGAAGCGTCGAGTTTTTTAGGCACAATTGATTCTAAAATTTTCTTTAAATCAGCGTATGCCTTTCGGACTATCTCGTATGAGTTAGCTTGCATATACGGAGTATCAGCCTTGACATACACCTTTACCTGATCATGATTGTTGTGAAACTCTAGCCAGAGGGCTTCTAATGATCGTATTTTTTTTCTTTATATTCGACCGTTTTTCGGTTGGGACTGTCTTTGCCAACATTGGATTTAACTTTAACAGTTCGTCAGTTAAAGTCTTCTGTTTGGCTATAATCTGGAGTACATCCATTTCATCCATTTTGTATTTTAGATGAGTTGCGTCACGGGTTCGATGCAACTGTGAATTGTCTGCGTCAAATACGAAGACGATGAGATGTCGACTATTCGGTCAACCAGATAGGAAGCAGGTACACGTTGACTACGTTTTCTGCTTTCAGGCTTTGGGACATCGGAACACGGGAACTCTTGATTCGTGGATCTCGGCAGGCCAGTGAGCTGGTTGCGTCGGAGCCTTATATGTATATTGGACGTGTTTATCACGTCGGGGTCACCAATGTTTACAGTCGAAAACTCCTTTGAATTCGACTTGAATTCAACTTTTTTGGTGGACTGAATTAAAATTACTCCTTACCTCGGGTGGGGGTTAGCAATCATAAATGAAAACAGTATGACGATTTGACTTCTGAGTGTAAAGTGAATTTATTCTTAAATTGTATGCTTATTTATACTAAATTACATAAATGCATGTCAGCAATTATTTACAATGTGGGAAAATAATACTACGATTTGGTGAGAAAATATTTGTAATAGGATAGATATTTTATATCGAGCACCTGAATAAAGTGCTGAAATTACATTTTGGTGCGAATTATGGAATTGGCAATTTAATGTGTATTTGGTTGGGAATAGGGTGTTCTAGATTTAGATAGGGTGTTTTCGAAAAATTTCTTATATATAGTTGTGGTTTAAACAAGGCATATACGAAGAGACATTGCAACAAAATTTTCGTCTAACCCCTGTCGAGCATATGATTTAGCAGTTACAGACAGACGGACAGAATAGTCAGCCCCAATTTTTAAGGCTTCTCCATCATAATAGCGATGGGGGAATGGGAGTTGCATAATGAAGTGGGGGATCTGTAGTGATTGGTGGTCCGCAGTCCGTCTTCCTCGGTATCTCTCAATCAAGTAAGCACTTGTTCATATTTTTTAAACACCGAATTTCATAATACGGTGTTGCCAGAAACTCATGTAGAATGCGATGTTATGAAATATTACATCGCGTCATTGCAAGATACTACATCACTTTCATGTTTTTACATAAATAAAACCATTTTTTTCTTTTTTTTTTTTTAATTTTCAAAATGATATCGATACCAAACCAGGCTACCATTATAAAATATTCAGTCGGTGAAGTCTTCAACAAAACATGTATATCGAATAGGCATTTTGATTCTCCGCCCTGTTTGTCTTGGTTCCCTATCAACATCAGAGGCTGGAGCTACTTCTGTTGCATCCGTTTCAGATTGAGTTCCTGCGCTGTTGTTGTTATGAACTTTCTGTAGATGCGTCAATAGTTTTTTCCTGAATTAATTGATTCAATCACCACATCTCCACCCTTTCTATCAATTACTCTGTAGCTGAATGGCTCAAAAGCAGGCGAGTTTATTTATTTTAGACATTTGTTTGGCCAACACCTCATCGCCTACTTCAATGTCATTTTCTTTGGCGTGACGTCGCTTGTCAGAGTACTGCTTCCCCTTTTCCTTCATTTCCTTATCCTTATCAGCAACTTCCTCATCAATTTCCATTGGTGACTGGATATTTGGCAGTTTGTCGCGTATGTTATGACCGAATAACATTTCCGCCGGTGGTTTCCTTGTTGTTAAGTGCGGAGTAGCACGATACATCAGTAAGTAATTGCTCAAATCCTCCATCCAGTTTCTGTCTGTATTTTGGCTGATTATTAGATGCTTCAATATAGTTCGATTCTGTCTCTCAACTTCTCCGTTCTGCTGAGGCCAATTTGGAATAGTATTGTTAAAATGGATATTGTGTACCTTACAGAAATCCTTCATTTCTGAGCAGTCAAATTGTGGTCCATTGTCAGCAGTGATCGATATGGGCAGTCCAAATCTTGCAAATATGACTTGCAATCGCTTAATGGTCTCAGCTGCATCGATTTTCCTCATTATCTCTATTTCAACATAGCGGCTGTAGTAATCGACCTCTACCAACAAATTATGGCCAGACGGCAGTGGTCCCATAAAATCGATTGCAATGTGCTGCCATGGTCCACTTGGCAATTCTTTTCTCTTCATTGGCTCTGGTGGAGCTGGAGCTGCAACCAACATACATCCACGACAGCTTTTAACGTACGCCTCCACTTGTGCATCTATTTTGGCCACCAAACTTTTGAACGAAGACGTTGTTTCATTTGTGTCATGCCTGGATGGCCTTCATGAGCTAGGTCCAAAGTTCGTTTCGGCAAGTTTTCGGGCATTACGATTCTGTTTCCTCGAACCAGAATATCGCACAATTCTGTTGCGAAAATTTTATACAGCTCAGTTTCGTCTGCCCACAGATTCTGATTCAGGCCCACTTTGACTGCCTGTATAACAGTGTCTGCCTCTGATTGACATTTAATTTCCTCCAATTTCAGAGCAATTGGAACAGCTTGAGACACCACCCAGTTTACGTAGTGTTCAGCCTTATCATCGAAAGTAAGCGTTGGTTCCCTTGCAGTCACAGCTAACCTTGATATTGGATCGGCAATGTTTGATTTACCAGGTCGATAAATTACTTTATATTTGTAGGATTGCAATCGCAATACCCAACGCTCAATACGTGCACATGGCCGAAGATGACTTCCAATGGCTTATGGTCAGTGATTAATTCAAATTCTCTTCCATATAAATAATAATGGAACCGCTCAGTTCCCCAAACCAATGCAAGAGCCTCTTTTTCGGTCTGCGCATATCGTTTTTCATTGTCAGAAAGGCTTTTACTAGCATATGAGATTACTCTCAGATTATTTCCTTTCAGCTGAATTAATACAGCTCCCAAACCAATGGGGCTTGCATCAACGATCAATTGTGTACGATAGTTCACATCAAAATAGCCTAACATCAATTCGTTCGACATGTACTCTTTAAGGTTTAGGAATGCATTGCGATGTTCTACGTCCCAAATGAATCTTTGTTCCTTCTTAGTCAACAACCGAATGGGACCAGTTAAAGTTGCCAGATTTGGAATAAATTTCCCAATGTAATTCACAAGCCCAAGGAAACTCCGTACTTCCTCTGCCGTCATTGGCTCCCTAAAATTCCGAATCGCTTCTAGCTTATCTATGTCTGGTGAGATTCCCTTTACAGACAGAATATGCCCGAGAAATCGTATTTCATTGACGCCATACTGACACTTTTCATTATTTAATGTGACTTCGTTTTCCTTAAGAGTCTTTTGTACCATTGCTAAGCGACCATCGTGTTCCTTTTGGTCTTCCCCAAACACAATGATATCATCGATGAAATTAAAACATCCATCGCAGCCACTGAGAATTTGCTCCATCAATTTTTGAAAAAGTTCTGGAGCGCACGTAATGCCAAACATCAGTCGTGTGTAGCGGAACAAACCTTTGCGTGTAATGAAGGTTGTAATCTCTCGGGACTTTTCCGAAATTGCAACCTATAATCACACATCTAATATGTATATCGATTTTTTTTCTCCAACCAAACATGAAAATAATTGTTTAATAAATCCGAGATGCAAGAAAAATATAGACAGGATCAGAAAAAAAAAAAGAAAAACTTGGTGTTGTGTTCAGTAATCATTCGTTCTTCAATCTGTCACTTCAAGCTTCATGAAGTTGACCACATTAGTTTAATGCAATATTTTCTGCACCAGCTTTTCTTTTTTTTTTAGTTGCTTTAAAATTTTAAGTTTTACATAACAGGAGCTGCCAACAAATACCTGCCTTCACCTTGTGCCGTTCCGATCTAATTTTTTTTTTTAAACACGACTCTATTTTTTTTCTTTATTTAATAAAAAAACTTAGTATTACAAAAAATAATAATGTTTACTCCACCTGATGAAATGCGTTCTTTATATCCAATCGACTGAACAATCTGGCTTTGCCCAACTGTGGTAAAAAATTTTCAATTGTAGGAAGCGGATGATTCTCCCGTTCAACTGCACAATTCGCTCGACGCATATCAATGCAGATTTTGATGTCGTCTCCCTTCGGAACTGCTACGACCGGTGAAACTCATTTTGATGGTTGATTCACCTTCTCAACCACGCCTTGCTTCAACAAATCATCTATCTTATCATCGACTGCTTTTTCCAAAGCAACCGGGATGTGACGATATGGCTGAACGACTGGTTGGGCATCCATTTTGATCGGAATGTCGAGTATGATACCTATTATTGTTCCCAATTTCTCGTTCTTTGTTGAATCAACTTCGCAAACATCAGTGCCAATGCGAAGGATGTCCATGGCCGTAGCTGTATCCAGGCCTATAAGAAGTTTTCCGTCTCCTTTTATAACATAAAAATCGCTCAGCTTGCAGTTGTCATTAACTTTGATTTCACTTGTGAATTAACCGAGTAGTGGCAACTTATGCCCTCCATATGCTTTGAAAACTTTCTCCGTTTCCTTCCGTTGGTTCTTCACTGCAACTCCTTTCGATTTTAATTTTTCCCAAAGTTCCTGACCCAACAAATTATACCTTGAGCCCGAGCCAATTATTCCACGTATTTTAACTCCACCAATTTCGCATGCTATCTCACTGCCATCATGTGCCGTGGTCACATTAAAAATATACTCGTCAGCGAAAACGTGCTTCACAGTGTTGTTTGATTTCCCGATTGATTCGTTCTGCTGCTCATCGGACTTCGACATTTTCTGGGAAAGTGGTTGCATCGAAATGTTTTTTTCGTCAGCCTGACAAACCCGTTTGGTTGATCTACACTTTTTAGCAAAGTGATCTCGCCCACCACACTTTGCACATGATTTGCCTTTTGCTGGGCATTTCACATCACTCCCAAAGTGACCACTGTACCCACACCGATTGCAGTCAAGCTTCTTGGTATAACTGGATTGATTCCGCTTCACCCATGGTTTTTCTTGAATTTGATTTATTTCTTCTAACGGCGTCCTTGATGTCGATTCGTTAAGGAATGATTTCTCCTGCTCGCTCACCATTTCAAATATTTTTGCCGTCCGCAAAATTTTACTAAGGCCCGCATCTTCTCGCTAAAGAAGCTCACGGCGCAAAACAGTGGATCTACAATTTTCGATTATTTGATCTTTTATATTTTCTTCAAATTTATCCCCAAATGCACAACGTTCCCCTTGCATTCGCAAGCGGATTGAGAACATGTCAATGGTTTCATCCGGCTTTTGTTTCATTTGTCGTAACAAATGTCTTTCATATGTAGCATTCTCTTTGGGCAAGAAGAAAGCATTTAACTTGCTTTTTGCTTCTTCATAGACAGTCATGTTCGGGGTGTATTGAATCACATTCGGGCGTGGGCCACGCAACTTCGGTGATGGAAGTCCGGGCAGTGTGTCAAATAGTTGTTGGACCTTTGCACCCGCGTAATGTAAAAGGAGATTTTTCTTCCATTCATCATCCTCAATTCGACTTGCTCTAATCATTCTTTCGAATGAGCCTAGCCATTTCCTCCATTCCAGTCCACAGTCGACCGCATAATCGCTGTAATCGAAAGGCGGAAGGGTCATACTGGATCGAATTATTCCTGAAATATAAAAGGTTTAACCTTTATAATGTTTCTATTTATTCCTTAAACTTTTTTTTCTAGTATATCTTTGAAATATCGATACTTCCCTGCAAACGTAGAAGTACAGAAATAACCAGTGGAATATGTACATAAAAGAAGTACTTCCTTTCCACTGAAAAAGGATAGGCGATCGCGAAAAAATTCAGTTATTTACCTACTGTATATAAGAATATATGAAGGCACTATCTCTTTCTAAAAAAGCAAAATATCAAAAAAGTACTGCACTTCCCCGCCAATAAAAGTACTTCCAAAGCACATCCAAAGTACTTCTGGGGATGCATCTACTTCAATGGATGTACATCTGAAGTTTTTTTTTTGAAGCGCATATTCCACCAGTTATATTCGTACTTCCAAAGATGCACGCGCTGTGAATGTAGAACTACGAACCGAAATAGACACTAAGTGAAAAAAAAAATTAGGAAAAATGCATTTTTATGATAATAATTTTATTATTAAATATATTATATTATTATTAACATTTGTATTATTAAAAATATATTTATTATTAAAAACAAACAAAAATATCACAAAAAAATAAAATAACTTACATAAAAAAAGGATTCGCCATATTCTCAAATTATACACAACTCAACTTAAAAACTGTTGATTATGTTTTGAATCGAAGATCCCTCTGACAAAAAGACAAACGACAAAAAGAAAAAAAAAAGAGACAACATTTTGCATTACATCCTGAATTTCTCCTTCGCACAGTTCAAAAGGGAATAGTTAATTGTTTTTTCAGGAGAAACCAAACTACTTCCTTTGATGTATATTGTGGATTTTTTTTGGGAAAAGCAAATTTGATCAAAAATTTGATCAAATTTGCTGTCCAATAAAACGGCAGATAGCTAAGATAAGTTTTTGTTATTGTGTGTGTGTTTCTTTTGACGTTCTTAATTTGAGGCGTGTTTAACCATACGACAATGTCTAACGAGATTGGTTTTTCTGTCATGTTATCTTCGTTGGAATAATCTTTAAGCAATTTTTTTTTAGATTTTCGTGTAATATATTTCGACATTAATATAATAATGTAGCTGCAATTAATTATTTCATAAGTTAAATTGTACTTCAATGTCTTTTTAATGTTTTGTAAGTCGGAAAGTTTTGTTCGCAGTTGAGTCATAATTTAATATTGATTAAATAAAGTTCACCGGCTGAACACACCCAACCAAGCAAATGTCAGATTTTTACACACAAGCACGAGGGAATGCAAACAATTTGTAAACGGAATTTCGATTCGGATGGACATTATTTAATTTTAGTTCTGCCGCAAAGTATAGTTCATTTAAATGTTAGTTTATATGAAGTGTTAATGTATATTTAATACAAAGAACCAAATAAGTCTGAATAAATGTTAATGTACCTATAGTTAATTAAAAAAGTCTGAATAATCAACGTGATATTACCGCTACTACTAGCAAGATGGATTGCAACATTGAGGAATTAGATTTAATTAATTTTTCAATAGTATATAAAAAGGGAATTGTTTTTCTTGACGAAGACAATGTGCTCCTCCAGAATAATTCCAGAAAGTAGTAAAATTTAAAAAAAGTTGAATTCAAACAATAAATGTTTGCAGATGGTCGTGTTGTAGCAGCCCCTTATAATTGATGTCATTGGACCAAAGGATGGGAAAAATTACGAAAACTTAAATGTACAGATATCTGATGAAGTTATTGATAAACTATTCAACAGCGAATGTGGTTCATATGAGGAAATCAAAAAAAGTGATGTGATTAAGGCAAAAGCTCCTCTTGAAAAAGATAGCAATAAAGTCTTGAAAGAAAAAAATGTATCAAAAACCCCAAAAGGATCAGAAATTCAACCACAAATGTCTTTAGAAACAAAAAGAGTAAGAACAAAATTTTGTTTTCATATTTCTTAAACAACAATTTTACACACGAGTATATACGATTCTTCTGGAAACCTCTTCCCTCAGCACCAACAACGCCTGCTCAATTTTATTGCAATTGGAAGGAACTGTCTGCGGAACAAAAATACCTTTACTTAAAAGTAAAAACAAAAATCTAAATTCTATTTTATCGATTTTCATTTATTTTGTTTTATAACAGTCCATCCCAGGACAACGTCTGAATAAAATCTTGGGAGCTTCATTGGATTCCGATACTCTTACAGAGATACTATCGATTTTTAAAGAGTTACGTTGGAAATAAAGATGATAATTTCTGCGAAACGCTTTTACAATTTTTCAAGCATGATCGATTGAAAATCCTAACACTAATGCTTTCGCCGGATGATAAAGATGGTAAATACTTGATTAAATTTATTATATACTATTAATTATTTGTTAAAAAAAAACCCTTTTTAGCTTTGTCAGACGTTTTGAAATATAGAAAAAAGAAAACAAGTGAAGAAAATTTAGATTTAATAAAGAAAACATTTAATTTGGTATGAATTCTTATTTTTTTTTTTGTCAAATCGTGTAAAAAAATAAATTCAAATTTAAATGTATTTATGTATTTATGTAGTTATGTTTTATTTTTAATCCTTTTGTCTTATTTGGTGGTCTTAAAGTAGCCATCACCAGACTTAAGAAGAAAAAAGCAACTGGATGCGATTGTCTACAAGCTGAGCTTTTTAAGCACACTAGAGATGACCTGGTTAGGAGCATAAACCAACTCATCTGCAAAATATGGTCGGAGGAAAGTATGAAAGATGGTTGGAATCTCAGTACCATCCGCCCGATCCACAAAAAAGAGACCGCTTAATCTGCGCCAACTATAGAGGCATAAGTCTTTTAAACATCGAATATAAGATCCTGTCCAACGTTTTATGTGAGCGTCTCAAGCCGTTTGCTGATGATCTGATAGGTCCTTACCGATGCGGCTTCAGACCTGGAAAATCTACAACCCACCAAATATTCACATTACGCCAGATCCTGGAGAAAACCCAAGAATATAACATCGACACCCACCACCTATTCGTCGATTTTAAAGCCGCCTACGACAGTGTTAATAGAGTTGAACTGTATCGTGCCATGTCCAATTTTAGAATCCCTGCTAAACTGATACGCCTTATAAGGATGACGTTGGAAAATGCTCGCTGTTCCCTTCAAGTTGGTAAGGACTCAACTGAAACTTTCGAAACCACCAGAGGGCTAAGACAAGGTGACGCAATGTCATCCAGCTGTTTTAACATTGTGCTGGAAAATGTCATACGGAACACCCATGCCAGCACATTGGGAACGATCTTTAATAAATCGACACAATTACTTGGGTTTGCGGACGACATAGACGTGGCAGGGAGAACAAAGCGAAAAGTAACCGGTGTCTATAAAAACTATACCTAACAAATCTTTAGTGAATTCGACACAACCGTTGCCAACTTATGGAACAGCTATGTTATGAAGTAGGAATAAAATCCGGGCTCAATCACTGCATCCTTTTCAAAGCGATTCAATTCATTATACACTCTGTTCATTTTAATTTTGCAAGTTCATAGTTCATACCTATTTATTTTTAAATTGTCAATTAATTTTCACTTCAACCGTTTGTATTTATTTGTTATTATTTTAAAACTTTGATCACTTATCTAAAAAGAATTCTTTTTCCACAATGAAATTCAAAGAATGCTAAAAAAATAAACAACAAAATTTGACGTTTGAGAAATGTCAAATTATTGTAGTGTGCGTGCAAATGTGTGTTAAATCTCAATTTAAAATGAGATTTCATTTGGGAGGTATGATTTGATCAAACACCACAAAAAGATATGATCATTGCCCAAAAGAAAAACACTTTTTGATGTTTGATCATATTTCACACGAAAAAGATTTGATCAAGCGACCCAAAAAAAAATCACATATATTTCATCGATTGTTACCGTACTTTCTTGTTTGCAGGGGTATACTCTACGGCGCAGGGGAAGTAGTAAATAAAAAAACCCACACATTCGAAGGATATATTTTTAGTTGTAGTAGTGTTTTCTAGAAAACTACTGCGGTTTGGTTTGCAGGGTTATCACCGATGTTTAGATATACCTACCTTTACATTTTCGTTATTCTTTTCATTCGTATCAAAATACCGATGACATATCGAAATATCTAAACCTCAGTACAATATATATATACATCAATCGATACACAAATTCCATCATTTATCTTTACTTGACCATCTCTAATTGATTCTCAAATCCAATTGCCAATATCTTTCTTGTTTTTCTGCATTGAAGCAACGACCACATCTGCATTTAAGCAACATAATTCGTCTAGACGATTATTCGCATTTAAGCAACAGAATTAGTCCTTTTCTGCTTTTATGCACCAAAACAGCATTTAAGCAAAACAAAATGTTTTTTTTTTCTGCATTTAAGCAACAACATCTGCATTTAAGCAACATAATTCGTCTAGACGACAATTCGCATTTAAGCGACCGAATCAGTCTTTCTGCTTTTACGCACCAAAACAGCATAGCAAAACAATACTAATATTTGATTTAAATTTTTTCCATTTCACTTTTATTATTTTGTATACTTAAAAAAAGAATCCTTGGTTTCCATTATTTATTTATTATTTTTTTTTTCTCGTCGCCAATTGTAGTGAGTGGTGGTCCGTAGTCCGTCTTCCTCGGTATCTCTCAATCAAGTAAGCGCTTGTTCATATTCTTTAAACACCGAATGTCATAATGCGGTGTTGCCAGATACTCATGTAGAATGCGATATTATGAAATATTACATCGCGTCATTGCAAGATACTACAGGATCCAGCATAGGAAACACTAAAATCTTCAACATCACATGGATAGATGCTGAGAAAAGTGAATATTTATGTTTCCGGCCATATAATAGGTCATTTTGGGGAAGTTTTTCAATCCAAATATCGTTAAATCAAAGTTATGTTGATGCAGTTAGTTAGTTGAACTCAGTATGACCAAAATCAAGATGATCGCATAAGTAACTTGCGAGATCTAGCGCTTTTTGTACCAATGAGAGGCATGTGGCCAAAGAAACAGCCCTTAAGGACTATTCACATGAGAGCGACCAACGAATGGACGAATTGACGAACAAATCAGATTTTAAGCATTTATTAAGCTAATTTCTTGGCTAAAACGTGACCGCTCGATAGAGATTGAATTTTAAAATAAGTTAGTTTATTAAAATATGCGATTTCAATTGTTGAAATAAGTCAAATTGTGTAAAATAAATTGTTCGCCGCGAGCTACAAAGTGATTGCTACGAACTGTCAAACTCTATTCGCGTTCCACATACCATCCACAACGCAACGAATAAATTATTCGTGCGCGACTAACCTCAAAATCTCACTGTTCAATTGTGATATACGGACATGACGTTCGTTGTTCGCAACGAATAAAATAAATTGCATGTGAATGAAACGTTAAAATGGACGAATGTTCGTTCATTCGTTGGTCGTTGGTCGCTCTCATGTGAATAGTCCTTTATAGGACATTTTTCTTAAATATTTTTTATGGGGAAATGGAGGACGCAAAAAGTAGCGGGCGATCCAGCAGAACTGGAAAACACCAAAATCTTCAACATCGCATGGATAGATGCTGAGAACTTTGAATATTTGTGTTTCTGGCCGTATAACAGGTCATTTTGGTTGTAGTTTTTTAATTCAAATATCTTAATATGAATTAAATCAATATTATGGTGATGCAGTTAGTTAGATGAGCTCATAAGTGATTCGGTATGATAAAAAACAAGATGATCTGATAAGTAACTTGCGAGATCTGGCCGTTTTTGTACCCCTGAGAGGTATATGGCCAAAGAAACAGTCCTTCTATGACAATTTTCTTAAATACATTTTAAGGGGGAAACGGGGTACGCATAAAGTAGCGCGGGATCCAGCAAAACTAGGAAACACCAAAATCATCAACATCGCATGAATAGATGCTGAGAAAAGGGATATGCAGAAAGAAGCCTTTTAAACAAATCGCTTTTCAAGAGTAAAGGCTCGCGCGAACCGAAGCGGCCGCGGTGGCGGTGGCGATCACCAAACAGATGATGCACATGTAAACCATACAAATGGCATACACCTAAGCGACATGTGGGTTGTGAATACGATCCACTGCTGCGTCCAGCCACGCGATCTATGTAGAACGCTGCATGCATTAAGGCCACCAAAGCGGCTGCGGTGGCGACCTAGCAGGTCGCGCGATAAACAGGCGGGCAAAAATCTGCTCAAACCAACGCGATATTTTAAGTCGCGGCCAAGCCGTGAAAAACATCATTGTTAGTTGAATTGAAATAATAATATTTATTTAATAAAACATATTTAATAATTAATATCTAATTATTCCCACAAAAATGGATGAAGCCCTACTACTTTTAGACGAGACAAAAAAGTAAAACAAAATTTTATAAGTGCCCGCCGTATCGCAGCTACCATTCGTGATATCTTTTTATTTATTGTTTGAAAGTATTGCAAGCCATTTTGAATATTTAAAAACTAAAAATGTTTTTGGAAAATATAATGAGAAATATGCAAGAGGCACTTATGAATTTTTTTTTTTACTTTTTCGTCTCGTCTAAAAGTATTGGGAATAATTAGATATTAAATACTAAATATTATTAAATAAATAGTATTATTTCAATTCACCTAACAATGATATTTTTCACGGCTTGGCCGCAACTGAAAAATCGCGTTAGTTTGAGCAGATTTTTGCCAGCCTCTTTATCGCGCGACCTGCTAGGTCGCCACCGCCACCGCAGCCGCTTTGGTTTGCGTGAGCCATAAAATGTATGATTGTTGACAATTCATTGCTCCATTTCCATTGATTTGGATTTGTTTTAGTCGAGAATAAACTAATCAACTTTCCCGACAAATTCAAAGTTAATAACTTAACAGCTTTTTTTTGCCTACAAAAATCACAAATTTTAAAAAAGAAGAAGTATATTGCCGATCACTCAAATTTAATAATTTATTAAGTCAGAAATTAGATATAATATAATAATATAATATAAGTAAAATTCTTGTGTCTTCAAATACCTGGGAATTCCTGTGCAAGAAAAAGTGAAAGTGAGCTGAATTGACGTAAAACGCAAAACAATAATTATTGTATGCAAAATCAATAACGCTTTTGAACTATTTATGTGCGTGAATATATAAGTAGGTTTGCAGGGAGTACTTAAACTAGCTTAACACAAATCATTTAGGTTGCACAACGCTAAAAGGAAAATTCAACTTTTATTAAAGTTTTTCTGCATCCAGTTAGTGGTGCAATCAATGCCTGCTAAAATGAAAGCTATCTGCTTATGAACGATAGTAAATGTTAATGTTCTCGAGAGTCACGGTGGAATAAAAATAGGCGTTTGAAACATACATCAAGTTTGTTTTGTTTGGCTAGGAATGTTACGGCACCTTTTATTTGCTTCAAATTCAGCTGGTTTGGATCGAAGGAAAACCCTGTTTTCAATATCGCAGCACCTTGTTATCCGTCCAAAAACAAACAGAAAACGATGTCGTTTGAACAGAATTTTCGCATAGTCGTGGAAAGTCTTTTATTATTGGCCAGACATATGGAATGGGTGGTCGAAATGGTCAACAGGTAACTTTTTGTTAAATTATTTATCAAAGAAATAACACAAAAATTGGTACCCGTAGACTGCAATCGAAATTATGGACTTTTAATTCTGTGAAACTTAAAATACCACCGTACCATGTCCTGGAATGCCAAAGACTCAAATCTACTTCGTGCAACTCTCCGAAACACAGCTGATGTTCATAAATCAGATGCTCAGCTGCAAGTTAAAATCAAAAATAAAGATGTAGTAATCATAAGCAAAACATCGTCTACCGGCAAGGAAGCTGATAAGCCAATAAGAGCTGATCTGTTGATTGACACTCAAGCGGAAGTAAGCATTGCCGATATGTTCTGTGACGAATTGAAAGTTATTGCAAAAGAGGACATAAATACAAAGAATGTCCGAAGCACGGTTGTTGATTTGTTTTTCAAAAAATGGAAACATTCAATGCAATAGAATGCTTCTGGGGATGAAGAATAACATAAAAACTAAGAACAAGCAGGCAAGACAAATTAATTACAGCGCTGAGAAAATACACCAGGTAAGAAAAAAAAAAAGTCTATTTCTAATATTTTATGATCAATTACAATAAGAATATGTTTTTTAAATTCTAGAATTTTATATACAACGTTATTAGGCTAGAACATCGCACAAGTCGAATGAGGCCAAACAGCCAAGAACATTCGAACTAGCCTTAGTACAACTACAATATCAAGTGTGTTACATGAAACTTATGCCTTTATTGAATCCCTGTAGGACAGGACAGTGTTTTCATTTATCTCATGGGAAATTTTTCAATCGCTATAAGTTGTTCAACAGTGTTACGTGGCCACACTTCCACAGTGGCAATACCGTTGAAGGCATTGCATTGATTAATTATACGTAATTACTTACTTTTTAATCTTTTGATATTTGTATCCACTTTGCTCTCTTTCCTTCCCTTCTGCTTGGAAAATAAATAAATAAATCTATCGAACGCGTATGATTTGTATTTGTTGCATCCTTCTTTTTTGAAGAAATAAGGATGCAGATTAATGTAAATCCACCATTAGGTATCGAAAACGAACAGGGGACTTTCTTATGAGGATAGAGGATATTCTTTGCTGAAATCACATTAAAGGTAGGTTTTTGCATTCCTTTTGTTACTTTTTACATTATACACTTTTTCTGTTTTTTGTTTCATAGGATTTGCTGAACTTCATTACTTCCAATGTATTTTTAGTTGAAGAACACAAAGTTATTTCCGGATGGCCAAGGAGTTTTGGCAGCAATCGAAACAACTACAACATTACAAAGCTTAGGTCTGTATCCACAGGAAAGAGTGATTCTTGAGTAACGGTAATTCATCTAGACTAGTGTTTATAATAATATAAATTATTAATTAAACGAAACGAATAAGTGCCATTTTGCTGAAATATATCCTTCATAAATTAATATCATCTCTTTAATGACACCTTATATTATTAAAATACAAGTAAAATAATTTAATTAAGTTTAATTAAAAAAACAAATAATAAGCACTTCCACACCACCCATGAGGTGTGCTTTTATGGCGCGTTAACCGATTTTTTGATAAGGTGTTCGGTTTCCCCCGTAGGCATATTGCACCAAGCTAGTACTAAAAAAAATAACAAATTAACTCTGGTTGTAACAATAACAATAATGTAAAATATAAATATGAAATTATAAACAGAAAAAAAATTTCAAGGTAAGAAGATATTGAATATTATTTGTAGGGAAAATATTTTGACAACTGTAATGTCAGTGTGACTTCACCCCAAAAATTTTTTTTTGATGTGTGACCACCGCCTTAAAAGCGATGAATATACTTACTTTTAGGTTCACATCAGTCACTAGGTGGCGCTCATCCTACATTACAGATGCTCAATTTCATGGCGACAGATTTCCGCTTTCGAATAATTCCCACTTTCGGAGAAATTTCCCTTGTCAAAGTGTTCCCTTTTTAGGAAATTTTGCCTGTCAGATTAAATTCCTTCACGGAACAGTTCCTTCATGCTCTGACAGAAAACATCCCGAATTTGATCCTGTTGAAATTATCTCTTCGGCTTTTTATGTCCGATCTGACAGTTGCACCACTAATGACAGAGAGTTCCAAAACTGGAATCCGATTTGGCTCTATGTATTAGTGTCAGTATGCTATTCACCAGACCGACTTGGTGGTGAAATTAGTTTGTATATTTTTTTTTTACCACACTGAAGAGAAACAGGAATTTTGAGACATTTTATTTTCTGATGACGTACTGGTCTAGTTGAGATTTCCCCATGGCGAGGTCAGTTCTGAGTTATAAAAGTATTTATGGTACATAGACCAACCAATACATTCATCAGACATGAGATCGATGTGACATATTTGTTTTGTCATAAAGTTGCATGGGTATGGTGAATTTATTTATTGCAAAATTTATTTTCCTCTAACGCATGTCCAGCATCCCACTTCTGATGGAATGGTTGACACACGTCGACAAATTGGAAGTCATAATCCAATTGTTTAGTTGGTTTATTCCTAGTTCCATGACGGTGGTGACATATATGCGTGAGCCAAATAAACTAATAATGAGGACACTACTCTATGAACATACCCCTTAGCCATAGAGAAATTACTCTATCCTTACTGTGAATGGTTTGTAACTCTATGGCCAGCTATAAAAATATGATCGAGAGCATATTTCTTTCTATTTTTCACTCGGCCATTATACCTACCAGTCTCGTTGCAAGAAGTTAGTTTTATTTTATGCAGCTGAACAATTATTTTTCCTGTGAGGATTTCTTCGACGTAAAAAAGGTATGTAGTTATTGAAATAAGGGTTCGGTGAATTGAATATATTCAATTCCACTAAACACCTTATTATTTATTACCCTTTTTTCTGAATTTCAGGTGAAATTCTGAACATAAATTGAGAGTCCAATAGGACGAATTTTTCTTCTCGAACAAAATTTTTTTTTGTTGCTCGAAAGCGTCGGTGGTACCACATGGTGTGGATACTACGACGCGGCGCGTATCCAAGCTATTTTAGGACATCCAACCCTAAGATTATTAGGATTTTACATAATTTCAAGGTAGGTTTTTTGTCCATTTTTCAAAAATTTCTGTCATTTGACATGGCGTGGTTTTCCTCCTAGGAGACGCCAGAGCACATGGTTTTGGCATTGGCAATCCATGTGGCCCCCGACGCATCAAGGGCAGGATCATCTATAAATCTATAAAATTCCTATTACATCTATACTTACTTATCAACACTGAATTGTTGAGATTTCTGCAGCGGTATCCGGAAGGAATCCCGAAGGATTTAATTAAAGCTCCAGATATATATATATATATATCTAAAACTCAGTGAAGTGTTGTGCTTTTTTGTGTTAAAGGAATTTTTCTGCTAAGCCACGTGCGGCTGACTCAGTCCTGCACTACAGATCCGTAATTTCATTGTTGTATGGAGATTTGTTCCTCGAGGAAGCGGCGTGTTATTGCTGATAGCATACCTCACCCTTCCGCATACTTTTTCTGGACGACGTGGAATTCGTGAAGCATCCATTGCACCGTCCTGACGCCACGGTTGCAGAACATCATTCATTATATCTACTAACAGTGTTGTACGATTTCTGAAGCACCACCTGCGGTGCCAAGAAAGCCCACCTGCGGGCACCTACACATTGTTTTATAACATTTACTGTTAGCAGGAGATCTCTGATATCAATCTTTGAATATCCATCTGTTTGGACAAGTGTTCCTCAGATTGGATACATCATCACTTACATCTGTACTTTAGACACCACGCGCGGTGTATACACCAAGCGCACCTCAGCTCTGTTGCGGATCCGCATTGGATTTGGACGCTTATGCCTCCGATCTTGCGAAACGTTTGCATCCCTACAACTGGAGTTACGTTTTGGTCTTCTTCGAGTCTTCAGCTTCATCAGTTCGAGTTATTTTTATCAACATTGAAGATATAAAGGAGTGCGATTACACATCCATCTCAACAAAAATTCACTTGAGTATCATTTTTCAATTTTACTTTATTATTAGTATATCTGTATGGTAGATGTTATTATTTTAGATTTATATAAAAGTGCTTATTATTTTTGATCCATGAAACTATATGAAAGATAATCTTTAGACTCGATTTTGAAACTTAATTACCTAATATTAACGCGTTTAACTTTACATTTTGCTGCCTACGGTTAACGTAAAATTACTTGCTTGTGCTACAGAATCGATAAAAGATTCAGTTTTTTTTGAATATTAATAATTTACTATAGCGAGAATTTTTTTTTCTGAACTGCGAACTAATTTTGGCAAAACTTTGGAATATATTGCTAAATCTGAAATCAACCACGGATAGCCTGGTAACTATCTGACATTTTCTTCGTCCTTTAGTGTTGTATGTTATGTGAAATTGTGTTTTCCTGACTTTGGTGTGTCCAAGTATCCAATTGGCAACCAACCCCAGAGTCACTAAGACTCCTCACGCCAATCATCAATTATCTTGCTAGGGATATAAACTCCCTACCCCGCTGTATAGCTGGGAAACTGCATCTTGTGAATACGTGATATCAAGTTGCAACAACAATAAATCATTGAATAAATTTTGAAAATACAGATAAATATTTTTGAAAATACGACATTAGATAGGAGCAGTGCACTTCTTCATCTAGGTATTTAAGATTTTTTAAACTATATTGATTTTTGAAAGATATTTAACTATATTGCAATTTATTGATATCATATACGAACTGTATATGCATTTATTTCCAACTTTTACTTTTCAGCGACCCTCCCTGATATTGGCCTGAATATTGATTCTTCAGTTTGATATAGTCATTTTTACTATTCAACATTTTGTCCTTATCATCCTTCTGACACTTTAAGAAACCTTGTTGTGTTCTAGTGTTTATTAAGTGTACAACCTTCCTTTATTTGTTTTTCTGAATTGTTTGCAATTCACTCCACCCATTGGATTTGCTTCCATTGTGTTCTCACTTACCTTTTTCTTCAATTAGCATGGTACTATTTGCCATCTTGTTATGGTTTTGTTTGTGTGGTATACCTACCTGATGCCAACAAACCTCCTTTAGTGATGTTAATCATTGTAAACCTTATCGGTTTCATTATACTCATTCCAGGTATTCATATCTGACACGTTTTTGCACTCAGCCCATCGTTGGCTTTGGAATTCGTTTTGACTTTACGTTACCTTGTGTTAATACACTACCTGTGTTCACACTTATCAATCTATTATTCTTGTAAGAAGTTAATAATAGATATATTGTTGATCCTTTGTTGTAATTTTTGTATGTTTTGGTTTAGGTCAAACGGAAGTGACGGTTTATGACTCCGTTATTCCCGCCTATTGTCAGTAAATTATATATGGCTTAATTTAAGATATCTTATTTAGTTTTGACTACAATTTCGTTGCGGTTGAGTATCTCAATCTGAAATTCGATATAAATTCGATAAATTCTTTTCGAAATCGGTTTACTTAAATATAATTACAATATTGACAGCATTTACAAGCCGCTGTGGCCTAATTGTTTTACTTCGTATTGATTTAAAATTGTTTCATTGTCGTGATCTACGTTTTTGTACGCGTGATTATCTTTAGTATTAATTTTACTTTACTTGAATTTTTAAAAAGATTATCGACCTTTTTATCTTTCGAGATTTACTTAATTACATTACCCTTCTGGTATTTAAATTCGGTATTATCAAGATTGAATCTTGATTATCGACTTTGTATTTGATAAATATACTTTTGTAATCGATTTGATATCGGTTGTTCTTTCGGTCGTATAAAATATTAGAAATTTTGACTTAAATATATTATAAGTATTTAGGAAATAATTATCCTGTTAGTATTAAGAATTTAACAAATAAAATTTTTGTATGATTATAGTAATTGAAACTTCTTGCAGTCTTCATTTATCTAGTTGATTTTGATGCAGACTTTCTTTCAGTTTTTTTCTATGAGTCATAAGAATTTAGTTAATATGGAATAGGTTATTAAGGTCCGATGGGGGTTGTATAGAACTCTCTCTCCCACACATTTTCATGAACGGTGGAGCATTTCTGGTATAGGATGTTTGGGTTAGTTAAAGTTTAGTATAGAGATTTAGTAATGTAGGTCAGGCTTGACCTACATTCATGTTAAGGGGCTTCTTCATAATATTCCTTTTTCTGTCATAGAGAAGCCAAGGTTCTTAGAGGGAGTTGATCCTCTTTGAAATGGGTGGGTTAAGAGACAGGGGTTGTCGTCTACACCATAGACAACCCGACACCAGGTCAGACACTTCGCTCCTGCACTCTACATAACATTTGAGCATGGTAGAGACGAGGGTATAGTCAGCTCTAGATATCTTCTGACATCCAAAGATATCATAGTTAGAAACTATTCAGTGTGGTCAAAGATATTTGTGGTTACGGAAATTTTTCTACGTCGGAAACTCCTTATGAAGTGCAGACTAAAATTTTACTTTTCAAAATAATCAATATAAAAGCCCTCCTCTGTTAGGGTATCTCTGATCGTAATGGTCTAAGGGATAGTCAATTGCATCGAAGAGAACAAAGTATCAAGTGCCGCGGGCCTTAGTCCAGATAGAAAGGGATATATTAACATCCGTATCCAGATATGCAGGGTAAGAACTTGTAGCACCGTCGCGATCCCACAGCAAGGACTCACCTCCCTTCTGCTCTTGAGCGGAGCAGGGCAATGCTGCATATCGACGCGGTGGTCGATCGGCGACAACCTCAATTTGCCTCTCGGGTCAATGCCCTCCAGTACGTGTAGTGGACTGAAGAGTAGTACGGGGTAGGGGAATTGAGGGATAAGAAATTCGACTTACTATTTTTATTTTCTTCTATACCAACCGAGTTCGAGAAGGTTCTGCTTTCGTCATTTCCCATGACACATGCAGGCAATAGGCCTTTGTGACTGGCGAGGACTAGGGGTTTCGGAATCCTCATATCTTCCACGAACACTACGATGATTGGTCGGCTTCGGATCTTTTCGAACGAATCACTGCACACCCCACTTTTCTATAGTATTAAGTCTTTTTCTTTGTTTTGTGTAATTTTCGTAGCACAGCCCAATGCCCGGCTCTGCTAGGAAATTCCTTAATCCTGGTCCTTACAACCCGGAGTACTACGCACGTGTAGCTGACGAAATGTCACGAGCTGCACCCGCTAATCCTCAGGATGATTCCGTACATTCAGCCCACCACTCTGGTTTAGGCACGGATCATTCAAGCCCACCCGCTCGCGTACCAGCGAATGAAGGGCAACCTTTAGGTTCACCTTTGACTCCTGAAGAGCAAAGAAGAGCACAACAAGCGGCCAATCAATCTGCCCATATGCAAGAGATGATCTCGGCAACGGTAGACTTACACCGGATGGATGACAGGAAATTTTTTGTAGAAGAACTTTCGCGAGGTCTCTCTGAAAGTCAAGCCATTTTATTAAGACATGTAACTGAGTTGTTACATAGTAGGGAGATCAATGCTAATAAACAAAACGTGAGTTATGCGAGTAATGCTAATAATAGCAACAGTAATGTTGATGATAATGTCAATCATCCACCAGTTTCACAGCCAACTCCGGCTTTTCAAGTTAGTCGGCCTCCAAATTTCGCAGTTATTCCCTACGTCGACATGCCTACTCCACAAGGTAGGTCTGTCAATTTTCCAGCCAGAACTGTGGCTGGCGATATTGTTGATTTAACAAGCTTCGTGCCGGTTGCGCCTCCTTTGGCTACACAACCTGCACCACAACATGTTCCTCCAGGAGCAAGTTCAAGTACCCCTCCGGTACATCCTTCGAACATGGCTCAGGGTGTGAACGTGGACGAGTTCATGTCGCGCATGAATTCTATTCGTTTGGATAACGATCAGTCTGCGGCTTCTCAGCCGAAGGCAATACATTCTAGTAATCCTACGTCTGGTGCCTACCCACTATTCCACAAATGGGGAATTAAGTTTGATGGGAGGAATATGCCAGTAGATGACTTTTTGTTCCGTTTGGATCTTATTAGAGCTAGTTATCGCTTTTCTTGGGAAGAAGTGTCTGGTGGTTTCCACCAATTTTTATCTGGACCTGCTGAACAGTGGTACTGGAGGTACCGCAAGCAAAATTTGCACCGTCCTGGCAAACGCTACAATAGGCGTTAATTGAGCAATTTCGTAGCCTCGAAACGGATACGGAACTGTCTCGCAGGTTGTATGATCGTAAGCAACAATCAGGGGAGTCCTTCAATGACTTCTTTGATGCTATGATGCATATGAACTCCAACTTGCGAATCCCTAAGAACGACAGGGAAATGATTGAAATCATTAAAGCTAATGTGAAACGACAACTAGGTCAGTCGTTGATATCCTTTAGCACATACAGTCTTCAAGAGTTAGCATATCAATGTCGCACTATTGAAAAGTTCTTTGGTAGTTCTGACAACCCGCGACAACCTTTCGTACCTAATGCGTACAAACAACCTCACCCACCTAGACGCTTCATCAACGCGTTGGATGAGGAAACTCCTGGAGATGAATTAGCAGTTGCACTGCCTGAGCAGGTGGATGCATTCCACCCCGAATTGATGAAATGCTGGAAATGCCAAACTGTGGGCCATGGGTTCCGCGATTGTGCAGATCCAAGACAAATTATTTTCTGTTTTAGATGTGGTTTACCAAATGTCTATAGTCCGAATTGTCCTAGATGTGCGGAAAACCCGAAGCGAGCAAATCCACCATCCGGGGGGATGCGCTCGATAAAAGCAAACCCGGAGTCGTAAGCACCAGGAAGGAAGAACCTTTGCTTGACACTCCTCAAATTACTATTTTGAAACGAAACCCTAATGAATTTTTGACTGATACCCAACCAAATACACTTTTGAATTTACCTGAAGATAAAAATAAACCTGAATTACTTTATAAGAAACCATTTCATGAAAGGCTACTCAACTATTATGAGGTTAGGAAGAGAGTAGTAGCATTTCCTGAAATTTCGAAACGGATTCGTAGAACACGAGATCGTATGTGACATATGTGACTGTGGAGATGTTGTTAGACAAGTTTCTTGGTCTCTTGGATTCCGGCGCGAGCATTAGTTGCTTGGGTACAGATTGCGTAGACTACTTAAAAGCGAAGCACGTTTAGGTTAGGAACGTCGAGTCTACGGTGTCCACTGCGGACGGGAAACAGCAGCAAATTAAGGGAATGTTTACTACTGATGTCCAGTACAACGGCATGCTGTTCAGCATGGATTTTTACGTCGTGCCAACACTTTCTCAGCGTTTGTTTTTAGGCGTTGACTTTTGGCGTAAATTTGGACTGGCACCTCATCTGATTTCTTCTATATCGGATTTTCCATCGGATGGAAACTCCACAAACCAAGTGAAGCTCAGTCACGAAGAGTCCACTCAACTTCGTGATGTGATTCGTGGTTTTCCTTCTTTCGCGAGCAAGGGGCTCGGGAAAACGACACTGGTAGAGCATTACATCGATACGGGTGATGCTATACCAATTAAGCAGAGATATTATCCTGTTTCTCCTGCGGTACAAGCAATGATGTATGAGGAATTGGATCGTATGTTGTCTTTGGGGGTCATCGAAGAAAGCTCTAGTGCATGGTCTTCGCCAGTAGTGCTAGTGCGCAAGCCTGGGAAGAACCGCCTTTGCCTAGACTTTCGGAAGGTGAACTCGGTTACAAAGAAGGATGCGAGGCCAATTGCCCATATTGAGGGTCTGTTAGCACGCCTTTCAAAAACTCGCTATATTTCTAGTGTGGATTTGAAAGACGCATTCTGGCAGATACCGTTGGAGAAAACATCAAGGGAAAAGACTGCTTTTACAGTATCTGGTAGACCTTTGTACCATTTCAAGGTCATGCCATTCGGTTTGTATAATGCGCCGCAGAGTCTGAGTTATCTTATGTCTAAGGTAATTCCGACAGAATTGCGGGATCTAGTGTTCGTTTATCTCGATCATCTTTTGGTCGTGTCTGAAACTTTCGACGAACACTTGGCGATATTGAGGCGAGTAAGTCAGAAATTGACTAGGGCAGGACTGACGATCAACGTGGAGAAATCCAAGTTCTGTTTTGAGCTTCAGTATCTAGGTTATAAGGTTGGGCAAGGCTGTTTGAAAGCTGACCCCGACAAAATTGCAGCAATTAATGAATTTCCGGTACCTACCACAACTCGTCAAGTAAGACGTTTCTTAGGAATAGCGGGATGGTACCGGCGATTCGTTAAAGATTTTTCTACGCTTGCCTCTCCTTTGACAGATGTACTGAAGAAAGGTAAAGCGTTCGAGCTTAACCGGAAGGCTCTAGAAGCCTTTAATTCCATCAAACAGGCGTTCCCGAACGGGAATGCCTTGCAGCTGTACTTGGTATCCAGAAGTTTCGATCGTATGTCGAGGGATATCATTTTAAAGTAATCACAGACCACTCCAGCTTGAAGTGGCTGATGAATTTAAAGGATCCTACTGGCAGGTTGGCCAGGTGGAGCATGCGTCTCCAAGGATTCGATTTCGTGGTAGAGCATCGAAAGGGAACTTTGAATGTCGTGCCAGACGCTCTGTCAAGCAGACAATTTGACGGTAGAAGCGTTCCTTTCATGCCTAACACGAGTCGACCCCGAGGAGGTACTCCACTTGGACTTAGAGGATTCCTCTTTCCAGTCAGCAGGATACCTGGACCTCATCAACCACATCAAAAAGGAGCAGGAGCGATTACCCGATCTCAAGGTATCCGAGGGATACGTGTACAAACGTACCAAACACTCCATTGGTAATCTTCTCGCAGACGACTTAACGTGGAAACTGTGGGTTCCATCCGAGATGACGAAATCACTCATTGAGTTAGCTCACAACCCTCCAAGATCTTCTCACGGCGGTGTACTTAAAACTCTTTATAGGTTGATACAACGATTTTATTGGCCGAGTATGTATACCCAGGTCAAGCATTTTGTTGATTCTTGTGAAGTTTGTAAAACTATTAAGGCTTCGAATATGACGCTTCGTACGGAGATGGGGAATAGTTTTGAGGTCGATCGACCTTTCCAACATTTATATGTAGATTTCTTGGGCCCCTATCCTAAATCGAAAAGCGGAAATTCATTCATAGTCATAGTAGTCGATCAACTAACCAAATTTGTTTTGATCAAACCTTTAAGGAGAGCTACAGCTCTAAGTGTAGTTAAGTTTTTGCAGGAGAATGTGTTTTTAGTTTATGGTGTGCCAGAGAGTATACTCTCCGACAACGGCACTCAATATTTAAGTAAGGATTTTCAAATTTTGTTGAATACGTATGGTATTAAACACTACAAAACTGCAGTATATTCGCCACAAGCGAATGCTAGCGAACGAGTGAATCGATCGATTATTGCGGCCATACGTGCATATATTAATCCGAAGAAGTCCAATTGGGGCGCTCATCTATCGTCCATAAGTAGTGTACTTCGCACAACCGTTCATTCCACTCACAAGATGTCCCCCTATGAAGCTCTGTTCGGTCAGAGAATGATTGAGCATGGGGCGGACTATCGTCTGTTGAGAGAGTTAGGAGGTTTGAACAATTCGGAGATAGATTGGCTACCCAAAACTGCAAAGATGAACATACTCCACTCTTATCTGAAAGAGGCATTAGCGAAGGCTCATGCTGATTATGAAAAAGTATACAACGTGCGTAGTCACAAAGTCAATTATAAGGTGTATGATGAAATATATAAGCGAAATTTTGTGCTTAGCGACTCTTCGAAGCATTTCAATGCGAAACTAAGTCCAACATTTTTTAAAGTTAGAGTTTTAAGAGTAATTGGTAACAATTTATATGAGGTTGTGGATAGCAAAGGCTATAAATCGACGGTGCACACTAAAGACCTTAAGAGGTAGTGTGAGATATTGATGTGTTGGTGAATGCAGTGTTAGTGGTGACTACACTTTCCTTCTCTACACACTCCAATATGTTCACTCACGAACAATTTCTACTGTGATATTTTTTTTCATTGTGCCCGGCGTATGCTCAGCTGTGCATGAGACCCTTGTGCTTGTCCAATTATTGTCCCTTTTCCTTCTTCCTGCAAATTTTTTGTTTTGCAAGGAGAACCATTTACGTTTTGTGTTTATTCATTTGTTAGATTAAAAATCAGATTATCTGTGTGTTACACACACAGCGAACCAAACAATTTCTTTTTTTTTAAGCAATATAGGAAATATTCTCCTTTTCCTTCTGCTTTGGGAACAAATAAGATTTGTTCCAAAAGCACAAGTTTTGTAAGGAAAATATTTTGACAACTGTAATGTCAGTGTGACTTCACCCCAAAATTTTTTTTTGATGTGTGACCACCGCCTTAAAAGCTATGAATATACTTACTTTTAGGTTCACATCAGTCACTAGATGGCACTCATCCTACATTACAGATGCTGAATTTCATGGCGACAGATTTCCGCTTTCGAATAATTCCCACTTTCGGAGAAATTTCCCTTGTCAAAGTGTTCCCTTTTTAGGAAATTTTGCCTGTCAGATTAAATTCCTTCACGGAACAGTTCCTTCATGCTCTGACAGAAAACATCCCGAATTTGGTCCTGTTGAAATTATCTCTTCGGCTTTTTATGTCCGATCTGACAGTTGCACCACTAATGACAGAGAGTTCCAAAACTGGAATCCGATTTGGCTCTATGTATAAGTGTCAGTATGCTTTTCACCAGACCGACTTGGTGGTGAAATTAGTTTGTATATTTTTTTTGTACCACACTGAAGAGAAACAGGAATTTTGAGACATTTTATTTTCTGATGACGTACTGGTCTAGTTGAGATTTCCCCATGGCGAGGTCAGTTCTGAGTTATAAAAGTATTTATGGTACATAGACCAACGAATACATTCATCAGACATGAGATCGATGTGACATATTTGTTTTGTCATAAAGTTGCATGGGTATGGTGAATTTATTTATTGCAAAATTTATTTTCCTCTAACGCATATCCAGCATCCCACATCTGATGGAATGGTTGACACACGTCGGTTGGACAAATTGGAAGTCATAATCCAATTGTTTAGTTGGTTTATTACAAGTTCCATGATGGTGGTGACATCTATGCGTGAGCCAAATAAACTAAGAATGAAGACACTACTCTATGAACATACCCCTTAGCCATAGAGAAATTACTCTATCCTTACTGCGAATGGTTTGTAACTCTATGGCCAGCTATAAAAATATGATCAAGAGCATATTTCTTTCTATTTTTCACTCGGCCATTATACCTACCAGTCTCGTTGCAAGAAGTTAGTTTTATTTTATGCAGCTGAACAATTATTTTTCCTGTGAGGATTTCTTCGACGTAAAAAAGGTATGTAGTAATTGAAATAAGGGTTCGGTGAATTGAATATATTCAATTCCACTAAACACCTTATTATTTATTACCCTTTTTTCTGAATTTCAGGTGAAATTCTGAACATAAATTGAGAGTCCAATAGGACGAATTTTTCTTCTCGAACTAAATTTTTTTTTGTTGCTCGAAAGCGTCGGTGGTACCACATGGTGTGGATACTACGACGCGGCGCGTATCCAAGCTTTTTTAGGACATCCAACCCTAAGATTATTAGGATTTTACATAATTTCAAGGTAGGTTTTTTGTCCATTTTTCAAAATTTTCTGTCATTTGACATGGCGTGGTTTTCCTCCTAGGAGACGCCAGAGCACATGGTTTTGGCATTGGCAATCCATGTGGCCATCGACGCATCAAGGGCAGGATCATCTATAAATCTATAAAATTCCTACTACATCTATACTTGCTTATCAACACTGAATTGTTGAGATTTCTGCAGCGGTATCCGGAAGAAATCCCGAAGGATTTAATTAAAGCTCCAGATATATATATATATATCTAAAACTCAGTGAAGTGTTGTGATTTTTTGTGTTAAAGGAATTTTTCTGCTAAGCCACGTGCGGCTGACGCAGTCCTGCACCACAGATCCGTAATTTCATTGTTGTCTGGAGATTTGTTCCTCGAGGAAGCGGCGTGTTATTGCTGATAGCATACCTCACCCTTCCGCATACTTTTTCTGGACGACGTGGAATTCGTGAAGCATCCATTGCACCGTCCTGACGCCACGGTTGCAGAACATCATTCATTATATCTACTAACAGTGTTGTACGATTTCTGAAGCACCACCTGCGGTGCCAAGAAAGCCCACCTGCGGGCACCTACACATTGTTTTATAACATTTACTGTTAGCAGGAGATCTCTGAGATCAATCTTTGAATATCCATCTGTTTGGACAAGTGTTCCTCAGATTGGATACATTATCACTTACATCTGTACTTAAGACACCACGCGCGGTGTATACACCAAGCGCACCTCAGCTCTGTTGCGGATCCGCATTGGATTTGGACGCTTATGCCTCCGATCTTGCGAAACGTTTGCATCCCTACAACTGGAGTTACGTTTTGGTCTTCTTCGAGTCTTCAGCTTCATCAGTTCGAGTTATTTTTATCAAGATTGAAGATATAAAGGAGTGCGATTACACATCCATCTCAACAAAAACAAAAATTCACTTGAGTATCAGTTTTTCAATTTTACTTTATTATTAGTATATCTGTATGGTAGATGTAGTTATTTTAGATTTATATAAAAGTGCTTATTATTTTTGATCCATGAAACTATATGAAAGATAATCTTTAGACTCGATTTTGAAACTTAATTACCTAATATTAACGCGTTTAACTTTATATTTTGCTGCCTACGGTTAACGTAAAATTACTGGCTTGTGCTACAGATTCGATAAAAGATTCAGTTTTTTTGAATATTAATAATTTACTATCGCGAGACTTTTTTTTCTGAACTGCGAACTAATTTTGGCAAAACTTTGGAATATTTTGCTAAATCTGAAATCAACCACGGATAGCCTGGTAACTATCTGACATTTGTCTTCGTCCTTTAGTGTAGTATGTTATGTGAAATTGTGTTTTCCTTACTTTGGTGTGTCCAAGTATCCAATTGGCAACCAACCCCAGAGTCACTAAGACTCCTCACGCCAATCATCAATTATCTTGCTAGGGATATAAACTCCCTACCCCGCTGTATAGCTGGGAAACTGCATCTTGTGAATACGTGATATCAAGTTGCAACAACAATAAATCATTGAATAAATTTTGAAAATACAGATAAATATTTTTGAAAATACGACAATAGATAGGAGCAGTGCACTTCTTCATCTAGGTATTTAAGATTTTTTAAACTATATTGATTTTTGGAACATATTTAACTATATTGCAATTTATTGATATCATATACGAACTGTATATGCATTTATCCTTTTACTTTTCAGCGACCCTCCCTGATATTGGCCTGAATATTGATTCTTCAGTTTGATATAGTCATTTTTACTATTCAACATTTTTTCCTTATCATCCTTCTGACACTTTAAGAAACCTTGTTGTGTTCTAGTGTTTATTAAGTGTACAACCTTCCTTTATTTGTTTTTCTGAATTGTTTGCAATTCACTCCACCCATTGGATTTGCTTCCATTGTGTTCTCACTTACCTTTTTCTTCAATTAGCATGGTACTATTTGCCATCTAGTTATGGTTTTGTTGGTGTGGTATACCTACCTGATGCCAACAAACCTCCTTTAGTGATGTTAATCATTGTAAACCTTATCGGTTTCATTATACTCATTCCAGGTATTCATACCTGACACGTTTTTGCACTCAGCCCTTCGTTGGCTTTGGAATTCGTTTTGACTTTACGTTACCTTGTGTTAATACACTACCTGTGTTCACACTTATCAATCTATTATTCTTGTAAGAAGTTAATAATAGATATATTGTTGATCCTTTGTTGTGATTTTTGTATGTTTTGGTTTAAGTCAAACGTAAGTGACGGTTTATGACTCCGTTATTCCCGCCTATTGTCAGTAAATTATATGTGGCTTAATTTGAGATATCTTATCTAGTTTTGACTACAATTTCGTTGCGGTTGAGTATCTCAATCTGAAATTCGATATAAATTCGATAAATTCTTTTCGAAATCGGTTTACTTAAATATAATTACAATATTGACAGCATTTACAAGCCGCTGTGGCCTAATTGTTTTACTTCGTATTGATTTAAAATTGTTTCATTGTCGTGATCTACGTTTTTGTACGCGTGATTATCTTTAGTATTAATTTTACTTTACTTGAATTTTTAAAAAGATTATCGACCTTTTTATCTTTCGAGATTTACTTAATTACATTACCCTTCTGGTATTTAAATTCGGTATTATCAAGATTGAATCTTGATTATCGACTTTGTATTTGATAAATATACTTTTGTAATCGATTTGATATCGGTTGTTCTTTCGGTCGTATAAAATATTAGAAATTTTGACTTAAATATATTATAAGTATTTAGGAAATAATTATCCTGTTAGTATTAAGAATTTAACAAATAAAATTTTTGTATGATTATAGTAATTGAAACTTCTTGCAGTCTTCATTTATCTAGTTGATTTTGATGCAAACTTTCTTTCAGTTTTTTTCTATGAGTCATAAGAATTTAGTTAATATGGAATAGGTTATTTAGGTCCGATGGGGGTTGTATAGAACTCTCTCTCCCACACATTTTCATGAACGGTGGAGCATTTCTGGTATAGGATGTTTGGGTTAGTTTAAGTTTAGAATAGAGATTTAGTAATGTAGGTCAGGCTTGACCTACATTCATGTTAAGGGGCTTCTTCATAATACTCCTTTTTCTGTCATAGAGAAGCCAAGGTTCTTAGAGGGAGTTGATCCTCTTTGAAATGGGTGGGTTAAGAGACAGGGGTTGTCGTCTACACCATAGACAACCCGACACCAGGTCAGACACTTCGCTCCTGCACTCTACATAACATTTGAGCATGGTAGAGACGAGGGTATAGTCAGCTCTAGATATCTTCTGACATCTAAAGATATCATAGTTAGAAACTATTCAGTGTGGTCAAAGATATTTGTGGTTACGGAAATTTTTCTACGTCGGAAACTCTTTATGAAGTGCAGACTAAAATTTTACTTTTCAAAATAATCAATATAAAAGCCCTCCTCTGTTAGGGTATCTCTGATCGAAATGGTCTAAGGGATAGTCAATTGCATCGAAGAGAACATAGTATCAAGTGCCGCGGGCCTTAGTCCAGATAGAAAGGGATATATTAACATCCGTATCCAGATATGCAGGGTAAGAACTTGTAGCACCGTCGCGATCCCACAGCAAGGACTCACCTCCCTTCCGCTCTTGAGCGGAGCAGGGCAATGCTGCATATCGACGCGGTTGTCGATCGGCGACAACCTCAATTTGCCTCTCGGGTCAATGCCCTCCAGTACGTGTAGTGGACTGAAGAGTAGTACGGGGTAGGGGAATTGAGGGATAAGAAATTCGACTTACTATTTTTATTTTCTTCTATACCAACCGAGTTCGAGAAGGTTATGAGATTCTGCTTTCGTCATTTCCCATGACACATGGAGGCAATAGGCCTTTGTGACTGGCGAGGACTAGGGGTTTCGGAATCCTCATATCTTCCACGAACACTACGATGATTGGTCGGCTTCGGATCTTTTGAGTGTAGTGGTGGTCTCGTGGTGACTAAATTCTGTTTCCACGTGGATCTTCGGTATGAGTTTTACTTTTTGAAGTTTAAGATAATTTCTCTGGTGAGTTTAGTTTTTGAGTATGTGTTGAATTAATTTTAGGTATTGCAGGTCATCGAAGCTACCAACTATAAAAATAATAATAAATTATCCACCCGCATTCTGGTTACCTCTGGTTGTTACAAATTTAGTTCTGAGGTGATCGACATGGTAAGTTATATGTTCTAAGGGATGTAGGTTGTGATCTGTGTTTGGACCTATCTCTCTTACTCATCGTGTCTATGGTATTTGGATGTATTGATTCAAAATAGCTTTTTATGGCCTTTAGTCCAACAAAAAATTGGCGTTTCATCCAGGAATCTCACTTTGGAATCATCAGTTGACATACAGTGAAAGAAACCTTGTCAATACGCAATTTTTAAATTTTTCTAGTACAACTTACATAGAATTTTTGACAAAACCCTAATGTGAACTATATCCAACAAGATTAAGATTTTAATCATTAAGAAGGAAGTTTAAGCCCGTGGCCTGGCTCAGAAGTAGTTTTTAAATTTTTCTTAATACAAACTCTATATACTGCATTGATAAATTAAATAAAATAAAATCAACCAAGTAGAAGACTCAGCACTAATAATGGACTGTTGAATTATTGATTCAAAATAGCTTTTTATGGCCTTTAGTCCAACAAAAAATTGGCGTTTCATCCAGGAATCTCACTTTGGAATCATCAGTTGACATACAGTGAAAGAAACCTTGTCAATACGCAATTTTTAAATTTTTCTAGTACAACTTACATAGAATTTTTGACAAAACCCTAATGTGAACTATATCCAACAAGATTAAGATTTTAATCATTAAGAAGGAAGTTTAAGCCCGTGGCCTGGCTCAGAAGTAGTTTTTAAATTTTTCTTAATACAAACTCTATATACTGCATTGATAAATTAAATAAAATAAAATCAACCAAGTAGAAGACTCAGCACTAATAATGGACTGTTGAATTATTGATTCAAAATAGCTTTTTATGGCCTTTAGTCCAACAAAAAATTGGCGTTTCATCCAGGAATCTCACTTTGGAATCATCAGTTGACATACAGTGAAAGAAACCTTGTCAATACGCAATTTTTAAATTTTTCTAGTACAACTTACATAGAATTTTTGACAAAACCCTAATGTGAACTATATCCAACAAGATTAAGATTTTAATCATTAAGAAGGAAGTTTAAGCCCGTGGCCTGGCTCAGAAGTAGTTTTTAAATTTTTCTTAATACAAACTCTATATACTGCATTGATAAATTAAATAAAATAAAATCAACCAAGTAGAAGACTCAGCACTAATAATGGACTGTTGAATTATTGATTCAAAATAGCTTTTTATGGCCTTTAGTCCAACAAAAAATTGGCGTTTCATCCAGGAATCTCACTTTGGAATCATCAGTTGACATACAGTGAAAGAAACCTTGTCAATACGCAATTTTTAAATTTTTCTAGTACAACTTACATAGAATTTTTGACAAAACCCTAATGTGAACTATATCCAACAAGATTAAGATTTTAATCATTAAGAAGGAAGTTTAAGCCCGTGGCCTGGCTCAGAAGTAGTTTTTAAATTTTTCTTAATACAAACTCTATATACTGCATTGATAAATTAAATAAAATAAAATCAACCAAGTAGAAGACTCAGCACTAATAATGGACTGTTGAATTATTGATTCAAAATAGCTTTTTATGGCCTTTAGTCCAACAAAAAATTGGCGTTTCATCCAGGAATCTCACTTTGGAATCATCAGTTGACATACAGTGAAAGAAACCTTGTCAATACGCAATTTTTAAATTTTTCTAGTACAACTTACATAGAATTTTTGACAAAACCCTAATGTGAACTATATCCAATATATATCTGAGCCAGGCCACGGGCTTAAACTTCCTTCTTAATGATTAAAATCTTAATCTTGTTGGATATAGTTCACATTAGGGTTTTGTCAAAAATTCTATGTAAGTTGTACTAGAAAAATTTAAAAATTGCGTATTGACAAGGTTTCTTTCACTGTATGTCAACTGATGATTCCAAAGTGAGATTCCTGGATGAAACGCCAATTTTTTGTTGGACTAAAGGCCATAAAAAGCTATTTTGAATCAATAATTCAACAGTCCATTATTAGTGCTGAGTCTTCTACTTGGTTGATTTTATTTTATTTAATTTATCAATGCAGTATATAGAGTTTGTATTAAGAAAAATTTAAAAACTACTTCTGAGCCAGGCCACGGGCTTAAACTTCCTTCTTAATGATTAAAATCTTAATCTTGTTGGATATAGTTCACATTAGGGTTTTGTCAAAAATTCTATGTAAGTTGTACTAGAAAAATTTAAAAATTGCGTATTGACAAGGTTTCTTTCACTGTATGTCAACTGATGATTCCAAAGTGAGATTCCTGGATGAAACGCCAATTTTTTGTTGGACTAAAGGCCATAAAAAGCTATTTTGAATCAATAATTCAACAGTCCATTATTAGTGCTGAGTCTTCTACTTGGTTGATTTTATTTTATTTAATTTATCAATGCAGTATATAGAGTTTGTATTAAGAAAAATTTAAAAACTACTTCTGAGCCAGGCCACGGGCTTAAACTTCCTTCTTAATGATTAAAATCTTAATCTTGTTGGATATAGTTCACATTAGGGTTTTGTCAAAAATTCTATGTAAGTTGTACTAGAAAAATTTAAAAATTGCGTATTGACAAGGTTTCTTTCACTGTATGTCAACTGATGATTCCAAAGTGAGATTCCTGGATGAAACGCCAATTTTTTGTTGGACTAAAGGCCATAAAAAGCTATTTTGAATCAATAATTCAACAGTCCATTATTAGTGCTGAGTCTTCTACTTGGTTGATTTTATTTTATTTAATTTATCAATGCAGTATATAGAGTTTGTATTAAGAAAAATTTAAAAACTAATTTGGATGTATTGGTATATGTTCCCGTTTAGGGTGGAACATAGCAGAATGCGTAATCGTATGTGTATATATGCATCTCGATACCTATATGGTCCTGTCATACAACTATGAGAGAAGTGAAAGAACCGGAGTGCTGTGGTGGATAAGTCTGTATATGGAGAAATAGAGGCCAAGGATTTGTATGGTGAAGATATTCCTAGTAGAGACATGGTGCTCGATTAAGATGAATGTATGGGTACTGTGCTTTACTATTACCACCAGGAAATACTGTAGTTGAAGCAACGGACTGACAGTAGGGGATCCTATAAGACCATATGCAAGTTGGTTTATGTTTAAAGCCCTGAGGAATGTGTCAACCCAAAATATTGTCATCATCATACATGTCTTAGCGATGAGAAACCACCTCTAAAGTTCTTTGTTATTTCTTCTACGTTACAGAATGGCGCCCAACGTGGGGCCTGAAGCACTCACCCGATGCTTTGTTCTGATGTTCATTTTGATTATTGAGAAGTTTAGTTTCGTGAAGTTTTGATGTTAGAAATTTTTTTTTGGTGTTCGAGCAAAATTTTTTTTTTTGGTCGAAAAATTTTCTGAGTTTAAGTTGCTTTTGGTAGAGTTATTCTGCTGGAGGAATAACATCTAGTCTATGTTTTGGATGCCTTATTATCCGGGAGATTGGTGATCAAGTTCCTAATCTTCGTCTGTTGCATAGGATTCATTCGTAGTACTTTACCTCCTGTTTTGCTTTTGATTAAGGTTTTCGGTAACTTTATTGTCCAGGATTTAGACGTTTATGAGTCTGGTCGTCTGTTGCGAGAGTACTGAAACTTTTTTCTTTTGAGTTTAGTAGAATTTTGTATTCTTCGAGGATGTTGTTGATAGATCTTTTGGCCGGTGGTTGGTGAACAAGTTCCCGATGCACGTCTGTTGCAGAAGCTATTAACACCCCAAGAGAATTCACTCACTCACCTTTAATGCTTATATTCGGATCTTTCAGTTTTTGTATTGAGTAAAATTACAAGCCCAAATATATGATAATTTTTTCATGCAGTTATGTTTTTGTCAGACAGAGTTCGTTAAGTGATGGAACTCTCATGAAGCGCTAACCGGTGGTTGGTGAACATGTTCTTAACGCACGTCTGCAGTAGCGTAATGAGACTCCTAAATTCTGATCAAATTTCCAATTCTTCATTGATTGATGTTGTACATTTATTGACGCAATAGTTAGTCCACATCAGCTAATTATTTTTAAAGTTTTTGTTATTTTTTTTTGGGGAAGTTAGTCGCTAGGCGCAATACTTCCACTTTCCGTTCATGTTTATGGGGGGGAGATTTTTTCCAGCCCCCGGACCGTATTTTGATGTTAAGACAATTTAGTATTTTTGAAGTTTAAATATTATTGAGTATTTTTGAGATTTTGCAGTGTTGCATTTATGAATATATTTAAGATTTTTGCAGTGTTGCAACCATTTTGAGTATTTGCAGTGTTCCACCTTTTGAGTATTTTCGGAAGATAAGGAAGACGTAATCCTGAAGATTCCATTTTTGAGTTTTGAGTATTTTAGGAAAATAGGGAAGACGTAATCCTGAAGGTTCCAAAAATTTTTTTTTTGAGTTTAGTATCTTCGTTTGGTGAGGTCGTGGAATTCTGCGTGTTTCACGGGTCATCGAAACGCTTTAGTTTTGAGTTTAGTTTAAGCACTCTTTAGTTTAGTATATCTTACATTTTTTTCTATATTTAGATTTGAGATTATAGTCTTTGAAAACTTGAACTAGAAGAAGTTCATTAGTTTACAAACAGCTGTAAAAATTTTTTTTTAGGTGAAGGTTTAGTTGCCTTAAGTATTTCTTTTTGTAGAGATTAAGTTTTTTTGAAGATTAAGTTATAGATATTCAGTTTTGAAGTTTATGAGTATTTAGCTTATCTTACGTATTTAAGTATAATTAAATTTTTTTTTAGTAATTGAGGTTGATTTTCGATACGATTGCTTCGAAACTCAATTTTTGCGAAGTCTAAAGAAGAAGTTTACCTTAGACCAACATACATTTACTTTCACTACTTTATTTTTAAGTTTCTTGAAGTTTTGTAGGAAGTTTGATTATATCAACTTCTCTCCAAATAACAATATTCAAAAAGTTTTGAATATTACCTTTCGATACATTTTTGAATTTTTACTTGGTGTGAATTAGTGAACGAATCACTGCACACCCCACTTTTCTATAGTATTAAGACTTTTTCTTTGTTTTGTGTAATTTTCGTAGCACAGCCCACTGCCCGGCTCTGCTAGGAAATTCTTTAATCCTGGTCCTTACAACCCGGAGTACTACGCACGTGTAGCTGACGAAATGTCACGAGCTGCACTCGCTAATCCTCAGGATGATTCCGTACATTCAGCCCACCACTCTGGTTTAGGCACGGATCATTCAAGCCCACCCGCTCGCGTACCAGCGAACGAAGGGCAACCTTTAGGTTCACCTTTGACTCCTGAAGAGCAAAGAAGAGCACAACAAGCGGCCAATCAATCTGCCTATATGCAAGAGATGATCTCGGCAACGGTAGACTTACACCGGATGGATGACAGGAAATTTTTTGTAGAAGAACTTTCGCGAGGTCTCGCTGAAAGTCAAGCCATTTTGTTAAGACATGTAACTGAGTTGTTACATAGTAGGGAGATCAATGCTAATAAACAAAACGTGAGTTATGCGAGTAATGCTAATAATAGCAACAGTAATGTTGATGAAAATGTCAATCATCCACCAGTTTCACAGCCAACTCCGGCTTTTCAAGTTAGTCGGCCTCCAAATTTCGCAGTTATTCCCTACGTCGACATGCCTACTCCACAAGGTAGGTCTGTCAATTTTCCAGCCAGAACTGTGGCTGGCGATATTGTTGATTTAACAAGCTTCGTGCCGGTTGCGCCTCCTTTGGCTACACAACCTGCACCACAACCCGTTCCTCCTGGAGCAAGTTCAAGTACCCCTCCGGTACATCCTTCGAACATGGCTCAGGGTGTGAACGTGGACGAGTTCAAGTCGCGCATGAATTCTATTCGTTTGGATAACGATCAGTCTGCGGCTTCTCAGCCGAAGGCAATACATTCTAGTAATCCTACGTCTGGTGCCTACCCACTATTCCACAAATGGGGAATTAAGTTTGATGGGAGGAATATGCCAGTAGATGACTTTTTGTTCCGTTTGGATGTTATTAGAGCTAGTTATCGCTTTTCTTGGGAAGAAGTGTCTGGTGGTTTCCACCAATTTTTATCTGGACCTGCTGAACAGTGGTACTGGAGGTACCGCAAGCAAAATCTGCACGCGTCCTGGCAAACGCTACAATTGGCGTTAATTGAGCAATTTCGTAGCCTCGAAACGGATACGGAACTGTCTCGCAGGTTGTATGATCGTAAGCAACAATCAGGGGAGTCCTTCAATGACTTCTTTGATGCTATGATGCATATGAACTCCAACTTGCGAATCCCTAAGAACGACAGGGAAATGATTGAAATCATTAAAGCTAATGTGAAACGACAACTAGGTCAGTCGTTGATATCCTTTAGCACATACAGTCTTCAAGAGTTAGCATATCAATGTCGCACTATTGAAAAGTTCTTTGGTAGTTCTGACAACCCGCGACAACCTTTCGTACCTAATGCGTACAAACAACCTCACCCACCTAGACGCTTCATCAACGCGTTGGATGAGGAAACTCCTGGAGATGAATTAGCAGTTGCACTGCCTGAGCAGGTGGATGCATTCCACCCCGAATTGATGAAATGCTGGAAATGCCAAACTGTGGGCCATGGGTTCCGCGATTGTGCAGATCCAAGACAAATTATTTTCTGTTTTAGATGTGGTTTACCAAATGTCTATAGTCCGAATTGTCCTAGATGTGCGGAAAACCCGAAGTGAGCAAATCCACCATCCGGGGGGATGCGCTCGATAAAAGCAAACCCGGAGTCGTAAGCACCAGGAAGGAAGAACCTTTGCTTGACACTCCTCAAATTACTATTTTGAAACGAAACCCTAATGAATTTTTGACTGATACCCAACCAAATACACTTTGAATTTACCTGAAGATAAAAATAAACCTGAATTACTTTATAAGAAACCATTTCATGAAAGGCTACTCAACTATTATGAGGTTAGGAAGAGAGTAGTAGCATTTCCTGAAATTTCGAAACGGATTCGTAGAACACGAGATCGTTTTCAATTAAAGCGGACAACCTACCGTAACGTTGCTGCCGCTAGATTAGGCAAGGAATCTAATGATCCTCGTCCATATGTGACTGTGGAGATGTTGTTAGACAAGTTTCTTGGTCTCTTGGATTCCGGCGCGAGCATTAGTTGCTTGGGTACAGATTGCGCAGACTACTTAAAAGCGAAGCACGTTAAGGTTAGGAACGTCTAGTCTACGGTGTCCACTGCGGACGGGAAACAGCAGCAAATTAAGGGAATGTTTACTACTGATGTCCAGTACAACGGCATGCTGTTCAGCATGGATTTTTACGTCGTGCCAACACTTTCTCAGCGTTTGTATTTAGGCGTTGACTTTTGGCGTAAATTTGGACTGGCACCTCATCTGATTTCTTCCATATCGGATTTTCCATCGGATGGAAACTCCACAAACCAAGTGAAGCTCAGTCACGAAGAGTCCACTCAACTTCGTGATGTGATTCGTGGTTTTACTTCTTTCGCGAGCAAGGGGCTCGGGAAAACGACACTGGTAGAGCATTACATCGATACGGGTGATGCTATACCAATTAAGCAGAGATATTATCCTGTTTCTCCTGCGGTACAAGCAATGATGTATGAGGAATTGGATCGTATGTTGTCTTTGGGGGTCATCGAAGAAAGCTCTAGTGCATGGTCTTCGCCAGTAGTGCTAGTGTGCAAGCCTGGGAAGAACCGCCTATGCCTAGACTTTCGGAAGGTGAACTCGGTTACAAAGAAGGATGCGAGGCCAATTGCCCATATTGAGGGTCTGTTAGCACGCCTTTCAAAAACTCGCTATATTTCTAGTGTGGATTTGAAAGACGCATTCTGGCAGATACCGTTGGAGAAAACATCAAGGGAAAAGACTGCTTTTACAGTTTCTGGTAGACCTTTGTACCATTTCAAGGTCATGCCATTCGGTTTGTGTAATGCGCCGCAGAGTCTGAGTTATCTTATGTCTAAGGTAATTCCGACAGAATTGCGGGATCTAGTGTTCGTTTATCTCGATGATCTTTTGGTCGTGTCTGAAACTTTCGACGAACACTTGGCGATATTGAGGCGAGTAAGTCAGGAATTGACTAGGGCAGGACTGACGATCAACGTGGAGAAATCCAAGTTCTGTTTTGAGCTTCAGTATCTAGGTTATAAGGTTGGGCAAGGCTGTTTGAAAGCTGACCCCGACAAAATTGCAGCAATTAATGAATTTCCGGTACCTACCACAACTCGTCAAGTAAGACGTTTCTTAGGAATGGCGGGATGGTACCGGCGATTCGTTAAAGATTTTTCTACGCTTGCCTCTCCTTTGACAGATGTACTGAAGAAAGGTAAAGCGTTCGAGCTTAACCAGAAGGCTCTAGAAGCCTTTCATTCCATCAAACAGGCGTTGACGACAGCTCCGGTGCTGGTTAACCCTGATTTCTCGAAGGAATTCGTGATTTTGTGTGATGCATCCGCGTCCGGTATCGGATGTGTTCTTTGTCAGCGGGACGAAGATGGGGCTGAACGCCCAATCTATTACTTCTCCCAGAAGCTAAACGCTGCGCAAAGAAATTACTCCGTCACCGAACGGGAATGCCTTGCAGCTGTACTTGGTATCCAGAAGTTTCGATCGTATGTCGAGGGATATCATTTTAAAGTAATCACAGACCACTCCAGCTTGAAGTGGCTGATGAATTTAAAGGATGCTACTGGCAGGTTGGCCAGGTGGAGCATGCGTCTCCAAGGATTCGATTTCGTGGTAGAGCATCGAAAGGGAACTTTGAATGTCGTGCCAGACGCTCTGTCAAGAGTATATGAGGCAGACAATTTGACGGTAGAAGCGTTCCTTTCATGCCTAACACGAGTCGACCCCAAGGAGGTACTCCACTTGGACTTAGAGGATTCCTCTTTCCAGTCAGCAGGATACCTGGACCTCATCAACCACATCAAAAAGGAGGGGGAGCGATTACCCGATCTCAAGGTATCCGAGGGATACGTGTACAAACGTACCAAACACTCCATTGGTAATCCCCTCGCAGACGACTTAACGTGGAAACTGTTAGTTCCATCCAAGATGACGAAATCACTCATTGAGTTAGCTCACAACCCTCCAAGATCTTCTCACGGCGGTGTAGTTAAAACTCTTTATAGGTTGAGACAACGATTTTATTGGCCGAGTATGTATACCCAGGTCAAGCATTTGTTACGCGAGAATTTCCAGAATTAGCTTACCTGGTCAAATCCAAAAGGCTGGTCAATCTCCATGACCTGGTAGGCACACAATCCGAGTGATTGTATAATAAATTATATGTATATACCATCCACTACCACTGGACGGAAACGCCGTCTGCTTGCCGCTTGCTGCGGCGGTGAAAAAAAAAATAATAAATCCTAGGTTGGATCCTTTTCTTTTTTTTGTTGGTTTTTTTTGTTTATTCTCCTTTTTTGCTCCTTCCTGTTGGCCCCATATACCTACATAACATCTGAAAGAAAACAAAATTAGTAAAATTGGTCTTTCAAAATTAAATAGGTACATAATACAGAAATACCTACCAATATTCTGATTGTCGTGTTCTGAAAAATTCAATGTGACAACACAAGAAACTTTTCAGAACCAACATGCACATTGAAAACATTTGCAATTTCAAAAATTGTTATTCCTAAATGTTCTCCATACATTATAGAACAAATTTGAATAACAATATTTGAAATCTAAACATTTAAAATTAATAAATTTAAATAATTAATACGCACCTTCTATGTTTTGTTGGAATTCCGGCTTGTTTATGTTTGGTTTTGACACTTATTATTTGTCTTGTTTATTACGTTTGATGTTTACTCTTTTATTTGCGCAGGCGAAAGTGGTTACCTATCTTCCTCGCACCTGAAGGAAAGGGGGTCAGGTAAACCAAAGAAATTTTGCTCAGTTTGAAAAGTCAAATATAAATGAGATGTAGCGTCAGCGTCGTAGCTATGGTCATCAGCGCCCCTGGCAAGATTGAAATTTTCCGCCCCACCGCTTACCCAAAACATATTATCCAAGGAAGAGAAATAACTAAAACTCAGTAATTTTGAAAGTTTATTTAAATCAGGTATATTTTGTATGTATATTAAATCAAAAAAATTTCTTACTATTATCTAGGAAGGGAAGAAATACAAAAGATAAAACGGATAATAAATTCATAAAATTTCTTAAAAGTTAACTTTTCTGGCTTTTTCTAAAGCTAATTTATCAATAATATGATCAACATCAATACTTTCTGCAATATCATACTCAATCGATAGAATAGCGAGATTGCTCAAACGTTCTTGGCCAATCTGCGATCTTAAATAGTTTTTTATTAATTTTAATTTGCTGAAAGATCTTTCACAGCTGGCAGATGTCACAGGTAAAGTCAATGCTAGGCGCAGTGCAACCGCAATATTGGGATAACTGGTCACTAATCCATATTCTTCATGGCAATTGAGAAGTGTAATATAATCTGCATTTTTTAAATCAGGCAATATTGATTTTATTTGGTGTTTATAGCTTTCAATCTGCAGCGAGATCAGCTGCAGATTTAGTTAGTTCTTCAGTAGACGTTTTGTGCAACGAAATTCCTGTAAGGAAACCAAAATCGGAAGCTACGGCAGCTAAACTTTGAAATCGCCATCCCATTTGCTGAATAAGTGTGTCAAGTGCACAGTAAAGTTGAATTTTAAACTTTTGAAGTGGAGTTATTACGGCCGCATCATCCTTAGCCCTTTCGTCGAACATTGTTTTAATCTTTCGTTTGCGCTTTTCAGAAAATTCCGGTTCTATTAAAAGATCGTTTGACATATTTTTTGCTGAATCAATACACAACTCTATTGAATTTGTTCTGAAATCATTTAAAAAATCCACAAGCCCCTCCAAGTGTTTTGATGCAACCTCAATGGAAACAGTTTTTTCCTGTAAAATGCGGTTGACGTTGTTAATACTTCTTAGAATATGATCCCATACGACCAGTAAACAAATAAATTCGAAATTAATCATTTTTAAAATGATTTTAGCTGAAGATACAGAATCAGCTGAATATGTTTTCCTTTCATCATATCCTTCAGCAATAGTGTGTAATGTTTTCATTATTTGTGGCAATTGGGTATGTAATGCGTGAATTGAATTATATTTTGATGACCATCTTGTATCAGAATGGCCCTTTAAAGAAATTTTTAAATTTGCTAAAGCTTGCCAACGTTCAGTCGATCCGGAGAAATAATTAAAAATATTTTGAACTGTACCGAAAAACGTAGTAATTTCTGGTGTTACACACGACGCATGAACTCCAACTAAGTTAAGTGAGTGAGCACTACACGGTAAAAATCTGGCATGTTCGTTTAGTTGTAAGATTCGCGCTTGAACACCTTTATATTTTCCCGCCATGTTAGCGCCATTGTCATACGACTGTCCTCTACAGTCTGAAAGTATGAGACCATCTTTGCTTAATCTACTTAAAATTTCGTCTGTAAGCCCACTGCCGGATTTTTCATCGGTTTTTATAAAAGCTAAGAAACTTTCTTCAACTATACACTTGCCATTATTTATATTTACGTAGCGCACAATTTCTGACATTTGTTCTTTGTGGCTGATATCTGGAGAACAATCAAAGGAGATACTGTAATATTTTGCTTTCAGGATTTGCGTTATAATTTTATTTTTGACTGCAGATCCTAGTGCAGTAATTATTTCATTTTGTATAGTAGGTGAGAAGTATGAAACACTTCCTTTTGCAATAGTGGACACGTGCTCTTTCAATTCTGGATTGTGTTTGGCCAAGAGTTCTATAGTACTCAAAAATACTCCAGATTTTCGATGTCCAATTTGTTCAACTCCTCCTCTCAGAGCCAAATTGTTTTTGGCACAGAAGAGTACTACGTCTATTACCACCTTCAGAACGTATCTCCACTTGTTTTTTTCTGCAGATATGCTACTTTGCAACGCGTTGTCTAAAGTTTTACCTTTTATCAGTCGAATTTCAATTTCTTTCCATGTTACAAAGCATTTACGGTGTTCTAAAGTGTTCTCATGATCTCCTATCCTTGGGTTTAAATGTTTCCAATCACGGAAACCTTTTGAAAATATTGTGTCTTTCGTGCCAAATAATAAACAGGGAAAACAAAATATAGATTTGACTTTTTCACTGTAAATGAGCCACTTTCTTTCTATTTTTTCATTATTTGACAAGGTCTTTTGAAACCAATCAGCGGAAAAAGTTCTACCATCATCATTAATTGAGAGTCTAAAATCGCACTCTCTTCCTTGCTCTGGTCCATGTTCAATGAGGCAACACCTAATCTTGTCATCTATCTTGCACCATGATTTACAGTCATTAAAATCTATGCACTTTGTCTTATCAAAACCGGCATCTTCCGAATCTAAAATAGCGTCTGAAAAAAGCGTTTTTAAGACTATGAATTAGCGCTAATGCTGTACTGTCATTGAAATGCATTGTTGAAAATTTTGATTTTAGATTTTACAACACAACATTTTCAAATATTTCAGATATCATTACACTTTTGTATACTTGAACATATTAAAATTCTAAATTTCTTTAATTTGATTACTTGGCTTTTTGAGTAACACCAGAAATTCTCACTCAGAAACCTAGTCATTTTATAAAGAATATGATTTTTTATTGCCAAGTGATTTTGTTCAAGCTTTACCAAGATATCAATTTTTTTAGTGAATAATTCAATAAATTTAAATTAAAAAAATATATATATTATTTAAGTTAAGAACTAGGAATGTTCTTAACTTAAATAATATATATATTTTTAACTTAACATTAAATAAATAATCTATTATGTAATCAGTTCAAGACGTAAGACATACCATGACTTTCTTTTTCTTCAAAATCTGCTTCAATTCATCATTTTCTTCGTGTCTATCCTGTGGAACATCACAATCTTCTATGGAAGAAGGTGTGGTGTCAGTTTGTAAATGCGACGTACTAGCTGCGCACACGCTGGCGCTACTTTGTTTTGGTTTCGGCAGTATCCATTTACTTAATGTTTGGGCTAAATTTGTTTGTTCCTCCTTGCGTGCACTTCTGTTCTTACGGAATTCAGAACCAGATGGTTTTTTTGGTCGTGACATTCTAAATAAACACAGCTTATAACTTAAATAATGTATTTGTCTTCTTACAATATTTATTTATATTGAAAAATAATAGTGGACTGTCTAAAGCTTCTACGTACGCTCTGGTCTAAAGTTCCCAACTGAATGAAGATATGTTTCATCTTTTGTGCTATTATTCTGACTGCTTCTCTCCGAAATTCCTATTTTTCGGTCGCAACAACCGCTAATCGTGGCGCGAGTTGCTTTAACTCGGGATAGGATGGTTTGTTGCCTGCTCAGGGTCCAATAATGCACTACGAGGATCATGATGATGCGCTCGCCCGAGAATTTTCTATATCTCGGTCGCAACAACCGCTAATCGTGGCGCGAGTTGCTTTAACTCGGGATAGGATGGTTTGTTGCCTGCTCAGGGTCCAATAATGCACTACGAGGATCATGATGATGCGCTCGCCCGAGAATTTTCTATATCTCGGTCGCAACAACCGCTAATCGTGGCGCGAGTTGCTTCAACTCGGGATAGGATGGTTTGTTGCCTGCTCAGGGTCCAATAATGCACTACGAGGATCATGATGATACGCTTGCCCGAGAATTTTCTATATCTCGGTCGCAACAACCACTAATCGCGGACCACTCTTGGTCCGTAAATGCACAATTTTTATTTTCCGATGCCCAGTGGTATGTATAAATTTTTCTAGTATCTATGAATATTGCGCCCCCCCCCGGGGCTGCGCCCCTGGCGGGCGCCCCGCTTGTCACCCCCTAGCTACGACGCTGTGTAGCGTTGCCAGATGTGGTGAAGTTAAAAGAAATTAAATTTTTTTTGTGTAGACTTTTTAAATGTGAGGAAATTAGGTAGTTTTGTTTGTAATATTTATTAAGTTTATGTTTATGTACATATGTTATGATGGAAAACATCATTATTAGTACAATATCTAGGTATGTAAGTTAAATTTTAAGAAGATAGGTCAGGGGTATTTTGCAATTTAAAGATAAGGATAGGAGATACTACGGATAATAGTTTTTTTTTATAGATATGAATTGGAATAGTTATCTCACTCAGATGTAGAGGTAACTATATACTTATATAGAAATTGAAGACGGGTTGACCTTAATAGGATTTCATGGTCATTGAAAAGTAAAATCAGAGTGCGAAGAATAAAGTAAACGGCCATTGCGCTTTTGAATTCAAAATTCAAATATACTTATATAGTTTTGATAATTTTTTTTGAGTGGATCTCGGAAATATTTTCTTTTAATAATCCATTCAAGTTTAATTCAAAGGATCAAGTGAGAGAATTTGGAAAGTAAGGATTCAAGGAAACGAACCGCGAATATTTCAAGAAGATTATAAGGAAACTGCAGAGATATACTTACCGCATTATTGAAAGTGCAGAGGTTCGGGTTCTTCTTTCTGGAACTGTCTGGAGCGGTATCTGTGGGCCTGAGCCTCTGCCATTTTTTTTTCTTTTGTCTCAACATCAGTGGAAACCTTTTTATTGTGAGAAAGCGTACTTTTGTAACTAATCAAAAGCATAGTCTTTGTCCGCACAAGGATCCAAAAGTGCTCTGGATTTTAATTATATATATCCGTGTGTGTATATAAATTATAAGTCACAAGAGGATTTATATCTCAACAAATGTAGATCGGTGCAAAGAAGAAGTTTCGCTGAGCAGAAAAGAAAAGAAAAGTGTGAAAAAAAAGACAAACTTTAAAAGAATTTTTTTTTATTTGATTTCTCAATTTCTTTTTTTTTTTGTAAAGAATTCAGTTCTCCATATTTGTGTTTTTTTTTGGTTAAATTTTATTTTTTTTGTAATTAGCTTGGAAAAGTGATTTTTTTTTATTGTGGTTGCTGATTTAATAATCATCTTCTGAAAATCAACAAAGCCCAAAGTGCTCCAGTTCTTCGACGTGCTGCCGGCAGGACATCGAGGGACCAGAAAAAACTGTAAGTCCTAAATATTGCGACCGAAAAAAAAGTCCTTTTAAAAATTGTTAAATTCAGTGACAAATAATCCTGAGTCATCTTTTCCAACTAGGTATATAGGTTAAATTTTTTTTATTACATTTTATTAGATTTTAAGAGTTTGAATTTTAAAATTTTAGTTAAATAGTTTAATTAAGAGCAGGAGAGCTCAATTTTTTTATGAAAATTCATAAAATAAAAATTTATAAAGTTGAATGAAAGGATTTGTGTTATGAATTGCTAAATTTCTTATAGCTAAGGGTGTGTGGAGGCGGACAAAGCCGTCCTGATGTCGTTTCCGGTAGTATGACTTGACCAACTGACTTTACGTAACAAACAGTTTTCGACTGGTTGGTCATTTTAGGGGTTATTTCTGAACATCGGCCATGGAAATAACGTTCGGATGTATCTTTCAGATACTTGGGTGGGTTGGCCAGGCCTTCGTCAATAACATCTGACGAGCGCTTGGAATTCAGTAGTACGATATCTGGAGGGAGATAAAAAAAGTAAAGTGCTTTAGTTTTACGGTTTAGATTAAGGTAGAGTTAAGAGATTATATAAGTTCAAATTCGTACCAACGAATTTGACTTTGGTGGAGGTGATTTTATTTCATTTTTTTTTATTATCTTTGGTGATGGGTTTCATATTATTATTATTTTTGGTGGTGGAACTTCATTTTTTTTATTATTATTCAGAATTTTAGGTAGGTTTAGTTAGGTTAGTTTAATCTTAAAAGCACTATACTTACATATTCCTTCAGGTAGCGTCAAAGTCCTTCGATTTGTGGTAACTTTTCATACCTTTTAACGTAGCATCATTCCTTGTCCAAACTCCTCTTCCTTTCCTATAACTTTCTTCTTTTTCTGGCACGATAATTTTGATTGTCGAGCAGGAGGGATAAGTGGAAGCGGCAAAGAACCACCCCCATTTCCGTCGAGCATAGCCGTGCAACGACAAGCGTACCGCCGCCCTTCTACTGTCCCAAAGTAAGTCCCCCGTGGAACCCTGACTCGCAACAATGGCGCCCAACGAAACCTTACGGATTCGAGGCCCAAAATAACTTCAAGGAGACGATTTTCTTTTTGAAGGTCGTCACCTTGGACTTGTTTTGGCCTCTCGCGTTTTTTATTTTTTTTTTATTATTTTTATTTTTTTTACTTTCCTATTTTTTTTACAAATCAGGGACGCACTTTTGGTAGTGTCACAGATCTTGAACGGCTGTCCAATCTTCAGGCCTTAGCCAGGAGATCTTGTGAGGTAGTCCAAGGTTTGTGATAACGCCAGAAGTGGAACAAAGTCGTAGGATTTCAGGCTTTTGCTGCCCATAGAGTCAGGTTAAACCAGACTCTTTGTGAGGTAAAAGTTCTGGATCTGAAAACTTTGTTCGTGTGGAGGTTTTTTCTGAACTCATAGCCATCCTTCTATCAGGCTATACGCCAGGTAGTAAGATGTGGTTATGGGAGAGGGATTAACCAAAGCACACACTGAATTTCAGGCGCACCAGTCGCAATTCAGACAGACAAAACTAACGATTAACTAGGACAACTACCGGAGTTGCAGAGGGAAAGGAAAACTTTGCCAACTTCACACACCTTAGCGCATTCATATATACATACTTTTGTTTTTTTTTATCAATCCTTTTTTTTTTGCAAACGTTATTTTTTATCTTTATTTTGGAAAACAATTTTTTTTATATTTTTTTATCATTCTTTTTATTCAATTTTTCAATTCCTTTTTTTATAATTTTTTTTATCATTATTTTTTTTTTATTTTTAACATTTTTATATTTCTTTATATTGAATTTTTATCAATTTTTTTTTATTTTTGAAATTCATTCATTTTGAACTTTGCGTTTGTTTTTAAACGTTAATTTCAAGAATTTTTCTTTTTCAAGTTTTTTTTCGTTGCTCTAGCGAAGTTTTTTTTTAAATTTTTGTTTATTAGTCAATTTTGAATTTTCCTTAGTTGGTTTTGTTTATTTTTTTTTTTGAAAAAAAAAATGGCAGAGGGTGGGAAAAATACCGACACGATTCCGAAATCTGCGGGCCTCTGCTCAACACAAAACGCTCAAACGAACGACATGGACAAGACTTACGAAGACATTACAAACATAATACGAAACCTGAGCGTTACGAACAACACTAACCCCAACATACTACAACAAACTTATACGGAAACTAACGCGACGGAGTCATTTGATGACTCACACCTACAAAATTATAACAACGAAAACAGAACATACCCTACACAAACGTTTACCAACGAACGCGACAAATTACTACAAGAAACGCAAGAACTTCAACGAGAACGAGACCGACTACTAAGACAACAACAAGACAGAGACTTACATCATTCTGTAGCTGGAGACGATAGAGGTGGAATGTCTCAAGGACCTTCCACTTCCTTCTCTCTAGCTACGGAAGATTTTTACGACAGGATGCAACAAATTGCCTCTGTGACTGTCAGAGAGAGTCAAACCAAGACGCTTGGAATTCTGGCAGAGGGTTTAACCGACGTCATGAAGCTTGTCGACAAGAATATGCAAGCAGTACATTCCAAGCTAAATACTTTGGAACTCTCTATGGCAAGTCACGGGGACAATACATTTAAACGAGACATCGGACAAGACTCAACTTTTCAACAAGACAACTTTTACAACCCACACTCTCAACAAGACATTAACAATACAACAAGACAAAACATTAAAGTCAAACATGACCCACGACAAGACTCAACGTTTGAACGAAACACTACATTCAAACCACAACCAAGACAAAGTACAACTTTTACACGAGATGCTACGGACGGTTCGTACCAACAAAACTTTAACAATACAATTAAACAAAACACTACTTACAGACAAGACAATATGTACGAACCAACTTACAGACAAAATCCTGTACACGACATAAACTACAACCCAACGACTAGACGGACTTTCCACTCGGAGGTGGTTCAGCCGACGCAGCCTTTACCACATCCGTCGAATCAGTCCTCTTTTGTGAACATCAATCGTAGGGTTGATGTTCATAAATGGGGGATCAAATTCGATGGATCGTCGAAGGGTTTGTCGGTTGAGAGTTTCCTCTTTCGAGTGGAAACCCTACAAAAGAAGAGCGGACTGAGTGATGAGCAGCTGTTCGCAGGTTTCCATCACCTTGTCTCGGGTCCTGCAGAAAGATGGTTTTGGCAGTTTTAGGAGGAGAACCAGGGCGATTACATGCTAAATTATTTCGATTTGAAATCAGAACTCATTCGTCAATTTAAAAATAGCAAGCGTGACCATGAAATTCTTAGGGCAATCATGGATAGGAAGCAGCAATCCCACGAGACATTCGACGAATTCTACGCGGATATACGGGGATTGACATTGCAAATGCAATCAAGGCCTTCGGAAGGCGATTTAGTTTCGATGGTGAGGGCTAATATTAAAGATAGGGTAGCCACTTTAATTTTTGGTTGTGCAATAGGGAGTATCAGGGAATTAAGAGATGAGTGTAGAAGAGCTGAGGAATTTTTAAATGCAAAAGATTTGAAAATGAAAAGGTTTGTTCACGAGGTAGAAGTAGATGGAGGAGGATTCTCTCAAGATAGGAATAAGTTTGATAGTGAGTTTGAGGTTGAATTAGGGATAGATGCAATAAGACAAAACAGACTAGAAAGAAGGACTTATGACACACATAACACTGAACAGGGAAAGAGGACGGATCTTTCGGGAGCGACTCCGCAAGCTGCAGGTGTTTGCCCTTCAACATTCCATACATTAACATGTTTTTGTTGTAGACAGGGCAACATCTCCTTTAAGTGCGCAGCTTGTCAGGGAAACTTGAACGTCGGCAGTGCACCCGGGAACAAGCCGCCGACGACGAAGCCTGTCCCGGAAGATCAAATAAGACAGAAGAACCTGGAAAAATAAAAATTTTAAAAAGAGATCATAAGACTGAAATAGAGAAAACTTACCAGAATCAAGAAAAGCTTCCAATAAAGAGTCTTCACCAAAGAATGCAAGATTACGAGGAAGCTAGAAGAAGAATATTTGGTGAAGAAGTTGTTACAACAGTAGAGAAATCAAGAAATTATAAAAAGATATTAAGGCTAAGGGAGAAATGTGCAATATTTAGACGAAGAAAGAGTCAAATTGAAGCTTCAATCTTGACGATTTCGGATGATAATAGGCCATATGTTAAAGTGCAATTGGGGGGTGTAGAATTTTTAGGTTTATTAGACAGTGGAGCGTCAGTTACATGTTTAGGGAATGGGGCAATAGATTTCATAAATAGGAAAAATATTCAGATTTCGAAAATGAACAACCAAATTAGAACTGCAGATGGAAGCCATCAGAAGATAGAGGGTAGTTTCAAATCGATTGTCTCGTGGGGTGGCAAATCCCATGAATTGGAAATTTTCGTTGTCCCAAGTCTTCAACAACCTCTATATCTGGGTGTAGATTTTTGGAGTAGGTTTAAAATAGCTCCCAATATCGTCAGCGAGATTGCCGTACCTCCGTCATCAAAGGAACAGCCTGCTTTTCGCGACCTTTCTCTAGCGGAAGCACAACAGCTGGAGAGAATCAAGTTACTGTTTCCCTCCTTTGCTACACTTGGGCTGGGTAAGACAAGCCTAGAAGAGCATATAATTGAAGTGGATGACGAACAAATTCCCATTAAGCAAAGGCACTACCCAGTTTCGACAGTCGTACAGAAGCTCTTGTACGAAGAACTTGATAGAATGTTGGCACTGGGTGTAATAGAGGAGAGTAACAGTGCTTGGAGTTCTCCAGTAGTTTTAGTGAGAAAAGGTGGCAAAAGCCGACTGTGCCTAGATTCACGGAAGGTTAATGCTTGGACGAAGAAGTTTGCTTATCCTCTTCCTCATATTGAGGGGATAATAAGCCGACTTCAGGATACTAAATTTATCTCCAGTATCGACTTGAAGGATACGTTTTGGCAGATCCCTCTGGAGGAGAAATCAAGAGAGAAGACGGCTTTTACAGTCCCTGGTCGACCGTTATATCAATTCACGGTTATGCCGTTTGGGTTGTGTAACGCTGCCCAGAGAATGTCTAAGCTTATGGATAAAGTCATTCCTGGTCGTCTTCGACAGAATGTCTTTGTCTATCTCGATGACCTTTTGATTTGTTCTCCAGACTTCCAAACGCATATTCAGGTACTGGAGGAAGTTGCCGTATGCTTGCGTCAAGCTGGCTTGACGATAAACGTCGAAAAAAGTAAGTTCTGTTTCAAGGAAATCAAGTATTTAGGTTACGTTGTTGGAGACGGCTGCATACGGACTGACAAGGACAAAGTATCGGCGGTCGAAGAGTTTCCAGTGCCCAAGACACCGAAACAACTCCGAAGGTTCCTTGGCATGACGGGGTGGTATAGGCGATTTATGCCAAACTATGCCACTATTGCCGCCCCTATGACCGATTGCTTGAAGAAAGAACAGACTTTTGAAATGACTGACGAAGCACTGACTGCATTTCAACTACTCAAAAAGAGTTTAGTTACAGCTCCCATACTGACAAATCCAGACTTTTCAAAACATTTCTACATACAATGTGACGCTTCAACTTCAGGTGTAGAGAGTGTGATCTTTCAGATGGACGAAGAGAAAAATGAACGACCCATAGCATTCATGTCTCAGAAGCTGAATTCCGCTCAGCGGAATTACACAGTGACTGAACTTGAGTGCTATGCAGCCGTTTTATCGGTAAAGAAGTTCAGGGCTTATGTGGAGGGTTTACCCTTTACTATCATTACCGATCACGCAAGTCTAAAGTGGCTTATGACGCAAAAAGACCTTGGAGGACGTTTAGCCCGTCGGAGTTTTTAGCTCCAAGGTTTTGACTTCGTAATCGAGCATAGAAAGGCTGTCCAAAATGTAGTCCCTGATACTCTCTCAAGAATTCATATGGAAGAGATCACGACCGAAGATTTAACACCAGAAGTTGACTTTAACTCACCATATTTCTCTTCTGAGGAATATGTTGAGCTAAAGAAAATAATTGCACGCGACCAAGACAGACTTCCTAATATTTGTATATCAGACGGATTTGTTTATAAACGAACAGACATACGAACAGGCGACGCAATACAAGACGACCGAGCATGGAAGCTATGGGTTCCTAAAGAGTTGTGTGAAGGGCTGTTGATAGCAGCACACGATGCACCTTCGTCAGGACATGGTGGTATATCGAAAACCCTGTCAAAATTACGGCAAAAATATTTTTGGCCGGGGATGGCCACCGATGTTCAGAAGTGGGTACGATCGTGTGACACATGCAAAACAAGTAAGTCTGTCAACATAACGACTCGGCCGCCGATGGGACAACAGACAATTCCTGAACAACCATTCCAACGCCTATATATTGATTTCCTTGGACCGTATCCAAGAACTAAACAGGGTAATACGCATATTTTTATAGTATTAGACCATTTTAGTAAGTATGTATTTTTGAAAGCAATACGAAAAGCAACGTCATCTGAGGTAGTTAAATTCTTAGAAGAAAATGTGTTTCATGTATTTGGTGTTCCAGAATATGTTCATTCTGACAACGGAAAACAGTTCGTATCGGAATTGTTTTCCAGTTTCTTAAATCGTTATGGAGTTAAACATGTACGTACTGCATTTTACTCTCCCCAAGCAAACGCTTCCGAGAGAGTAAACCAATCAGTATTGTCCAAAATTCGATCCTACCTTGGTAGTGATCAAAAACATTGGGATCAACACGTAAGCAACGTTGCATTTTCTCTGCGAAGTGTTGTGCACGATGCAATAAGTGTTGAGCCTTTCTACGCTGTCTTTGGAACTCCCATGATCCAACACGCCAAGACGTACGATCTCTTGAGAAAGTTAAATCTAGTCAAAGATTCAAGAATCGAAATTCTTAACAAAGAAGATCGTTTAGAGCTCATTCGAGCAAAAATATTTGAAAACTTAAAAATTGCACATGAGAAAACTAAAAAGGTATATAATACCAGAAGTAGGGATGTGCAATACAAAACTGGACAGGTAGTTTTCCGCAGAAACTTTAAACAAAGTAGCAAAGCGGAAAACTATAACGCAAAATTAGGAAAAAAATTCCTAAAATCAATAATTTTAAAACCGGTTGGGAATTCCATCTACGTGGTAGGTAACCTCAATGGTGAAAAAGTAGGAACCTTTCACGCAAAAGACCTACATATCTAATTATGTGTTGAAAAGTGACGCACTCAGATGATGTTGCTTTCGACAAACTGTGATATTAGGATAGTGTATTAAATGTTAGTATAGTATAGTGTATACTAAGTATTATTTGTAGTCACAGTTTGTTTATTTTAATTATTTATTTATCTTATTTTTACCTGTGATATTTTTATCTTTAGTTTAAGTATAGTTTATCTATTTACATTTATTTATCTGTGATATTTTTACCTTTAGTTTAAGCATATTGTATATTTATTTTTTCTTAATCTGTGATAATTTTGATGAGTCAAAAGTACCTGATTTAGTTTAAGCATAGTTTATTTATTGATATTCTTTTATCTGTGATATTTATCTTTAGTTTAAGAATAGTTTATTTATTTACGTTTCTATATATCTGTGATATTTTAACTTAGATTAAGCATAGCATATTTATTTTTCTTTATCTGTGATACCTTTAACTTAGTTAAGTATAGTTTATTTATTCATTTTATGTTATGTGTTAAATTTTGGTCATCTATTTTTTTTAGGTATTTTTGTGTTAGTTAAGATGTGCTAGCTACTTCTACTTTCCTCACATTCATGTCCGAAAAGTTGTAATAAGAATGACAAAGTTTCTTCATGTAAGAAAACTCTGTGCAATATAAGAATAGAGCATGAGACAAACAAATCTCAGGTAGTGGGCTCAGCCACACGTACCAAAGACCTTAGATTCTAACTAAAATAACAAACAAAGCTAATGCTTGGAAATTTTCTACTTTTTTTTACGCCGTAAGTGACGTCACGACCACTCCATCACTTCCAGCGAGCCTGTTACGCGAGAATTTCCAGAATTAGCTTACCTGGTCAAATCCAAAAGGCTGGTCAATCTCCAGGACCTGGTAGCCACACAATCCGAGTGATTGTATAATATATTATATGTATATACCATCCACTACCACTGGACGGAAACGCCGTCTGCTTGCCGCTTGCTGCGGCGGTGAAAAAAAAAAAATAAATCCTAGGTTGGATCCTTTTCTTTTTTTTGTTGGTTTTTTTTTGTTTATTCTCCTTTTTTGCTCCTTCCTGTTGGCCCCATATACCTACATAAAATCTGAAAGAAAACAAAATTAGTAAAATTGGTCTTTCAAAATTAAATAGGTACATAATACAGAAATACCTACCAATATTCTGATTGTCGTGTTCTGAAAAATTCAATGTGACAACACAAGAAACTTTTCAGAACCAACATGCACATTGAAAACATTTGCAATTTCAAAAATTGTTATTCCTAAATGTTCTCGATACATTATAGAACAAATTTGAATAACAATATTTGAAATCTAAACATTTAAAATTAATAAATTTAAATAATTAATACGCACCTTCTATGTTTTGTTGGAATTCCGGCTTGTTTATGTTTGGTTTTGACACTTATTATTTGTCTTGTTTATTACGTTTGATGTTTACTCTTTTATTTGCGCAGACGAAAGTGGTTACCTATCTTCCTCGCACCTGAAGGAAAGGGGGTCAGGTAAACCAAAGAAATTTCGCTCAGTTTGAAAAGTCAAATATAAATGAGATGTAGCGTTGCCAGATGTGGTGAAGTTAAAAGAAATTACATTTTTTTTGTGTAGACTTTTTAAATGTGAGGAAATTAGGTAGTTTTGTTTTTAATATTTATTAAGTTTATGTTTATGTATGTTATGATGGAAAACATCATTATTAGTGCAATATCTAGGTATGTAAGTTAAATTTTAAGAAGATAGGTCAGGGGTATTTTGCAATTTAAAGATAAGGATAGGAGATACTACGGATAATAGTTTTTTTTTATAGATATGAATTGGAATAGTTATCTCACTCAGATGTAGAGGTAACTATATACTTATATAGAAATTGAAGACGGGTTGACCTTAATAGGATTTCATGGTCATTGAAAAGTAAAATCAGAGTGCGAAGAATAAAGTAAACGGCCATTGCGCTTTTGAATTCAAAATTCAAATATACTTATATAGTTTTGATAATTTTTTTTGAGTGGATCTCGGAAATATTTTCTTTTAATAATCCATTCAAGTTTAATTCAAAGGATCAAGTGAGAGAATTTGGAAAGTAAGGATTCAAGGAAACGAACCGCGAATATTTCAAGAAGATTATAAGGAAACTGCAGAGATATACTTACCGCATTATTGAAAGTGCAGAGGTTCGGGTTCTTCTTTCTGGAACTGTCTGGAGCGGTATCTGCGGGCCTGAGCCTCTGCCATTTTTTTCTTTTGTCTCAACATCAGTGGAAACCTTTTTATTGTGAGAAAGCGTACTTTTGTAACTAATCAAAAGCATAGTCTTTGTCCGCACAAGGATCCAAAAGTGCTCTGGATTTTAATTATATATATCCGTGTGTGTATATAAATTATAAGTCACAAGAGGACTTAAATCTCAACAAATGTAGATCGGTGCAAAGAAGAAGTTTCGCTGAGCAGAAAAAAAAAGTGTGAAAAAAAAAGACAAGCTTTAAAAGAATTTTTTTTTATTTGATTTCTCAATTTCTTTTTTTTTTTGTAAAGAATTCAGTTCTCCGTATTTGTGTTTTTTTTTGGTTAAATTTTATTTTTCTTGTAATTAGCTTGGAAAAGTGATTTTTTTTTATTGTGGTTGCTGATTTAATAATCATCTTCTGAAAATCAACAAAGCCCAAAGTGTTCCAGTTCTTCGACGTGCTGCCGGCAGGACATCGAGGGACCAGAAAAAACTGTAAGTCCTAAATATTGCGACCGAAAAAAAAGTCCTTTTAAAAATTGTTAAATTCAGTGACAAATAATCCTGAGTCATCTTTTCCAACTAGGTATATAGGTTAATTTTTTTTTTATTACATTTTATTAGATTTTAAGAGTTTGAATTTTAAAATTTTAGTTAAATAGTTTAATTAAGAGCAGGAGAGCTCAATTTTTTTATGAAAATTCATAAAATAAAAATTTATAAAGTTAAATGAAAGGATTTGTGTTATGAATTGCTAAATTTCTTATAGCTAAGGGTGTGTGGAGGCGGACAAAGCCGTCCTGATGTCGTTTCCGGTAGTATGACTTGACCAACTGACTTTACGTAACAAACAGTTTGCGACTGGTTGGTCATTTTAGGGGTTATTTCTGAACATCGGCCATGGAAATAACGTTCGGATGTATCTTTCAGATACTTGGGTGGGTTGGCCAGGCCTTCGTCAATAACATCTGACGAGCGCTTGGAATTCAGTAGTACGATATCTGGAGGGAGATAAAAAAAGTAAAGTGCTTTAGTTTTACGGTTTAGATTAAGGTAGAGTTAAGAGATTATATAAGTTCAAATTCGTACCAACGAATTTGACTTTGGTGGAGGTGATTTTATTTCATTTTTTTTTATTATCTTTGGTGATGGGTTTCATATTATTATTATTTTTGGTGGTGGAACTTCATTTTTTTTATTATTATTCAGAATTTTAGGTAGGTTTAGTTAGGTTAGTTTAATCTTAAAAGCACTATACTTACATATTCCTTCAGGTAGCGTCAAAGTCCAGCTCTGTTGCGGATCCGCATTGGATTTGGACGCTTATGCCTCCGATCTTGCGAAACGTTTGCATCCCTACAACTGGAGTTACGTTTTGGTCTTCTTCGAGTCTTCAGCTTCATCAGTTCGAGTTATTTTTATCAACATTGAAGATATAAAGGAGTGCGATTACACATCCATCTCAACAAAAACAAAAATTCACTTGAGTATCATTTTTTCAATTTTACTTTATTATTAGTATATCTGTATGGTAGATGTAGTTATTTTAGATTTATATAAAAGTGCTTATTATTTTTGATCCATGAAACTATATGAAAGATAATCTTTAGACTCGATTTTGAAACTTAATTACCTAATATTAACGCGTTTAGCTTTACATTTTGCTGCCTACGGTTAACGCAAAATTACTGGCTTGTGCTACAGATTCGATAAAATATTCAGTTTTTTTTTTGAATATTAATAATTTACTATCGCGAGACTTTTTTTTTCTGAACTGCGAACTAATTTTGGCAAAACTTTGGAATATATTGCTGAATCTGAAATCAACCACGGATAGCCTGGTAACTATCTGACATTTGTCTTCGTCCTTTAGTGTAGTATGTTATGTGAAATTGTGTTTTCCTTACTTTGGTGTGTCCAAGTATCCAATTGGCAACCAACCCCAGAGTCACTAAGACTCCTCACGCCAATCATCAATTATCTTGCTAGGGATATAAACTCCCTACCCCGCTGTATAGCTGGGAAACTGCATCTTGTGAATACGTGATATCAAGTTGCAACAACAATAAATCATTGAATAAATTTTGAAAATACAGATAAATATTTTTGAAAATACGACATTAGATAGGAGCAGTGCACTTCTTCATCTAGGTATTTAAGATTTTTTAAACTATATTGATTTTTGAAACATATTTAACTATATTGCAATTTATTGATATCATATACGAACTGTATATGCATTTATTTCCAACTTTTACTTTTCAGCGACCCTCCCTGATATTGGCCTGAATATTGATTCTTCAGTTTGATATAGTCATTTTTACTATTCAACATTTTTTCCTTATCATCCTTCTGACACTTTAAGAAACCTTGTTGTGTTCTAGTGTTTATTAAGTGTACAACCTTCCTTTATTTGTTTTTCTGAATTGTTTGCAATTCACTCCACCCATTGGATTCCATTGGCTTCCATTGTGTTCTCACTTACCTTTTTCTTCAATTAGCATGGTACTATTTGCCATCTTGTTATGGTTTTGTTTGTGTGGTATACCTACCTGATGCCAACAAACCTCCTTTAGTGATGTTAATCATTGTAAACCTTATCGGTTTCAATATACTCATTCCAGGTATTCATACCTGACACGTTTTTGCACTCAGCCCTTCGTTGGCTTTGGAATTAGTTTTGACTTTACGTTACCTTGTGTTAATACACTACCTGTGTTCACACTTATCAATCTATTATTCTTGTAAGAAGTTAATAATAGATATATTGTTGATCCTTTGTTGTGATTGTTGTATGTTTTGGTTTAGGTCAAACGGAAGTGACGGTTTATGACTCCGTTATTCCCGCCTATTGTCAGTAAATTATATATGGCTTAATTTGAGATATCTTATCTAGTTTTGACTACAATTTCGTTGCGGTTGAGTATCTCAATCTGAAATTCGATATAAATTCGATAAATTCTTTTCGAAATCGGTTTACTTAAATATAATTACAATATTGACAGCATTTAAAAGCCGCTGTGGCCTAATTGTTTTACTTCGTATTGATTTAAAATTGTTTCATTGTCGTGATCTACGTTTTTGTACGCGTGATTATCTTTAGTATTAATTTTACTTTACTTGAATTTTTAAAAAGATTATCGACCTTTTTATCTTTCGAGATTTACTTAATTACATTACCCTTCTGGTATTTAAATTCGGTATTATCAAGATTGAATCTTGATTATCGACTTTGTATTTGATAAATATACTTTTGTAATCGATTTGATATCGGTTGTTCTTTCGGTCGTATAAAATATTAGAAATTTTGACTTAAATATATTATAAGTATTTAGGAAATAATTATCCTGTTAGTATTAAGAATTTAACAAATAAAATTTTTGTATGATTATAGTAATTGAAACTTCTTGCAGTCTTCATTTATCTAGTTGATTTTGATGCAGACTTTCTTTCAGTTTTTTTCTATGAGTCATAAGAATTTAGTTAATATGGAATAGGTTATTAAGGTCCGATGGGGGTTGTATAGAACTCTCTCTCCCACACATTTTCATGAACGGTGGAGCATTTCTGGTATAGGATGTTTGGGTTAGTTTAAGTTTAGAATAGAGATTTAGTAATGTAGGTCAGGCTTGACCTACATTCATGTTAAGGGGCTTCTTCATAATATTCCTTTTTCTGTCATAGAGAAGCCAAGGTTCTTAGAGGGAGTTGATCCTCTTTGAAATGGGTGGGTTAAGAGACAGGGGTTGTCGTCTACACCATAGACAACCCGACACCAGGTCAAACACTTCGCTCCTGCACTCTACATAACATTTGAGCATGGTAGAGACGAGGGTATAGTCAGCTCTAGATATCTTCTGACATCTAAAGATATCATAGTTAGAAACTATTCAGTGTGGTCAAAGATATTTGTGGTTACGGAAATTTTTCTACGTCGGAAACTCCTTATGAAGTGCAGACTAAAATTTTACTTTTCGAAATAATCAATATAAAAGCCCTCCTCTGTTAGGGTATCTCTGATCGAAATGGTCTAAGGGATAGTCAATTGCATCGAAGAGAACATAGTATCAAGTGCCGCGGGCCTTAGTCCAGATAGAAAGGGATATATCAACATCCGTATCCAGATATGCAGGGTAAGAACTTCTAGCACCGTCGCGATCCCACAGCAAGGACTCACCTCCCTTCCGCTCTTGAGCGGAGCAGGGCAATGCTGCATATCGACGCGGTTGTCGATCGGCGACAACCTCAATTTGCCTCTCGGGTCAATGCCCTCCAGTACGTGTAGTGGACTGAAGAGTAGTACGGGGTAGGGGAATTGAGGGATAAGAAATTCGACTTACTATTTTTATTTTCTTCTATACCAACCGAGTTCGAGAAGGTTATGAGATTCTGCTTTCGTCATTTCCCATGACACATGGAGGCAATAGGCCTTTGTGACTGGCGAGGACTAGGGCAGTGGCGATTCCTCTCAGTTGGCTAGGTTGGCTGCGCCAACCCAAAAATAAATATACCTAAATGCAATTCATATTATATGTATCATGCAATAATATTTTGCGTACAAAATACAAACCTGATTGAGTTTTTTAAAAACCCATGTGTTTACCTAATTACAACAAAACATTTTTCATTCAAATAAAACTAACCGCAGCAATCTCGTGACTTTTTAGTCCCATGCAAAATGTCTCAATTCAATTCAATTCAATTTGGCTTTATTCTGACTTAGAAGATACATATTTACAATTATTAGAATATACTATAATGTTTATAAAGTCTTTAATCAGAATAAGTAGAGGCATCTTTATATTAGTAAACTAATTGAGATGATGCCACATTAAGAATAAACTTTGTGTGGGGTGTACAAAGAATAATAAAATATAAAACATGAGTACAAAGTAAAAAGGTAGAAAAATGTTGTTAGAAAGAAAAGCAAAAATTAACATAATAATATCAAAACTACACTTAAAATGCAAATTAAAATTAGAAGGAAGAATGTATACATATTTTATATAGTTACTTTTTTTTTTTTTTTTTTTTTTTTTTTTTTTTTGTATTGTTTTTTATTTGCTTATATCGTTCTAAAGTAACAAATAATTTTTTTTTTTTTTTTTATTTTTTATTATTTTTTTTTTTTTTTTTTTTTTTTTTTTTTTACTATATAAGGTAGTGTATCAGACTTTCAATCTGTTGATGGTCAAACCCAAGAAGCCAAGATTTTATTTTTTCTGTGAAGGTGAACAATTTTCTCATTGTCCGAATTTCAAACGGAAGTGTATTGAAAAGTTTACAAGAAAGAATGGAGTAAAAGTTTCTGTAGCTTGTAGTGCGAAAGACTGGAATACTTACAAAATACAATGTATTACTTCGTAGACTACGACCATTGGATATTGGACTTTGCAAATATCCTCCTCTTATAAAAAATACCTTTAAGACTTTGAAGTAATACAAGTGTCTAACTGGAAGAATTCGCAAACATCTAAATAGATCCATTGTGTGTGCAAGTCTATGAGATTTACATACTTTCCTAATGGCTGCTTTTTGCATTAGAGTGAGTTGTTGAAGTTTGTTAAGGTACGCACCACCCCAACAGCCATATTGCAATTTTGATTGAAAAATTCCATAATAAATTGTTTTAAGCAAGTTTGTGGAGCAAAATTTTTGCAATCTATACAGACAGCGGGTGGCTGAAAAAAGATATTGTTTTAAATTAGATATGTGCTTAGACCAATTTAAATTTTGATCAATAGTTACACCTAAGTATTTGAACGTATCAACATTATCAATTTTAAAACAAGAGTCACTGCAGTCAAGATTGAAGTGGAAAGATGGACTTCGTAGAAGGTGACAGTTACTTATTATTAAGTTGTATTTTAGGCAGTCAAAAGAGTGAAAAGTTATATTAAGATCCGTATATTCCTGAGCTAAAAGACTGAAAAACATTAATTTAGTTTTATTGCTAACAATGAGCTCATGTTCTGCAAACCAACTTCTTAATAAGTGTACATCATGATTTATGTCTGCAGTTAAATTTAATCTACTATCTGAACAGTATGCAACTCCAAGATCATCTGCGAAGGCTTTAATTTGACCCATGAATGGAAGAAAAAATAAAGAATTTATATATATAAGAAAAAGAATCGGGCCAAGTACAGAACCTTGTGGTACACCTATGTTATTTATTTTAGAGCTACTAGTACTCTCGCCGATTTTTACATATTGTATCCTGTTTTTGAGATAAGACTGAAGCCACTTATATACAAATCCTCGAAATCCAACCTTTTCTAATTTTTCTAATAAAATATTATGATTAACCATGTCGAAAGCTTTTGTTATATCGACAAAAAGTCCTGCGCAGCAGTTCTTAGTATCTAAGCCTTTATAAACGATAGAACAAAAATCCAACAACGCGTCTTCAGTGGAAAGGCCACATCTGAAACCAAACTGGAATGGACTAAGAAAATTAATTTTTTTCAAGTAAGACAGGATTCTTGTCTTCATGATTTTTTCAAACACTTTAGAAATAGAAGGCAGCAATGAAATGGGTCTATAATTTGTTTTATCTAATTTGCTACCTTTTTTAAATAAAGGAATAACTAAAGCAATTTTTAAGTTCTCTGGAAAAGTTCCATTTAAAATACTTCTATTAAAAAGACAAGTCAGAATATCTACTACATTGAGACCGATTTCTTTAAGCACTGAATTAGGAATTCCATCCATGCCTTTCGAGTTTGACTTCCTTAATGAATTAATAGTTTTAAGAACTTCAAGTCCAGTGATGGATTCAAAAAAGAAGCTATTTCTGTTGGTGTTTCTTGTATTTGATTCACCACAGCAATTACAAGTTTTTTGTTTTTCACCAAAAATAGAATTTTGTCCAACAGATGCAAAGTAGCTGCTGAATTCATTCGCTATTTCAACAGGATTTGTAATAATAGTACTTCCTTTTTTAAGCGTGTTTATTTCAACTTTGGATGTATCCTTGCTATTCAAAATACACTTTATTGCATCCCACTCTTTTCCAGGGTTGCGCCTTGCAAGCGCTACCTTTGAATGATAATAGCTATTTTTTGCTTTGCGGATTTCACTATTCACTTTTTTGGCGCATCGATTAAAACGGCTCCTTAAACTAAAATTTAACGGATGTTTACCGCATTTTTTACCTAGTTTATTTTTAAGCTTGATTTGTTTTAATAAAAGGTTTGTTATCCAGGGCTTTAACTTTCTTTCCGATTTTTTTCGCACGACATAGAAGGTAGAAGCTGCTATATGCTTCTGCAATGTGGATAAAAATAAATCAAAAGCTTTGGAAGGCTCTTCTTCAGCGTACACGAGCTCCCAATTTTCAAAACATAGCCTATTGTTTAACTCAAAGAAATTAATCCTGGTTAGACTAAGCAAAACACTTTCGAGAGAATTACTACACTCTAAATTTTCAAAAAATAATCCCGTCATACAATGATACAATGTGAAGGTCAAGGTTAATACTAGAAAGTTGATCACAAGCAATATTTTCGAATCTGCCAAATACATGGTCCAAACAAGTACCTGATATGGGTCTAGTGGGTTCATTCAAAAAAGATGTTAAGCCATTTTCTGCCATAAGGGCCAGATATAAGTCAGCAGTCGAATTACAATTTAATATATCAATATTGAAATCTCCTAAGAGAATTAGGTTTTTCGACTTTTCACTTGAGAAAAAGTTAGAGAGCTCATCAACAAAAATATGGGGAGGTGCTGAATGAAGTCTATACACACAAACAAATGTGAAACAAATATCATTTACTTTACAACTCACTTTAATAACATCCGCAGTAATAAAATCTAAAACGTCAACTTCACAATCGTACGTATTTCTCACAAAAACTCCTACTCCACCAGCTGAATACGAATCATTGGTATTAGCATAAAATTTATAATTAGAAATATGAAAATCTTCAACCTCACATGAATAAATCCATATTTCAGAAAGAAATACAAAATCTGGCCTCTTTTCAAAAGCTTCAAGATTCCCAATCAACAAATCTAAATTCTGACGCAAACTACGTATGTTTTGATGTAATATAAAAAACGATTTGGTACTAGAATTACAATTAAACGTATTATCATATTTACTACTTATGGTTTTTATAGCGAGGTTATCATATATAAGATCATGGATATCATCCATACTATTGCCGTGAGACAGAAGCTAAATCCTCAAAAGATCTTATGACGATGACCTCGCTATTGTCGACCCTTCTCATTAAAATTGAAGAATTACGAAACCATAAATATTTAAACTTGTTTTCTTTTTTAAATTTCTTAGCTGCCATAAACAATAATCTATTGTATTTTGTTAAGCTATCATTAATATAAATATTACTATTTCTACCTTGTAAAAATAAAGATGATTTTAGCTTCTTCTTTGCATTTTTTTTGCCTTGCATTATTTTTTTCTTGATGTCCAGCGAACAGAGTTGAATGCAAAGAATACCAACATCACCCACCTCGTTAGCCTCCCCATTTGATTGCGACCGCTTGTTGTTAATCCGTTTAACAAAGCATTTTTGTATATCATCAGCAGCCACAGGTACATTCAAGGCATTAGCGAAAATTGTGTGAGCTCTCTCTTGTGCATTGGAATTGTTTAAATCAGGTACACCAACAATTTCTATAACGTTCTCCAATTGTTTTTGTTCTCTCCAGTTCATCTTCATCTCCAAGTCTGTCACTTTCATACGCAAATTTTTGTTTTCTTCTTTCAGATGTTCAACTGTGTTTATAAATTCAATGTTGATTTTTTTTAGGTTTAGAATTTCCTCATACAGTAACTGCAGGGTTATTGAACTTTTTGGTGTATGGTCTATTGTTTTTTCGGTGCATTGATTTCGGCCATCACTTCTCACTTGTTCTTCTTGTCGTGTAAGTTGAGATGTTGTTGTTTTTTCAGTTGAAGTCATTCTCGAACCAATTTTTTGTACATTTTCTCCCACATTGGCTTGTGTTAACGATTGTTGTTGTATAGTACTTCGTCGCAAAACTCGGCATTTTTCACATCGATGTGTTATATTGTTTTCGGTATAATATTTAATGTCTGCGAGTTGAATGTCAGCACATGAGCCGTGGAAAAACAATTTACAATCACCGCATTCTATTTTTGTTATATCGTTGCAGTTGACTACACTTTTGCAAATCGGACAATTCATTGTAAAGACCAATAAGATGAAACTATGGAAAAATAAGTTAAAATGTGATAATTAGGTGTGCGCACCCCACGACACTTAAATATACACGTCCGCTCTCGACGACGACAGCGGTACACTCGTCTTTCGCATGCTTTCCGTTTACGATCTAGAATGGCATTGGAAATAGCGCATTCATATTCTAATTCAAATCGTATGCAAACTCCCCTTACCCTTCGTGTGCTGCTTTGTTCCACCTTTAATGCATAAAATCGATGCTCAAAATAATAGCCATACTGCGAACAGCGAGTCAAAGGAAAACAAATAAAATCTTAGCCAGCCACCGCATCATTGGCAAAGCACAAGCAGGGTTGAAAATGTAAACCTAGAAAAGGAAGCAGATTGATAGGAAAATCGAAGTAGGTTCGCATAAAGTATTTAGTACTATGTAGGGTCTATATTAAAATGAAATGCACGACTTTGTCGTGCAAGGAAAATCAAAATATTTGCTTAATAAGAAGTGTTTGTGTCGCGCATTTCGATCATATTGGCAGTGTTATAAGATACGTTAATTTTACCATTATTTGCGTTCTACAAAGACGTCTAATTGAATTAGGCTGCTGCTACATCAGATGTCCGTTACTTGAACTCTAAGCCCAAACAAAAGAACGCAGTTAGATATCAAGAAAATTCTCCCAACAAATACATAAACAAAGGGTTTACCACAATACCTATCTAGAAAAAAAAAAATGTTGACCAACAAAATCTAGAAAAAAAAGATATAAAATTAGGAAAATCCAGAAAACCGAAAATCTAGAATTCAATCTCGAAAATCCAAAATCTAGAAAAAGAAATCTAGAATTAACAAAATCTAGAATTAATATTAATACTAGATTTGAAATTCTTCTAAATAAAAAAAAAATTTTGGATTTCCATCTTTCTAGATTTTTCCATAATCTAGATTTTTCTACTTCTAGATTTTATCTTTCTTTTTTTTTATAGATTTTGTCCTTTCTAAATTCTGTCACTCTGGATAACATAGTGATCCCACCCAAAAAGTACATACAAATTGTTTAAACCATTTTTGAGACATTTGGTAAACATTTAAATTTTTTGTCTTAAAACTGAAAGGTTCGATATGTGGTAGCTACAATTAAGCAACCTTTAATCTTTAAAATATAGGTGCAATCCTTTAGGAAGTTCGAACCATTTCGTTAATGTGGTTGTCCACTTTTGTCCAGTTTAATAAAACCTTTATAACCTGATTTCCGTTCATATCATTTGTAGCCGAAAACTAACAAAATGAAGTTTTTTTTACCTTATGTAACAAAGTTGAATAAAAATCGTTCAAGCGTTTTTTGAGCAAATTAGAAATAAAATGCACGACTGGGTCGCACGAACTTGCTCTAATGTGTGATAGTGCTCTAGGCTCTAGGGGATTGAGATTTTGATAAAAATACATTTTTCGAAATTCTTAAATAAATATTTTAAGTAATTTGAGCTCAAAAAAAGTACGTCTTTTTATTTCTTGCATAATTTCAATGTATGAGACAAAATTTATGATTTGTGGAGCAGTTTTTGAGAAAAAAAAGTTTTTTTTTTTAAGAATTTTGAAAATACATATTATTCAAAAAAATTCAAAAACGCCAGTTAATAGACATTTAGGAAATACATTTCTTTCCAGTTTTTGAAAAAAATTTAATGAGCAGTTTTCAAAATATTAATTTTTAAAATTAAAAATAATGCCTTTTAAAATATTTATATAAAAATATTTTTTTTAAATGTAGAGGTACGCGTTCTCGCAGTATAAATTAAGCTACCTACACCATATATATACATATGTATGGTATGAAATTTTGAAAGTATTGGTTAAGCCAGTTTTGAGATATTCAAATTAAATTTGAATATCTCTTTTCTTCTTTTTGCTTTGCTTTTGGATCCTTGGTGTAGCCAACCTAATATTGGAGACCAGGAATCGCCACTGGACTAGGGGTTTCGGAATCCTCATATCTTCCACGAACACTACGATGATTGGTCGGCTTCGGATCTTTTGAGTGTAGTGGTGGTCTCTTGGTGACTAAATTCTGTTTCCACGTGGATCTTCGGTATGAGTTTTACTTTTTGAAGTTTAAGATAATTTCTCTGGTGAGTTTAGTTTTTGAGTATGTGTTGAATTAGTTTTAGGTATTGCAGGTCATCGAAGCTACCAACTATAAAAATAATAATAAATTATCCACCCGCATTCTGGTTACCTCTGGTTGTTACAAATTTAGTTCTGAGGTGATCGACATGGTAAGTTATATGTTCTAAGGGATGTAGGTTGTGATCTGTGTTTGGACCTATCTCTCTTACTCATCGTGTCTATGGTATTTGGATGTATTGGTATATGTTCCCGTTTAGGGTGGAACATAGCAGAATGCGTAATCGTATGTGTATGTATGCATCTCGATACCTATATGGTCCTGTCATACAACTATGAGAGAAGTGAAAGAACCGGAATGCTGCGGTGGATAAGTCTGTATATGAAGAAATAGAGGCCAAGGATTTGTATGGTGAAGATATTCCTAGTAGAGACATGGTGCTCGATTAAGATGAATGTATGGGTACTGTGCTTTACTATTACCACCAGGAAATACTGTAGTTGAAGCAACGGACTGACAGTAGGGGATCCTATAAGACCATTTGCAAGTTGGTTTATGTTTAAAGTCCTCTACCTGAGGAATGTGTCAACCCAAAATATTGTCATCATCATACATGTCTTAGCGATGAGAAACCACCTCTAAAGTTCTTTGTTATTTCTTCTACGTTACATATTTCATATAGGTATATGCATGTATGCGAAGTGGAAATCAATTATAAATGTTTAATTGCGAGCATTTGGTTTCTGAAGTCATTATCATCGGTAATCGTCCTATTTACAAACTTTAGAACGAAGTGAATTCTAACTCTTATAAAGTATTTTAAAATAAAATGTTCTTTCAAATTTTAACAGCAGACATAGGGCGAATCGAACTTCAAAGTTTGGAAAAAATTATCTGCAATTCCTTTCATGTGACAATGTTGTGAAAAGTTTGCACGAATTTATTGTCGAGGTGCCTTATATATTTTACAAACCCTCGGGGAGGAGCAATAAGATTGCAATTATCATATTGCTTCATATGACAGAAATAAAGGTTTTGAGTCTGGACAAAATCAGATAACGTTGGCAATGGTAATTCACAAGAATGACTTTCATAGCACTTTCTATATAAATAACCACAGACATATGTAAAGTTATTTTCACTTATTTTCTCAAGTTCCTCGTTATGTAAATTTATTCCTAACGGTATCATTGAAATACTGTTTTCGGGCGAACATTGCTCCCAAACAGAGCTCACAGTAGTGTTGATCGTTGTCGTTAAGACTTGATTTGGATGTTGCTCTTCTCGTATTTCGCAATTACCTGCTCTAACAATTTTGAGGTATTGAATACCCCAAAGTTTTTGAAATGCGCTTTGGAACTGCACACAAGTGGGGCGTGTATTACTTCCCCCATTTAGCCTTACTTTTCCAAAAAAGTTTTCTAGACAATCTTGATTAAGATGTCGCGTAAGTACATAATCAAAATCATTTGGTTGAAGATAGTTCCAAAGCAAAATCAATGACTCTATATTCAGTAACCAACTTTGCGTTAAAAACGCAAATGGATTGAAGAAGTATTTTGGCTTCTTTCAAAAAATTTTCTTGGTATTCCGAAAATATAAATGATTCCTTTGTCTCTCGACATGCATATTTTGATGATGAACTAAGAATATCGAACAAATCATTGAAAAATAAAAGGAGTGTGGCAGTATTGGACATGGTTTCAGTTCCTTTTTACTTGCTCTATAGGGCAAGTATTGGTTTCGTGCAGAAAAAAAAAATCGAGGTTTTAATCAAACATGACATTACGATGATAGAGAAGCCCAAAAAAGTTGTTTTCGCCATACCGTCCGTCGGTCTGTCTGTGCGGAAGTGCGGATGTGCGTATGTGCGTATGTGCGTATGTGCGGATGCTTTATCACTTCATGCTACAGTCTAAACCGCTTGACGGATTTTCTTCAAATTTGATATATAGTAGTTTGAAGAAAAACGGTTGTCGAGGTTTTTTTTATTTCGTTTCAGCCCGGCTCAAACTGGTACCTTTCTAATAACGGTTTTTTCAATTTGGATTTACTCGAAAACGGCTCTAACGATTTTGATTAAACTCAAAATTTAGCTTACTTTGAGCATTTCTAACAAAACTGCGTTTTTCGTTTTTGGCTCAAATAGTCCTAACGAAAATCAGGTCTTAACAGCTTTTTTTCAAATGGCCATAAGTTCGCATTGGCTTGATTGAATTCACTCAAACTTCGCTCAGCATCGTTCTTTATAGTGTTCTATTGGATGGCTTTATAAATTTTTCAGTGAAGCCTTTCTAGATGGTAGCTCCCATACAACGAGCCATTGAATTTTAGTCAACTTTTTTTGGTTTTTTCTAATTTGCTCGAAAATGGCTCTAACGATTTTGATTAAACTTTGTGTGTTATGTTCTTTTAGTGTTTTTAAGAGAACTGCGTTTTCAGTTTTTAGTTAAAAATGCAAATAACGGAGATCTGCTCTTAACGGCTTTTTTTTAAATGGCCATAAGTTGTCAACGGTTGCATCGAATTCACTCAAATTTTGTTTAGTATAGTTTCGTTCAGCTTCCTATCAGATGGCATTAATTTTTTTTCAGTTTCGTTTTTTTAAAAGGTGGCTCCTATACAAAGAGCCATTAGTTTTAGGCCAATTTTTTCGTTTTTTTATAATTTACTCAAAAAAGGCTCCCCCGATTTTTATGAAACCTTGTATGTAACATATATAGAATACTTCAAAGAAAACTGCATTTTTAGTTTTTGGCTACACATGATAATAGCGGAAATTTGATTTAACAGTATTATTAATTTGGCCATAAGTGGACATTTGTATCATTTACAACACCCAAAAGATGACATCATAATTTTAAATATTAAAGGTTTCTTAACGTTTGCTCCCGTATACCGGTTTTTCCAGACACAGTCAAAATTTTTTAGGTTTTACCAAATTTTTCAAAAATTAGTTGTTTTTATTGATCGAAAAGTTTGTTTTAATCGTACTATTGCACCCACAGAGCAAGTACGTGCGACCCAGTCGTGCATTTTATTTGAATTGAATAAGGGTTTTCATTGCACAGTTAACTGTACTGACACTGACGGAAGATTCAATATTGGCTCTAAATACCTATGAGCAACTGGAGAGATAAAAAGAATTGAAAGTGCCAAGATTTTTATTTCCCGCTCATATCTGTGTCCCTGCGAAGTTCTACTACAGTTTCTCAAACTATTAGCTAATATAAGCTTTATATCTACTGGCAAATTATCTGTTAGTGATTGTATTGAGCTTTCCTTTACCTTCATCTTTTTAAGGTCTTTTTTCAAAACCGAAATCTCACAATCTCTTAAATGGACTTCTTCTTGAAATTTGTTTTCCATATCAACTACTTTTTGTTCTAATTTTTTAATAATCTCTCTAAGTTTTACCTTTTTCGGGGTGTGTTGTTCCTCAATGACACACAAGTCTGTGTGGAATTCTCCTGCCTGTCGGGTTTGGAAGCTAGAGTATATATGACGGAAGTGTATTGGACAGGGGAATGTCGGAGGGGCGTATCTGGAAATAAATGATGTCTACCAGGAGAATCTGGTAAGGCACCAGTAGGAAGTATTGGAGTGTGTTGGACAGGGGAATGTCGGAGAGGGTTATCTGGTAATGAATCATGTTTACCAGATGAATCTGGTATAGCCCCAGACGGAAGACGCTTCCGGTTTGATTTCAATGCGGATATAAAGTGTCTATTGCGCACTCTGTGACTTTTTCTCAGAATTTGTAGCTTCAATTGTGTGCGCCATATTTCTCTGCTGAGATTGGTATTTAAAAAAAAAATATGTGAGCATTTGTAGAGTTTAAAAAACAAATATTACTGGAACAAAAGTTGAGATTATTCGTTTTTATATGGGGTTTTTTATACCCTATTCCATAGAATGGGTATATTGTATTTGGTGTGGAGTTTGTAACATAGAGAAATAATACCGTTAGGTATAGAAAAGTATATATATTCTGACTCAGAATCAAAAGCCTAGTCGATTTAGCCATGTCCGTCCGTCCGTCCGTCCGTCCGTCCGTATGTATACTCTCTAGAGGTCGCAATTTTTGAGCTAGAAAGCTGAAATTGTATATTGTATTGGTATATATAATCTTTGGTTCAAGAGTAAGGCTAAGTTCTTGAACCGGCAAAATCCGCCCACAAACACGCTCACAATCGCCATTTTTGTTGAACAACCTCAATTTGGTAAAATTAAATTATGTATTTTGTACAGTTACGATAAAAGCATTACGCTAAAATTTTGCACACGTAAGCTTAAGGTAAACTTTCTTCCAATTAAATAAAAATATTTTAGTTTAGGCGTGGCTGACGCCCATTTTTCATACAAAACCATCAATATTTTTTTATAAAATAACAATTGTTATATTAATGCGAAAAACATTAAATTTTGTGGGTATTACTTGCACATAAACATCATGAACACGTATGAAATCAAAAAAATTGATTTTGGGCGTGGCTGACGCCCACTCTTCACTAGAAACTATTAAAAAATTGTTTTTGTAAATAAACGGTATTTATAATGATTCCGCAAGCCAAAATTTTGCGTCTCTTAATAGAAACTAAAAAGTTTGTGTATGAAAAGAAATTTTTGAATTTTGGGTGTGGCTTACGCCCACTTTTCATGAAAGAACGAAAAACGTAGTCTCAAATATTTAAGGTACTTCCAATATTCAATTTAAACCTTTTTCCTTCCGTTCGTTATTTGAGAAATATGTCTCTACATTTTCTTGTGTACATTTTTTCAATACGCCCACTTTTGAAGGCGGGATTTTGATAAAATACCTTTGTTCAGGTAAGATTCTTTAAAAGCTTTTCGATTAAGCTGTAGTTTTACACATATGCCTAAATACTGATCAAAGCTCAGTGAGTGCTTCAAATTTTTAAGACACGCCCACTCTTAAGGGGCGTTTCCGTCAAAAATCGTATAATGCATTAATTGTTTAACGTTTTTTAACTATCGGTCGCAGTTTTGAAGTAAAAAGATGAACACTTAGATTTATATTTCTTCGTTACGTAGTAGAGTGTGGTTCAAGAATTGTTAAAAACACCCATAAACGCTATTTCCATTCAAAATCTAATTTTTAAAAATTTAAGTTTTCCCTTGTTTTGTTCAAATCGATCTGCAAGAATAAAATTGAATGTCACTGAGCTCATACTAATTGCTTTGGCAATTAAAAGTTTTAACTTTGGGCGTGGCGCACGCCTTTTTTACTGTGCCAGCACTAATTGAACATCACACCACACAAAATTAATGTTATTGAATTTTTTTCTGTCTGCTAAAAAAGAATTTTGTTTCTGAAACTGAAATATCGGCCGGCTGCGGCCTGCGGGAGGCAGACGCATACACATACAAAAATATAGGGAATAGGGTATCCAACAGTTCGCTGTAAACGTACTGTAGCTCTCGCTTATGTTTCAATTTTTTTTTACTTGCGACTATATATGGCGAGAGTTATGGATGTGTGAACAAAAAAATTTTAATAAAACTTTGTGAAAAGAAAGTATTTTATAATATTATCAATATTGCATTTCGAAATATCCCTAAAATGAAATTTTTGATTTTTGTGTTTAAAAAAATTCTTTCTTGTAATATTAATATTGGAACTCGGAAATGTTACAACCATTGAAATAGAATAAGTTGTTTTGAATTGAGGATTTGGAATGACAAACTCTTAATGATTGTTGTGATGACAAAACAGACCAGTGTGGATTTTCGTAGGACACCTCCTCAATTCAATACAATTAACTCGTTTGGATTGTTGTAATTGTGGATTGTTTTTTAAGAATTGCTTGTATTAAGCTGAATAAATAAACAAAATTTCATTTTCAACCCTCCGTAGTAACGATAAGTGTATACAAAAAATAAAAATATGCAAAAATAATTGAATACCTGACATCATCCTGTGGACAAACATGAAGGGCCTCAAAATGTTCACAATTAAAAATGCTCTTTTTTTCTGGTGTGAACCAGAATTCATGTTTGATTCTTCAGCCGATTGCAGGTCCTCAAAATTCTGATTTAAATTCTCTTTCTGTAACTCTGTATGAGGAAAATTCTCGTCAACAAGCCTGTAATTCATTCTTTCTTCTTCAACCAAATCCAGGTCCTCAAAATTCCTGTTGAATCCTCTGTAAGGAAATCAGTCTGAGGAAAGTTTTCGTAAAAAAGCCGACGCTTTTTTGACGTAACCGGTGTTAAAATCTGAGTTGAAATACCTTCCGGTGTATTCTCAAAATAAAAGCGACGTTTTTTTGAGTTTATTTCCATAACAATGTATATTTTACTTAAGTCAATTAAAATTCGTTAACAAATTTTTTTTACACACCGTTTACCGTTACAAGAACTGTCAATTATCTGCCCACATTTGTTTGCAGGCAATGGTAGATTCGTAAGACTTTAGGGAATGATAGCATGTAATGTATTGAGGCGCGCTTGCATATTCCATTATCATTAATAATTTTTTTTGAAAACAAAAACATTTCAATAAGAACTGTGAGCCACAGCAGCAGCAAAGTCATTATATACATAAGTACTCAATATTTTGATATTCAAAACAGCTTTCAAACAACATTATATGCATTTATACTCCTTTTTATTTTAGTTATTCACCTCAAAGAATTTTTTTTTATACCCTATTCCATAGAATGGGTATATTGTATTTGGTGTGGAGTTTGTAACATAGAGAAATAATACCGTTAGGTATAGAAAAGTATATATATTCTGACTCAGAATCAAAAGCCTAGTCGATTTAGCCATGTCCGTCCGTCCGTCCGTCCGTCCGTATGTATACTCTCTAGAGGTCACACTTTTTGAGCTAGAAAGCTGAAATTTGGTGTATATAATCTTTGGTTCAAGAGTAAGGCTAAGTTCTTGAACCAGTAAAATCCGCCTACAAACACGCCCACAATCGCCATTTTTGTTGAACAACCTCAATTTGGTAAAATTAAATTATGTTTTTTGTATAGTTACGAAAAAAGCATAACGCTAAGATTTTGCTTCTTCTTCCAATCAAATAAAAATATTTCAGTTTGGGCGTGGCTGACGCCCATTTTTCATACAAAACCATCAATTTTGTTTTTATAAAATAACAAATGTTATATTAAAGAGAAAAACATTAAATTTTGTGGGCATTACTTGCACATAAACATCTTGTGTATGAAATCAATAAATTTGATTTTGGGCGTGGCTGACGCCCACTTTTCAATAGAAACTTTTAAAAAATTGTTTTTGTAAATAAACGGTATTTATAATGAATCCGCAAGCCAAAGTTTTGCGTCTCTTAGTAGAAACTTAATCAAAAAAAAACAATGAAAAGAAATTTTTGAACTTTGGGCGTGGCTTTCGCCCACTTTTCATGAAAGAACGAAAAACGTAGTTTTAAAAATTTAAGGTACTACCAATATTCAATTTAAACATTTTTCCCTTCCGTTCGTTTTATGAAAAATATATCTCTACATTTTCTTGTGTAAATTTTTTCAATACGCCCACTTTAGAAGGCGTGATTTTGATAAAATACCTTTGTTCAGGTAAGATTGTTTAAAAACTACTCGATTCAGCTGTAGTTTTACACATATGCCTAAATACTGATCAAAGCTCAGTTTGTGCTTCAAATTTTTAAGACACGCCCACTTTTAAGGGGCGTTTCCTTCAAAAATTGTATAAGGCATTAATTTTTTAACGTTTTCTAACTATCGGTCACAGTTTTGAAGTAAAAAGATGAACACTTAGATTTATATTCCTTGGTTACGTAGCAGAGTGTGGTCCAAGAATTGTTAAAAACACCCATAATCGCTATTTCCATTCAAAACCTAATTTTTAAAAATTTAAGTTTTGTCTTGTTTTGTTCAAATCGATCTACAAGAATAAAATTGAATGTCACTACGCTCATACCAATTGCCTTGGCAATAAAAAGTTTTAACTTTGGGCGTGGCGCACGCCTTTTTTTATTTTGCCAGCACTAATTGAACATCACACCACACGAAATTTATTTATTTACATAGCTAAAGACTAGCTTCAGATATAAGTAGTTATGTCTATAATAAGAGTACAATTATATAATTGAATACAAATTTGACTGAAATTTAGATGAAAAATTTAACGATTGGTCAAATAAGTTATTACATCTATTATTGAGATGATTAAATAATTCAAACATTTTGTTTAAGGGAGAAAAACGTTCATAATTAGTACGACAGTTTGGGACATTTATGCAGCTAGGTAGATTCCGTAAGTTTCTTTGAGGAATATTAAAATTAATTCGAGACAAATTAAAAAAATTAATGTTATTGAATTTTTTCCTGTCTGCTAAAGAAGAATTTTGTTTCTGAAACTGAAACATCGGCTGGCTACGGGAGGCTTACGCATAAACATACAAAAATATAGGGAATAGGGTATCCAACAGTTAGTTGCAAACGTACTGTAGCTCTCGCTTATGTTTAACTTTTCGGTGCACGAATTCAACACGACGGTATACATCTCTATGCATTTTGTGATGGCAACCATCCCTGCGTATGCCATTTATTTTTTTGGTGTGTTTGCTCCTTCCCTTCAAGCAAAGGGATCCGAATTCGATTCACGCGCGGAGTCAAATTCACATACTAGACTCCACATACGGATCCAAATACGGAGCCGTAAAACGACGTTTGTCGGCTCCATTTAGTGTGTAAATTAGAATTCCCACGGACTCACTTGTGAGAGAGAAATAGAGAGAGAAAGAGAGAGAGAAACAGAGCGAGCTCGTCCCGCTCAGCGAAATTGCACCCAAAACAAACTTGAAAACAAAAAAACGAGGTGGAGTATCGAAAACAACTTCTGTCGTCCAAAACAAAATATAAATAAAATTTGTTCCCATATTCTTTTATTTTTTATTCTTTATTCCACAAAATTGATGGTCACAACTTATAAAAATAACAAAAATTAACTTATAAAAATAACAATGGGCACTCGTATTTATTTTATTTTCTTCAAAAACACTTTCACTCTCCGAATTATTTGTTTCCAATTTTTTCTTTGTACTGTCGTCTTCATTCTCCAATGCAAACCAAAAAGTAAACATATTATGCATATAAATAAAAGGCTCCTGATCTCTCCCTCCCTCTATCTTTCAATTTCTCTCACTCGTTCTCTCAATCTATTAAAAAGAAAAAAAATACATGCAGAAATCGAATTAGTAAATCACGAGATATTATTTCTATAAATTGTACTCAGCTGGCTTCTGTCCTAGGTAGTAGTTTATGTGGTTCTTTGCCAGCGTTTCACGCGTTTATAGGTTGCGACTATACGATATGTTTTTTAGAAAAGGAAAAGCAAAACCATTAAGCATTTTAGAAAAAATGATCGTTTTCAGGCAGCGTTTACATCATTAAGTAAAAATCAGAACGAAAATCTCAATGACAGTCACCTTGAAACTATTCAAAACCTTACATTAAAAATTAATGGTGTTAAAAACTGTAGCAACGTAAATTAAGCAAGAGTTAAAATGTTTCAAAGTCTCTATGCAGCGAAAAATAATGCTCCGGGAAATTTTTCTAAAAACATGAAAAACTTCGATTCAAGTCTAATTCCGCCTTGTTTCAAATCACTTTTGCAAAAAATTAAAAGAACCATTTATATAAGTTCAATGTGGGCTAATGCAACAGAATCATGTTATGTGAAAATAAAGCAGAAGATTTTGGTTGGATCTTAAAAAATGAAAGGTTTTTCCCCCTTTGGTTTGAAGGAGATCCAACACCACTTAATGTTGAAGACATTGTGTTAAATGAAATCGATGAAGATATAGATTTTGATTGTGGTTTTTAAATTTTTCTTAATACAAACTCTATATACTGCATTGATAAATTAAATAAAATAAAATCAACCAAGTAGAAGACTAAGCACTTGATTGTGAACAAGACCCCGATGATAATAATTTTTAGCAAAAAATAAATCAATGTATGCATTATTTATCTTTATATTGTTTAATTTGTTTCTATTTCTTATGTATTTCCATTTACTTTTAAGATACTCCTATGTAAAAATTGTTATATTGTATATACTTTTACATATTTTTGAAAAAATAATGAATAATATATGATTACCTATACACCTACATACCTAATGACTTACAAAACTGAAATAAAAAATATTTTGTATTAAAAGCTGTATCTGTGTCTTATTTTCATTTAAATAATTACCAAAGGTGATGGTTTGTGTGGGTATTTGTATGGGAAAGTATAAAGCTTTTTATTAATTTTATAGGTACTTGAAAATCCCACAACACAAAAACATAGCACTGTTCAAAAAGTTTTGAAAAAATTTTGCTTTTAATGCGAAAAAATCATTATAGGGTAAAAAAAACTATTTAAAAAAGTATTGGTTTGTAGATTTATTTATTTCTCATAGAAGGCAAATTAAATTATCGTTTAATACAAATTTAAAAACGGTTTTTTAACTTCATAAAGTAGAACGCAAAAAGCGTTATGTATCTTAAAAGCGGTCGGGCAACATGTTTATCCCTATAAAAGTTTGCCCGACCACTGGATTCTTAAAGAGGACAGTTTTACCTTTCGTTTGGAACTAATATTGCCCACTTCCCGATTAGATAGGTTCTCATCAAAAAATACAGTTTTTTGAAATGGTCGGGCAAGCATTTCTTCCCAGATTTTTTTGGCCCGACCAATGGTCTTAGAATCTATAGACAAAACGCTTTCAAATAGTAAAAAGTTTTTTCACTTTGTTGGGGAGCTCTTTTCCAGAAAACATTCTTCGGTCTCTTTTTCTCGAACAACTTCCCGAACAAATAAGAGGCAACTTGGCAATAAGCGAGGTCACAGCTTTAACCAAACTGGCCACTCAAGCTGACAAAATAATCGATTTTTCACGTCCCTCCATCTTAGCGGTAGAAACAGCAAAACCATCTCCTTCAAAGCCAGAGCAGTCAGTATTAGAAGCTCAGGTCAACGCGCTTTCAAAGGAGATAAAAGATCTGCGTTTAAAACTGGGAAATAACAGCCGTCGTAGATCCTCCAGTCACTCACGAAATAATCCGAAAGAAACTTATTGTTATTTTCACAAAAGATTTGGGTTAAATAATACACTTTATTTTTTAATAATATTCAAAATCAATTTTATTAATTATTTAATATTGTTTGTTTAACACACTTTATAGCAGACTAATTATAACTTAACACATCTTTACTTTACTGATCACCTTTTTATAATCGCTGCTTGCTTCTTCTAAGTATATATCTTTTATCTTAGGTGTGTTCGATGACAGATCCTTTCTATTACTTTTAGGTCTGTTCGTATACATTCACATCCTTCTTTTTTTATAAAATAAGTTCTTATAAATAACAAAAGTAATATAATGTACAATGATGTACATGAGTATTGTTAAAGATTAATAATTGTAATATAAGAAGAATTAAAATATAAAAGTATGTTTATATTTTTGTTTTTATTTTTAAAATAATTTCAATATACATTTATTTGTATTGAATGTTTTGTTCCAATGATAGGTTATTTTACATTAATTCTTCAGTAATATAATCTTTTAAGTAATGTTTTGAAGTTTTTCTATTAGAAGTTCTTCTATAACTACTGTTAACATTATCATTTTCTTTTGAACTTTGTACGTTATTATTTTCATTTTGACATAAGTTTTGGTTTATAATGTTTTCATTTTGAAATAAGTTTTGGTATATGTTTTCTTTTGTATTTACATTTTCAGTTGAATCTTTTTCTTTTGTTTGATTAAGCAAGTCATTTTCTTGAATAATATTGGGTGCCACATTAAATTTTGAAAACCTATTTGATTCTCTTCTAAGATGAATTCTGTTTCTATCTACTATTTTATTGTTTTCTTTTAGTACTTTGTATGATCTTGGTTTTTCATTTTTATCTAACACAATAGCCGACTCCCACTGTTTATTCTGGTTTTGTACTCTAACTCTATCTCCTTTATCAAATTCAGGTAAAATTCTAGATTGCTTGTCATAGTAATGTTTTTGTTTTTCTTGTCTTTCTTTAAGGTTTTCATAATAGGATTTTACAGGTTCTATATTGTGTGGTAATAATCCACGAGTTTCTCTACCAAAGAGTAATTTGTTTGGCGACGGTATAGCGTTAGATATTGGCATGTTTCTGTATTCTAGTAGTGCTAAATATGGGTCTTTTTTATCATAACTTGATTTCTTTAAGGTAGTTCCACACTATCCCACAGTGTATTACGACATGTCAAAAAAAAGTGTGATGGAATGTGTGATGGTTTTACATTCAATACTAAAAAAATATTTCAGATCTAAACACATGTCAAATCGTATGAGATCTGCGCTGTCATATTCTGTTTCCACACTATTATACATCTGTTTCATCACACATTTTTGACATGTCGTATTACACTGTGGGATAGTGTGGAACTACCTTTAGTAATCTCTTTAAAGTTTGTATATCTCTTTCTACCATCCCGTTACTTTTTGGATAGTGTGGACTTGACATTATGTGTTTAAAACAATAAGAATCTGCAATTTTTTTAAAATTTAAGCAATTGTACTGGGGTCCTCCGTCACTTCTCATGACCAATGGTATACCGTGTCTGGCAAAGATAGATTTAAGAATGTTTATTGTTGTTTGACTTGACATATCTGGGAGTATTGCCATCTCAATGTATTTAGAATAGTAATCGACTGCGATTAAGTAATTATTTCCTTCGAAATAAAACAAACCCGTTCCTATTATTTGCCATGGGCCTTTTGGAATTTCCTGTTCGAGCATTGTTTCTTGTTGATTACTCTTTTGAAATCGCAAGCATGTGGGACAATTAATTATGATTTCTTCAATTTGCTTCGACATACCCGGCCAAAATATTATTTCCCTAGCCCTATGTTTTGTTTTGTCTATTCCCATGTGGTTATAATGAAGTCTTTTTATCATTTCCGGTCTTAGCTTTTTTGGAATAATAATGCAGTCATTTTTAAAAATTAAACCCCCTGCTTCATAAATTTCATTTTCAAAAGTTTTATATATTTTTAGAAAATCTGGTATTTTATTTGTATCTTTCGGCCAACCTTCAAGTATATATGTATGAATTGTAACGTAGAATGAAGACGAGATGTCACATCCTGTAAAGTAGAACAAAACAGAATGTCAAATCTCCGACGGAATTACTGATCTCAAACGCACAGAGCGAGGCCAAAGGAAGAATACAAAATAAAAACAAATTTATATGTCTCACCATTGACATCGACCCCGATGCGTCAGCAATCCCTGCCTACTAACGAAAGGAAATATATATCCTCTCGCTAGGACATGTATAATGATGATGGTATTCATGATGACACGTTCACTCGGTAGAGGGCATCAAACCCAAAAGACCAACTTACAGATAGTCCTAGACGACCCCTACCGCTAGCCCATGCTTCATCCACAATATCGCCTGGTATTGGTAGTAGAACACAGTACCCATACTATCATCTCTATTGGGCATCATGTCTCTACTAGGTATATCTTCACCATACAAATCCTTGTCCTCTTTTTCTCCATACACAGACTTATCCACCACAGCATTCCGGTTCTTTCGCTTCTCTCATAGTTGTATGAGAGGACCAAATAGGTATCTAGATGTAAACATACACAACGATTACGCGTTCTGCAAAGTTCCATCATAAATAGGAACATACACCAATGCACCCAAATACCATAGACACGATTAGTAAGAAAGATAGGTACGCACACAGAACACAACCTACATCCCTTAGATCATAAAACTTACCATGCCGATCACCTCAGAACTAGTTTTGTAACAACCAGAGGAAAACCAGAATGCGGGTGGATAATTTATTATTATTTTTAATTGGTAGCTTCGATGACCTGCAATACCGAAAATTATTCAACACATGCTCAAAACTAAACTCACCAGAGAAATTATCTTAATCTTCAAAAAGAAAACTCATACCGAAGATCCACGCGGAAACAGAATTTATCCACCACGAGACCACTACTACCCTCAAAAGGTCCGAAGCCGACCCAATCTTTATAGTGTTCGTAGAAGAAAAGAAGATTCCGGAACCCCTAAACCTTACCGGTCACAAAGGCCTATTGCCTTCATGCGTCATGGGAAATGACATAAGCAGAATCTCTTGTTCCTCACGAACTCGGTTGGTATAGAAGAAAAATATAAATAGTAAGTCGAATTTCATTTTCCTCAATTCCCCTACCCCGTACTACTCTTCAGTTCACTACACGTACCGAAGGGCATTGACAAGAGAGGCAAATTGAGGTTGTCGCCGATCGACCACCGCGTCGATATGCAGCATTGCCCCGCTCCACTCAAGAGCAGAAGGAAGGTAAGTCCTTGCTGTGGGATCGCGACGGTGCTACAAGTTTTTACCCTGCATATCTGGATACGGATGTTAATATATCCCTTTCTTTCTAAAAGACTAAGGCCTGTGGCACAAGATACTTTGTTCATTAGGATGCGTAGATTTATTTCTCTCAGACCACTTAGTCTGAGACACTCACGTAGGAGTACTAATATTTTGATTGATTGAGAAGAAGATTTAGTCCTGCACTTCATATGGAGTCCCAAGTAGAAAAATTTCTTTCACCACAAATATCATTAACCACACACAATAGTTTCTAACTATGATGTCTTTGGATGTTAGAAGACAACTAGAGCTGACTATACCCTCATCTCTACCATGCTCAACTGTTATGTAGAGTGCAGGAGCGAAGTGTCTGACCAGGTGTCGGGTTGTCTGAGGTGTAGACGACAACCGCTGTCTCTTAACCCACCCATTTCCGAAGAAGATCAACTCCCTCTTCGAACCTTGGCTTCTCTATGACAGAAAAAAAAAGGAATATTATTAAGAAGCCCCTTAACATGAATGTAGGTCAAGCCTGACCTACATAACTGAACCTCTATCTATATTGACCCATCAACTAAATAACCTAAATAACCAACTCCGTTTCATGTGAGAGAAAGAGAGGGATTCAACCAACCCCCATCGGACCTAGAATTAACTTACTGCATAATTACTAAATTAATCATATTATCTGAAATAAGAAAGAAAATCTACAAATTTCCATATATCAAAGTGAAAACTGCAACGAAATTTCTATTCAAATAATCATACAAAATTTTTATTTAAATTTGTTCTTAAAACTAACAGGTATAGTTCCTAAATACTTATATTATATTTTAATATATTCTTTATTTTTATTCTCGAAAGGGGAAAAAAAAAATATATCTTTTTATTCGACCGAATATTGAAAGGAAAGTTATCAATTATATTACAAAAAGTATATTTAACGAACTATGCGGTCGTTATACAAGAATAAATCTCGCTATAACTGGACCTCGAAATGAAGTTAAAAATTTTAAGTAAATGTAGTTATCAAAACTACAATGGTCGATATATTCTCAAAAATTCATATAAAATCAAAATGTCCTTAATACTAATTTATACACGCGTACAAAATTTGTTTACAAGTATGAAACAATCAAGATCAAAACAAATGAAAACCGATAGGCCACAAAGGCTCGTATAAGCTACTAAAAGTTTCAAAAATTCCGATAATCGAAATAAAAATTCGCGAAGAAATCTTTCATTGAAAGCGAATAGAGTTCTCAAAGGTATACACGACTGAAATTATCAAACGAGTAACTCAGGTAAGTAGCGTTTTTATTACGATAGGCGTGATGAGCGGTGCAATAAACCGTCACTCCCGTCTGACCTAATCACACAACAAACACAACAAAGATTACAAATAAAGGTTTATTATTAGGATCGTTCAAAAATAACAAACCCTTGGTAAATCAAAGATAGTATATTACCATATAACGTAAAGTCAATAATCCAAAGCCGACTATGGGCTGAAGTCAAAAATTATTTCAGGTATAAATACCCACAAAAGATACACAACAACCGATAAGGTTGACTATGAATGGCATCTTAAAAGTAAATGGTCGATAAGTACCAATATGGTAAAACAGACAATTATTACCATGCCAGGAATGGCAGAAAGTACAATAGTAACACAAGTTATAATCGTAAAGTGGTTCCGCAAGGGAAAGTGTCATGAATTGCATACAATTCGAAAATTTAATGTCTGAAACTTCAAACACTCAGGTTACATCAAAATACCAGGAAATACGGTACGAATAATAAAGGTATAGTATTACAAATAGACTATATCAGAATCGAAAACAAAATGCAGCCAATATCAGGGAGGGTCGCTGAAAAGTAAAAGTTGGAAATAAATGCATATACAGTTCGTATATGATATCAATAAAGCAATATAGTTAAATATGTTTTAAAAGCAATATAGTTATTTAAATCTTAAATACCTAGATGAAGAAGTGCACTGCTCCTATCTAATAGTGTATTGTCAAATGATTAGCTAAATTTATTCAACAAAAAAAAAACTATATAATTAACTTTATATTGTTGCAACCTTGATATCAATAGGTAACAGGATGCAATTTTCCAGCTATACAGCGGGGCAGGGAGTTTATATCCCTAGCAATATATTCGATGAATGGCGTGAGGAGTCTCAATGACTCTGGAGTTGGTTGCCAATTGAACACTTGGACAAACCAAAGAAAGGTAAAAACTAATTCACATATCATTACAACATACAAAGACGAAGACGTTTACTTGATAGTATATTAGACTATCTGATAATTTGTAATTCCACAAATTCGAATAATTATTTTTTGTAAATTTACTAGACTATTATTCTTTTAGGAAGTAAATATTATTACGTTTTATCTAAAAATTATTCTTTTCTTTAAATTCCAAACCAGTTCAAAAGGATGTACGTTAATTTACGCGATATTAAATTCCAAAAACACGATTTCAAAAATTAAAGGTAAGTATTTCAAAAACGGTACGAAGTTCTGTATCTCTCAAATTTTGTTCATATATGTAAGTATTTCGAAAATCTTCTACTATTTGGCTTTAATTTGTTTCTCACTCGAAGGATTTACTGAATCATTAAACACTGACTAATATATATATATATAAGATAATTATATAATAAGAAATCAAATGGTACTTAAGTGAATTTTGGTACAAAGAATTCCGCTACTCCATATCCTTGATGATGTAATCATTCAATATATATGTCCACTTGGACGACTGCAACAAATGATGACTCGAAGTGGAACACTAACGAGACTCCAGGTGTAGGGATTGTAACGTGATGCTGATCGGAAACGAAAGTATCCTGATCCAGTGCAAATCCGCAACAGAGCTGGGGCGCGCTTCGTGTGTACACCGCGCGTGGTGTCTAAAGTACAATAATGTACCCGATCTGTGGAAAGATTGTCCAGACAGATGGATATGTTGATGATCTGATCTCAAAGATCTCCTGCTCGCAGTAACTTATGTGTATGTGCCCGCAGGTGGGCTTTCTTGACACCGCAGGTGGTGCTTCAGAAATTATACATTCAAGTCAATAGATATAATTGAAAGTGTGCTGCAACCGTGGCGTCAGGACGGTGCAGTGGATACGTCAAGAAATTCCACGTCGTCTGGAAAAAGTAGGCGGAAGGGTGAGGTAGGTAACAGCAATACCAAGCCACTTCCTCGAGGAACGAATCTCCGACGACGATGAAAGTAACTGTTCAGTGTGCGGGACTGCGTCAGCCGCACGTGGCTTACACAGAAAATTCCTGTAGGATGCGTGGACAAAGTCCGACTCCAGGATCCAATACGCAAAAAGCACAACACTTCACTTGAAATATATGTATTTTGGTTTTACAATAAACCTTCAGGAGGATGCCGCCGCAAAAAAACTCAACAACTCAAAATCGTAAAATAAGCAGAGATGTAATAGGATGTTTCGAAAGTTATAGATGAATCGGCACGTGGTACGTCGATGGCCACATGGATTGCCTAAGCCAAAAACATGTGCATCTGGCGTTTCCTACGAGGAAATCATGCCAAATAAGAACTTTTAATACAAATTGAAAGTTGAGAAACATACCTTTTATTTTTCACAAAATTCCTTTAAATCCTAAAGATAGGATTCCCAGGGTTATACGATGTATAACAGCGTAACGCCGCGTCGTTGCAAGCCACCATGTGGTGCCACCGACGATTGATAAAAAAAAAATTTCACCCAAGAAAATTTTCGTCACGCACAAAGAGTTTAAAATTACCTATAAATCGGGAATTAATTCAATAAAAGTTACACAAAATATATTACTCAAGGCAACATACCGAATATATTCAGTATATGCAATTAATATATTCTACATACCTTAGTTCACCAAATAAAATCCAATTAGTGAAAAAAAAAAATGTCGCTTGCACAAGAAAAAAATGAACTTTATCAAATGATGACTGGTAGGTATAATGACTGAATAGGAAATAGAAAGAAATATGATCTCGATCATATTTTTATATGCCGACCATAAAGAAACAAAACAGACACAGTAGTGATGAGATGAACTCTCTATGGCAAATCAGTTTGACCATAGAGTAATATCTGTATAAATAGTTTGTGCTGCTTCCGCATAGATGTCACCACCGTCATGGAACTTGGGATAAATCAACTAAATGATTAGATTATGCTTCCAATTTGTTCAACCGACGTGTGTCGACTATTCCATCAGATGAGGGATGGTGGATACACGTTAGAGGAAAAATAATTTTTGTAATCAACAAAATGTTTGTGCAAACTAATTTCACCACCAACTTGGTCTGGTGAATAGCACAACGACACTAATACATAGAGCCAATTCGGATTCCCGTTTTGGAACTCTCTATGATTAATGGTGAAAATGTCAGATCGGACATAAAAATCCGAAGAGATACTTTCAACAGGATCGAGTACAGGATATTTTCTGTCTGAGTGGGAAAGAACTGTTCCGTGAAGGAAATTAATCTGACAGGCAAAATTTCCTGAAAAGGGATTACTTTGACAAGGGAAATTTCTCCAACAGAGGGAATTAGTCCAAAGCGGAAATCTGTCGCCATGGAATTTGAGCGTCGGTAATGTAAGATGAGCGCCATCTAGTGACTGGTGTGAATCTAAAAGTAAGTATAATCTTTGCTTTTAAGGCAGTGGTCACCCATCAAAAAAAAATTTGGGGTGAAGTCACACTGACATTACAGTTGTCAAAATATTTTCCCTACAAAACTTGTGCTTTTGGGACAAATCTTATTTGTTCCCAAAGCAGAAGGAAAAGGAGAATATTTCCTATGTTGCTTCAAAAGAAATAATATTTGGTTCACTGTGTGAGTAGCACACAGATAGTCTGTTATACAATCAAACAAACGATAAACATGAAACATGAATAGTTCTTCTTGCAAACAAAAATTTTACATGAAGAAGCAAAAGGAACAATAATGGACAAGCACAAGGGTCTCATGCACAGCTGAGCCTACGCCGGGCACAACAATAAAAATATCACAGTAGTAAATGTTCGTGAGTGAACATATTGGAGTGTGGAGAGAAGGAAAGTGTAGTCTACACTAACACTGCCTTCACTGACACATCAAAATCTCACACTACCTCTTAAGGTCTTTAGTGTGCACCGTCGATTTATAGCCTTTGCTATCCACAACCTCATATAAATTGTTACCAATTACTCTTAAAACTCTAACCTTAATAAATTTTGGACTTAGTTTCGCATTGAAATGCTTCGAAGAGTCGCTAAGCACAAAATTTCGCTTATATATTTCATCATCCACCTTATAATTGACTTTGTGACTGCGCACATTGTATACTCTTTCGTAATCAGCATGAGCCTTAGCTAGTGCCTCTTTCAGATAAGTGTGGAGTATGTTCATCTTTGCAGTTTTGGGTAGCCACTCTATCTCCGAGTTGTTTAAACCTCCTAACTCTCTCAACAGTCGATAGTCCGCCCCATGCTCAATCATTCTCTGACCGAACAGAGCTTCATAGGGGGACATCTTATGAGTGGAGTGAACGGTTGTGCGAAGTGCACTACTTATGGACGATAAGTGAGCGTCCCAATTGGACTGCTTCGGATTAATATAAGCACGTATGGCCGCAAGAATCGAGCGATTCACTCGTTCGCTACCATTCGCTTGTGGCGAATATACTGCCGTTTTATAGTGTTTAACACCATACGTATTCAACAACAATTGAAATTCCTTACTCAAAAATTGCGTGCCGTTGTCGGAGAGTATACTCTCTGGCACACCGTAAACTAAAAACACATTTTCCTGTAAGAACTTAACTACACTTAGGGCTGTAGCTCTCCTTAAAGGTTTGATCAAAACCAATTTGGTTAGTTGATCTACAACAATGACTATGAATGCATTCCCACTTTTCGATTTAGGATAAGGGCCCAAAAAATCAACGTATAAATGCTGGAAAGGTCGATCGACCTCAAAACTATTCCCCATCTCCGTACGAAGCGTCATATTTGAAGCTTTGGTGGTCTTACAAACTTCACAAGAATCAACAAAATGCTTGACCTGAGTATACATACTCGGCCAATAAAATCGCTGTCTCAACCTATAAAGAGTTTTAACTACCCCGCCGTGAGAAGATCTTGGAGGGTTGTGAGCTAACTCAATAAGTGATTTCGTCATCTGGGATGGAACCCACAGTTTCCACGTTAAGTCGTCTGCGAGGGGATTACCAATAGAATGTTTGGTACGTTTGTACACGTATCCCTCGGATACCTTGAGATCTGGTAATCGCTCCTGCTCCTTTTTGATGTGGTTGATGAGGTCCAAGTATCCTGCCGACTGGAAAGAGGAATCCTCTAAGTCCAGATGGAGTACCTCCGCGGGGTCGACTCGTGTTAGGCATGAAAGGAACGCTTCTACTGTCAGGTCGTCAGCTTCATACACTCTTGACAGAGCGTCTGGCACGACATTTAATGTTCCCTTACGATGCTCTACCACGAAATCGAATCCTTGGAGACGCATGCTCCACCTGGCCAATCTGCCAGTAGGATCCTTTAAACTCATCAGCCACTTCAAACTGGAGTGGTCTGTGATTACTCGAAAATGATATCCCTCGACATACGATCGAAACTTCTGGATACCAAGTACAGCTGCAAGGCATTCCCGTTCGGTGACGGAGTAATTTCTTTGTGCAGCGTTCAGCTTCTGGGAGAAGTAATAGATTGGGCGTTCAGCCCCATCTTCGTCCCGTTGACAAAGAACACACCCGATACCGGACGCGGATGCATCACACAAAATCACGAATTCCTTTGAAAAGTCAGGGTTAACCAGCACCGGAGCTGTCGTCAACGCCTGTTTGATGGATTCAAAGGCTTCTAGAGCCTTCTGGTTAAGCTCGAACGCTTTACCTTTCTTCAGTACATCTGTCAAAGGAGATGCAAGCGTTGAAAAATCTTTAACGAATCGCCGGTACCATCCCGCCATTCCTAAGAAACGTCTTACTTGACGAGTTGTGGTAGGTACCGGAAATTCATTAATTGCTGCAATTTTGTCGGGGTCAGCTTTCAAACAGCCTTGCCCAACCTTATAACCTAGATACTGAAGCTCATCAAAACAGAACTTGGATTTCTCCACGTTGATCGTCAGTCCTGCCCTGGTCAATTCCTGACTTACTCGCCTCAATATCGCCAAGTGTTCGTCGAATGTTTCAGACACGACCAAAAGGTCATCGAGATAAACGAACACTAGATCCCGCAATTCTGTCGGAATTACCTTAGACATAAGATAACTCAGACTCTGCGGCGCATTACACAAACCGAATGGCATGACCTTGAAATGGTACAAAGGTCTACCAGGTACTGTAAAAGCAGTCTTTTCCCTTGACGTTTTCTCCAGCGGTATCTGCCAGAATGCGTCTTTCAAATCCACACTAGAAATATAGCGAGTTTTTGAAAGGCGTGCTAACAGACCCTCAATATGGGCAATTGGTCTCGCATCCTTCTTTGTAACCGAGTTCACCTTCCGAAAGTCTAGGCATAGGCGGTTCTTCCCAGGCTTGCGCACTAGCACAACTGGAGAAGACCATGCACTAGAGCTTTCTTCGATGACCCCCAAAGACAACATACGATCCAATTCCTCATACATCATTGCTTGTACCGCAGGAGAAACAGGATAATATCTCTGCTTAATTGGTATAGCATCACCCGTATCGATGTAATGCTCTACCAGTGTCGTTTTCCCGAGCCCCTTGCTCGCGAAAGAAGGAAAACCACGAATCACATCACGAAGTTGAGTGGACTCTTCGTGACTGAGCTTCACTTGGTTTGTGGAGTTTCCATCCGATGGAAAATCCGATATGGAAGAAATCAGATGAGGTGCCAGTCCAAACTTACGCCAAAAATCAACGCCTAAATACAAACGTTGAGAAAGTGTTGGCACGACGTAGAAATCCATGCTGAACAGCATGCCGTTGTACTGGACATCAGTAGTAAACATTCCCTTAATTTTCTGCTGTTTCCCGTCCGCAGTGGACACCGTAGACTCGACGTTCCTAACCTTAACGTGCTTCGCTTTCAAGTAGTCTACGCAATCTGTACCGAAGCAACTAATGCTCGCACCGGAATCCAGAAGACCAAGAAACTTGTCTCCCAACATCTCCACAGTCACGTATGGACGAGGATCATTGGATTCCTTGCCTAATCTAGCGGCAGCAACGTTTCGGTAGGTTGTCCGCTTTAATTGAAAACGGTCTCGTGTTCTGCGAATCCGTTTCGAAATTTCAGGAAATGCTACTACTCTTTTCCTAACCTCATAATAATTGAGTAGCCTTTCGTGAAATGGTTTCTTATAAAGTAATTCAGGTTTATTTTTATCTTCAGGTAAATTCAAAAATGCTTTTGGTTGGGTATCAGTCAATAAAAATTCATTAGGGTTTCGTCTTAAAATAGTTATTTGAGGAGTGTCAAGCAAAGGTTCTTCCTTCCTGGTGCTTACGACTCTGGGTTTGCTTTTATCGAGCGCATCCCCCCGGATGGTGGATTTGCTCGCTTCGGGTTTCCCGCACATCTAGGACAATTCGGACTATAGACATTTGGTAACCCACATCTAAAACAGAAAATTATTTGCCTCGGATCTGCACAATCGCGGAACCCATGGCCCACAGTTTGGCATTTCCAGCATTTCATTAATTCAGGGTGGTACGCTTCCACCTGCTCAGGCAGTGCAACTGCTAATTCGTCTCCAGGAGTTTCCTCATCCAACGCGTTGATGAAGCGTCTAGGTGGGTGAGGTTGTTTGTACGCATTTGGTACGAAAGGTTGTCGCGGGTTATCAGAACTACCGAAGAATTTTTCAATGGTGCGACATTGGTATGCTAACTCTTGAAGACTGTATGTGCTAAAGGATATCAACGACTGACCTAGTTGTCGTTTCACATTAGCTTTAATTATTTCAATCATTTCCCTGTCGTTCTTAGGGATTCGCAAGTTGGAGTTCATATGCATCATAGCATCAAAGAAGTCATTGAAGGACTCCCCTGATTGTTGCTTACGATCATACAACCTGCGAGACAGTTCCGTATCCGTTTCGAGGCTATGAAATTGCTCAATTAACGCCAATTGTAGCGTTTGCCAGGACGCGTGCAGATTCTGCTTGCGGTACCTCCAGTACCACTGTTCAGCAGGTCCAGATAAAAATTGGTGGAAACCACCAGACACTTCTTCCCAAGAAAAGCGATAGCTAGCTCTAATAAGATCCAAACGGAACAAAAAGTCATCTACTGGCATATTCCTCCCATCAAACTTAATTCCCCATTTGTGGAATAGTGGGTAGGTACCAGGCGTAGGATTACCAGAGTGTATTGCCTTCGGCTGAGAAGCCGCAGACTGATCGTTATCCAAACGAATAGAATTCATGCGCGTCATGAACTCGTCCACGTTCACGCCCTGAGCCATGTTCGAAGGATGTACCGGAGGGGTACTTGAACTTGCTCCAGGAGGAACGGGTTGTGATGCAGGTTGAGTAGCCAAAGGAGGCTCAACCGGCACGAAGCTTGTTAAATCAACAATATCGCCAGCCACAGTTCTGGCTGGAAAATTGACAGACCTACCTTGAGGAGTAGGCATGTCGACGTAGGGAATTACTGCGGAATTTGGAGGCCGACTAACTTGAAAAGCCGGGTTTGGCTGTGAAACTGGTGGATGATTGACATGATCATCAACGTTACTGCTACTATTAATAGCATTACTCGCGTAACTCACGTTTTGGTTATTAGCGTTGTTCTCCCTACTATGTAACAATTCAGTTACATGTCTTAACAAAATAGCTTGGCTTTCAGCGAGACCTCGCGAAAGTTCTTCAACAAAAAATTTCCTGTCGTCCATCCGGTGTAAGTCTACCGTTGCCGAGATCATCTCTTGCATAATAGCAGATTGATTGGCCGCTTGTTGTGCTCTTCTTTGCTCTTCAGGAGTCAAAGGTGAGCCTAAAGGTTGCCCTTCATTCGCTGGAACGCGAGCGGGTGGGGTTGAATGATCCGTGCCTACACCAGAGTGGTGGGCTGAATGTCCGGAATCATCCTGAGGATTAGCGGGTGCAACTCGTGACATATCGTCAGTTACACGTGCGTAGTACTCCGGGTTGTAAGGACCAGGATTAAAGAATTTTCTAGCAGAGCCGGGCATTGGGCTGTGCTACGAAAATTACACAAAACCAAGAAAAAGAAAGTCTTAAAACTATAGAAAAGTGGGGTGTGCAGTGATTCGTTCACTATTTCACACCAAGTAAAAATTCAAAAATGTATCAAAAGGTAATATTCAAAACTTATTGAATATTGTTATTTTGGAGAGAAATTGATATAATCAAACTTCCTACAAAACTTCAAAAATCTTAAAAATAAAGTAGTGAAAGTAAATTTAGGTTGGTCTAAGGTATACTTCTTCCTTAGACTTCGCAAAAATTGAGTTCCGAAACAATCGTATCGAAATTCAAGCTCAATTACAAAAAAAAAATTTAATTATACTTAAATACGTAAGATAAGCTAAATACTCATAAACTTCAAACTGAATATCTGTAACTTAATCTTCAAAAGATACTTAATCTCTACAAAAACCTAATATAGCTCTTTGTAAACTAAGGAACTTCTTCTAGTTCAAGTTTTCAAAGACTATAATCTCAAACTAAATATAGAAAAAAAAATGTAAGATATACTAAACTAAAGAGTGCTAAATCTAAACTCAAAACTAAAGCGTTTCGATGACCCGTGAAACACGCAGAATTCCACGACCTCACCAAACGAAGATACTAAACTCAAAAGTGGAACCTTCGGGATTACGTCTTCCCTATTTTCCACAAATACTCAAAACTCAAAAATGGAATCTTCAGGATTACGTCTTCCTTATCTTCCGAAAAATTTACTCAAAAAGGTGCAACACTGCAAAATCTAAACTATACTCAATAATATTTAACTTCAAAAATACTAAATTGTCTTAACATCAAAATACGGTCCGGGGGCTGGAAAGAATCTCCCCCCCATAAACATGAACGGAAAGTGGAAGTATTGCGCCTAGCGACTTACTTCACCAAAAAAAACTGAAAAAAAAACTTTAAAAATAATTAGCGGATGTGGACTAACTATTGGGTCAATAAATGTATAACATCAATCAATGAGAAATGGGAAATTCGTTCAGTTATCAGGAGTCTCATTACGCTACTGCAGACGTGCGTTAGGAACATGTTCACCAACCACCGGTTAGCGCTTCATGAGAGTTCCATCAACTTGACGAACTCTGACAAAAACCATAACTGAATGAAAACATCATAATATATTTGGGCTTGTAATTTTACTCAATCCAAAAACTGAAAGATCCGAAATTAAGCGTTAAAGGTGAGTGAGTGGATTCTCTTGGAGTGCTAATAGCTTCTGCAACAGACGTGCATCGGGAACTTGTTCACCAACCACCGGTCAAAAGATCTATCAACAACATCCTCGAAGAATTCAAAATTCTACTAAACTCAGAAAAGAAAAAGTTTCAGTACTCTCGCAACAGACGACCAGACTCAAAAACGTCTAAATCCTGGACAATAAAGTTACCGAAAACCTTAATCAAAAGCAAATCAGAAGGTAAAGTACTACGAATGAATCCTATGCAACAGACGAAGATCAGGAACTTGATCACCAATCTCCCGGACAATAAGGCATCCAAAACATAGACATGATGTTATTCCTCCAGCAGAATAACTCTACCAAAAGCAACTTAAACTCAGAAAAGAATTCGACCAAAAAAAAATTTTGCTCGAACACCAAAAAAAAATTTTCTAACATCAAAACTTCAAAAACTAAATTTCTCCAAAATCAAAATAAACATCATAACAAAGTATCGGGTACGTGCTCCAGGCCCCACGTTGGGCGCCATTCTGTAACGTAGAATGAAGACGAGATGTCACATCCTGTAAAGTAGAACAAAACAGAATGTCAAATCTCCGACGGAATTACTGATCTCAAACGCACAGAGCGAGGCCAAAGGAAGAATACAAAATAAAAACAAATTTATATGTCTCACCATTGACATCGACCCCGATGCGTCAGCAATCCCTGCCTACTAACGAAAGGAAATATATATCCTCTCGCTAGGACATGTATAATGATGATGGTATTCATGATGACACGTTCACTCGGTAGAGGGCATCAAACCCAAAAGACCAACTTACAGATAGTCCTAGAAGACCCCTACCGCTAGCCCATGCTTCATCCACAATATCGCCTGGTATTGGTAGTAGAACACAGTACCCATACTATCATCTCTATTGGGCATCATGTCTCTACTAGGTATATCTTCACCATACAAATCCTTGTCCTCTTTTTCTCCATACACAGACTTATCCACCACAGCATTCCGGTTCTTTCGCTTCTCTCATAGTTGTATGAGAGGATCAAATAGGTATCTAGATGTAAACATACACAACGATTACGCGTTCTGCAAAGTTCCATCATAAATAGGAACATACACCAATGCACCCAAATACCATAGACACGATTAGTAAGAGAGATAGGTACGCACACAGAACACAACCTACATCCCTTAGATCATAAAACTTACCATGCCGATCACCTCAGAACTAGTTTTGTAACAACCAGAGGAAAACCAGAATGCGGGTGGATAATTTATTATTATTTTTAATTGGTAGCTTCGATGACCTGCAATACCGAAAATTATTCAACACATGCTCAAAACTAAACTCACCAGAGAAATTATCTTAATCTTCAAAAAGAAAACTCATACCGAAGATCCACGCAGAAACAGAATTTATCCACCACGAGACCACTACTACCCTCAAAAGGTCCGAAGCCGACCCAATCTTTATAGTGTTCGTAGAAGAAAAGAAGATTCCGGAGCCCCTAAACCTTACCGGTCACAAAGGCCTATTGCCTTCATGCGTCATGGGAAATGACATAAGCAGAATCTCTTGTTCCTCACGAACTCGGTTGGTATAGAAGAAAAATATAAATAGTAAGTCGAATTTCATTTTCCTCAATTCCCCTACCCCGTACTACTCTTCAGTCCACTACATGTACCGAAGGGCATTGACCCGAGAGGCAAATTGAGGTTGTCGCCGATCGACCACCGCGTCGATATGCAGAATTGCCCCGCTCCACTCAAGAGCAGAAGGGAGGTGAGTCCTTGCTGTGGGATCGCGACGGTGCTACAAGTTTTTACCCTGCATATCTGGATACGGATGTTAATATATCCCTTTCTTTCTAAAAGACTAAGGCCTGTGGCACAAGATACTTTGTTCATTAGGATGCGTAGATTTATTTCTCTCAGACCACTTAGTCTGAGACACTCACGTAGGAGTACTAATATTTTGATTGATTGAGAAGAAGATTTAGTCCTGCACTTCATATGGAGTCCCAAGTAGAAAAATTTCCTTCACCACAAATATCATTAACCACACACAATAGTTTCTAACTATGATGTCTTTGGATGTTAGAAGACAACTAGAGCTGACTATACCCTCATCTCTACCATGCTCAACTGTTATGTAGAGTGCAGGAGCGAAGTGTCTGACCAGGTGTCGGGTTGTCTGAGGTGTAGACGACAACCCCTGTCTCTTAACCCACCCATTTCCGAAGAAGATCAACTCCCTCTTCGAACCTTGGCTTCTCTATGACAGAAAAAAAAAGGAATATTATTAAGAAGCCCCTTAACATGAATGTAGGTCAAGCCTGACCTACATAACTGAACCTCTATCTATATTGACCCATCAACTAAATAACCTAAATAACCAACTCCGTTTCATGTGAGAGAAAGAGAGGGATTCAACCAACCCCCATCGGACCTAGAATTAACTTACTGCATAATTACTAAATTAATCATATTATCTGAAATAAGAAAGAAAATCTACAAATTTCCATATATCAAAGTGAAAACTGCAACGAAATTTCTATTCAAATAATCATACAAAATTTTTATTTAAATTTGTTCTTAAAACTAACAGGTATAGTTCCTAAATACTTATATTATATTTTAATATATTCTTTATTTTTATTCTCGAAAGGGGAAAAAAAAAATATATCTTTTTATTCGACCGAATATTGAAAGGAAAGTTATCAATTATATTACAAAAAGTATATTTAACGAACTATGCGGTCGTTATACAAGAATAAATCTCGCTATAACTGGACCTCGAAATGAAGTTAAAAATTTTAAGTAAATGTAGTTATCAAAACTACAATGGTCGATATATTCTCAAAAATTCATATAAAATCAAAATGTCCTTAATACTAATTTATACACGCGTACAAAATTTGTTTACAAGTATGAAACAATCAAGATCAAAACAAATGAAAACCGATAGGCCACAAAGGCTCGTATAAGCTACTAAAAGTTTCAAAAATTCCGATAATCGAAATAAAAATTCGCGAAGAAATCTTTCATTGAAAGCGAATAGAGTTCTCAAAGGTATACACGACTGAAATTATCAAACGAGTAACTCAGGTAAGTAGCGTTTTTATTACGATAGGCGTGATGAGCGGTGCAATAAACCGTCACTCCCGTCTGACCTAATCACACAACAAACACAACAAAGATTACAAATAAAGGTTTATTATTAGGATCGTTCAAAAATAACAAACCCTTGGTAAATCAAAGATAGTATATTACCATATAACGTAAAGTCAATAATCCAAAGCCGACTATGGGCTGAAGTCAAAAATTATTTCAGGTATAAATACCCACAAAAGATACACAACAACCGATAAGGTTGACTATGAATGGCATCTTAAAAGTAAATGGTCGATAAGTACCAATATGGTAAAACAGACAATTATTACCATGCCAGGAATGGCAGAAAGTACAATAGTAACACAAGTTATAATCGTAAAGTGGTTCCGCAAGGGAAAGTGTCATGAATTGCATACAATTCGAAAATTTAATGTCTGAAACTTCAAACACTCAGGTTACATCAAAATACCAGGAAATACGGTACGAATAATAAAGGTATAGTATTACAAATAGACTATATCAGAATCGAAAACAAAATGCAGCCAATATCAGGGAGGGTCGCTGAAAAGTAAAAGTTGGAAATAAATGCATATACAGTTCGTATATGATATCAATAAAGCAATATAGTTAAATATGTTTTAAAAGCAATATAGTTATTTAAATCTTAAATACCTAGATGAAGAAGTGCACTGCTCCTATCTAATAGTGTATTGTCAAATGATTAGCTAAATTTATTCAACAAAAAAAAAACTATATAATTAACTTTATATTGTTGCAACCTTGATATCAATAGGTAACAGGATGCAATTTTCCAGCTATACAGCGGGGCAGGGAGTTTATATCCCTAGCAATATATTCGATGAATGGCGTGAGGAGTCTCAATGACTCTGGAGTTGGTTGCCAATTGAACACTTGGACAAACCAAAGAAAGGTAAAAACTAATTCACATATCATTACAACATACAAAGACGAAGACGTTTACTTGATAGTATATTAGACTATCTGATAATTTGTAATTCCACAAATTCGAATAATTATTTTTTGTAAATTTACTAGACTATTATTCTTTTAGGAAGTAAATATTATTACGTTTTATCTAAAAATTATTCTTTTCTTTAAATTCCAAACCAGTTCAAAAGGATGTACGTTAATTTACGCGATATTAAATTCCAAAAACACGATTTCAAAAATTAAAGGTAAGTATTTCAAAAACGGTACGAAGTTCTGTATCTCTCAAATTTTGTTCATATATGTAAGTATTTCGAAAATCTTCTACTATTTGGCTTTAATTTGTTTCTCACTCGAAGGATTTACTGAATCATTAAACACTGACTAATATATATATATATAAGATAATTATATAATAAGAAATCAAATGGTACTTAAGTGAATTTTGGTACAAAGAATTCCGCTACTCCATATCCTTGATGATGTAATCATTCAATATATATGTCCACTTGGACGACTGCAACAAATGATGACTCGAAGTGGAACACTAACGAGACTCCAGGTGTAGGGATTGTAACGTGATACTGATCAAAAACGAAAGTATCCTGATCCAGTGCAAATCCGCAACAGAGCTGGGGCGCGCTTCGTGTGTACACCGCGCGTGGTGTCTAAAGTACAATAATATACCCGATCTGTGGAACGATTGTCCAGACAGATGGATATGTTGATGATCTGATCTCAAAGATCTCCTGCTCGCAGTAACTTATGTGTATGTGCCCGCAGGTGGGCTTTCTTGACACCGCAGGTGGTGCTTCAGAAATCATACATTCAAGTCAATAGATATAATTGAAAGTGTGCTGCAACCGTGGCGTCAGGACGGTGCAGTGGATACGTCAAGAAATTCCACGTCGTCTGGAAAAAGTAGGCGGAAAGGTGAGGTAGGCTAACAGCAATACCAAGCCACTTCCTCGAGGAACGAATCTCCGACGACGATGAAAGTAACTGTTCAGTGTGCGGGACTGCGTCAGCCGCACGTGGCTTACACAGAAAATTCCTGTAGGATGCGTGGACAAAGTCCGACTCCAGGATCCAATACGCAAAAAGCACAACACTTCACTTGAAATATATGTATTTTGGTTTTACAATAAACCTTCAGGAGGATGCCGCCGCAAAAAAAATTCAACAACTCAAAATCGTAAAATAAGCAGAGATGTAATAGGATGTTTCGAAAGTTATAGATGAATCGGCACGTGGTACGTCGATGGCCACATGGATTGCCTAAGCCAAAAACATGTGCATCTGGCGTTTCCTACGAGGAAATCATGCCAAATAAGAACTTTTATTACAAATTGAAAGTTGAGAAACATACCTTTTATTTTTCACAAAATTCCTTTAAATCCTAAAGATAGGATTCCCAGGGTTATACGATGTATAACAGCGTAACGCCGCGTCGTTGCAAGCCACCATGTGGTGCCACCGACGATTGATAAAAAAAAATTTTCACCCAAGAAAATTTTCGTCACGCACAAAGAGTTTAAAATTACCTATAAATCGGGAATTAATTCAATAAAAGTTACACAAAATATATTACTCAAGGCAACATACCGAATATATTCAGTATATGCAATTAATATATTCTACATACCTTAGTTCGCCAAATAAAATCCAATTAGTGAAAAAAAAATATCGCTTGCACAAGAAAAAAATGAACTTTATCAAATGATGACTGGTAGGTATAATGACTGAATAGGAAATAGAAAGAAATATGATCTCGATCATATTTTTATATGCCGACCATAAAGAAACAAAACAGACACAGTAGTGATGAGATGAATTCTCTATGGCAAATCAGTTTGACCATAGAGTAATATCTGTATAAATAGTTTGTGCTGCTTCCGCATAGATGTCACCACCGTCATGGAACTTGGGATAAATCAACTAAATGATTAGACTATGCTTCCAATTTGTTCAACCGACGTGTGTCGACTATTCCATCAGATGAGGGATGGTGGATACACGTTAGAGGAAAAATAATTTTTGTAATCAACAAAATGTTTGTGCAAACTAATTTCACCACCAACTTGGTCTGGTGAATAGCACAACGACACTAATACATAGAGCCAATTCGGATTCCCGTTTTGGAACTCTCTATGATTAATGGTGAAAATGTCAGATCGGACATAAAAATCCGAAGAGATACTTTCAACAGGATCGAGTACAGGATATTTTCTGTCACAGTGGGAAAGAACTGTTCCGTGAAGGAAATTAATCTGACAGGCAAATTTCCTGAAAAGGGATTACTTTGACAAGGGAAATTTCTCCAACAGAGGGAATTAGTCCAAAATGGAATTTGAGCGTCGGTAATGTAAGATGAGCGCCATCTAGTGACTGGTGTGAATCTAAAAGTAAGTATAATCTTTGCTTTTAAGGCAGTGGTCACCCATCAAAAAAAAATTTGGGGTGAAGTCACACTGACATTACAGTTGTCAAAATATTTTCCCTACAGAATAGCTTGTAATTCTTCATCTTTTGACGTTTCTAATCTTAATTCCTGTAATCTCTGATCTGATATATTTTCCTTACATGATAGCCATAAAATCGATAAATCATTCATCTCACAGTTTTCTTCTGTTTCTATACTATGTGCTCTCGATAATGTATCTGCTATAATTAATTCTTTACCTGGTTTATGTTTCACTTCTATATGGTTGTAACCTCATTCTCATTTTTTGTAATCTAATCGGAATTTTATTTAAAGGCTTTTTGAATATGGGTATCAATGGCTTGTGATCACTTTCTACAACTGTTTTTCTCCCTGCTATATACTGATGGAATCTTTCGCATCCGAAAACAATTGCATTCATTTCTTTTTCTATCGGTGCCCAATTTTTCTGTGCACCAGTGAAAGCTTTGGATGCATATGCAATAGGTTTTCCTTTTTGCATTATAACTGCTCCTACACCTGTTTCACTAGCATCAACACTTAAAGTACACTCTAAGTTAGTATCATAATATGCGAGCACTGCATTTCTTACTAAACTTTCTATTAATTTATCATAAGCTTCCTGTTGGTCTTTTTCCCACTTAAATTCACTGTCTTTCCTTATTAGTTTCCTTAATGGTTCTGTTAGCACTGATACCTTAGGAATGAACTTTCCGATGTATGTAATCATACCTAAAAATCTTTCGACCGCTTTTTTATTTTTCGGAATACCCATTTCGCGAATTGCTTTAATTTTATTTTCATCTACCTTGATACCATTTTCATCAAAAATGTGACCTAAGAATTTTATTGAGGACTGTGCTATTTTACATTTTGATTTATTGAATTTAATATTGTGTAATTTTGCGCTTTCAAAAACTTCTTTTAATGTATTCCTATGTTGTTTTTCATTTTCTGACCAAATAATAATCTCATCTATGTAAATATCGATATTTTGTATTCCCTCAAAGATGTTTTTGAATTTTTTTATGGTATATTTCTGAAGCTGTCTTTATACCGTATGGCATTCTTTTGAAACAGTACCTTCCATACGGAGTAATAAAAGTAGTCATTAATGAACTTTTCTCTGACAGTTTTATTTGATAAAAAGCTTTACTACAGTCCAGAGTACTAAACATTTTTGCTTTGCCTAAACGAGAAGTTATTTCTTCAAAAGTAGGCATTTTAGTGTGCTCTCGTCTCAAACATGAGTTGAGATTTTGTGGATCTAAACAAATTCTGAGGGACCCATCGTCTTTCATTATTACTACAACTTGACTCACGAAATCTGTTGGCTGATCTACTTTTCTAATAATATTCTGCGCTTCCATTTTATCTATCTCATTTTTTACCTTGTCACTTATGGGAAAAGGAATCTTTCGTGACTGTTCAATGATTGGTTCATAGTTTTCTTTTAGTGAGAAATCATATTCAAAATCAGGTATTACTCCTAACCCCTCAAAAGAATCTTTATAAGTGTCCCATATATCGTTAAAGTTTGAGAGTAAATCAATTCTTCTTAGAAAATTTGTTGCTATAATTGTTGGAAGTCCTAATACTGGCATCGATTTGCACTTTGTAATATAATATTTTACTTTATACTCTGTGCCTTTTATTTTGCAACTCAGTGTAACATACCCTATCATATCTTATATTGAACCATCATATGTGCTTAGCTTTGTGTCGCTTTTTTCAATTTTAATATTTAATCCTTTTATAAAATCTCCTGTGTCTATTTTAAAATTAATTTCCAAATTGAGATCACTGAAATATATACTTTCGCACCAAGAAACAGAATCCACTTTAACATTATTTAATACACCCAAAAATTTATTTTCATATTCAATATTGTCTTTATTATATTCTATTTGGTTGATATTTTTTCTAAATCTATTTTCTTTATAATAATTATTTCTTTTCTTACTATATCTACACATTATTTTGAAATGTCCTACCTTATTACAATTATGACATATCTTTGTATATGCCGGACAATTTCCTGGTTTGTGTTTTAAGCCGCATCTGCCGCATCCTCTATTTTGGACTGCTTGATTGTTGTCTCTTTCTCCCCTGTATTCGTTGTTCCATTTACTTGATGTTGGCGTCATGTCTGGTTTTTTCTGATGTCCCGTATTCCTTGATTGTTTGACGAAATCAATTTTGTCGCCATCTTTTAATGTTTTTAACTGTTCTTCCGCCAATTCTGCTGCTTTACATAAACGTATGCATTTATCGAGGTCCAATTTTTCCTCCCGTAGCAATCTGTCTTTTAAATTTGTATTTGTTATTCAACTGATAATCCTGTCTTTTATTAAACTTTCTTTCAATGTTCCAAAATCACATTTCAAGCTTAATCTTTTCAATTCGGTTATGAATTGATCCATATTTTCGCCTTCCTTCTGTGCTCTCAAAAAGAAAACATGTCTGTTGATACTTTCATTTTTCTGTTTGGGCACACAATAATTTTCAAAGGCCTTCAATACATCCTTGTATTTTTTGCTTTGTTCATCAGTTAACCCAAATGTCTCGAATTTTTCAAGGGCATCCTCTCCAATGGCGTTTAACAAAATCGCAACTTTTATTTCCTCTGCTTTTTTCGATGCTTCAGACGCCGTCATGAAAATTTCAAATCTTTTTTTCCATTTTTGGAAATTTTCAGCCATATTCCCTTCAAATGATAATGGTGGTGGTGGGTTTATATTTACATGAACTTGTGGTTCCACCGGCTGCGCCATGTTAAATAATACACTTTATTATTTAATAATATTCAAAATCAATTTTATTAATTATTTAATATTGTTTGTTTAACACACTTTATAGCAGACTAATTATAACTTAACACATCTTTACTTTACTGATCACCTTTTTATAATCGCTGCTTGCTTCTTCTAAGTATATATCTTTTATCTTAGGTGTGTTCGATGAAAGATCCTTTCTATTACTTTTAGGTCTGTTCGTATACATTCACAGACAAGGCACGAAATTGCAGGGAACCATGTGATTTTCATGTAAACAAAACAACTTTAAACCACTAAACCCTTCAGACAATCACGCAGGCACCTCTGAAGGTGTATTATTGACACACCTGCAAGTAACAGATCGAACGAGCAGTTAAAAGTTTTTGGTGGACACCGGAGCGGACATTTCTGTAATTCCCAATCAACAGAAAAGAGATGAGAATAATATAAAGAAATCCCTATCGAACTCCAAACTTTTCGCAGCGAACGGATTCACCATCAACATATTCGGTACAACAACTATGTCACTTAACCTAGGCCTACGACGTTCATATCTTTGGACATTTATAATAGCTGAAGTCACACAACCAATTCTCGGCGCAGATTTTATCAAACATCACAGTCTGCTCGTTGATCTTCGTCGCCGAAGACTGATTGATGCAGAGACGAACCTTTTTTCTCCAGCAAAACTCAGCCATTCTTCATTTCCTTACAGCAAACCATTCTCACAGTCAATTCCAACCATCCGTACTACAAGCTACTGACGGAATTCGAGAATGTGACCAAACCTGTTGGGTGCAAAATAGCTGCACACAATGTTCACCACTACATTACAAAAAGAGGTCAACCGGTTGCTGAAAGAGCCCGACGTCTTGCAGGTGAGAAATTACAAGCCGCAAAAAGGGAATTCAACAACATGATGCAACAAGGAATCTGTGAGCCGTCCAAAAGTAAGTGGGCAAGTCCTCTACATCAAGTACAAGAGAAGAACGGAGAATGGCGTGCCTGCGGTGACTATCGTCGTTTAAATAAAATCACCATTCCAGACCGCTACCCAATTCCAAATGTAAGTGACTTTATGTTCAACCTCCACGTATGCAAAATCTGTAGGGAAAACTTTCTCGCCAGTCACTGGCATGAGTAATGACACCACTGCCATCTACCAGCGAGACTTCACTATTACTCGCATAATGCTGAACGCATTCAATAGGTTCCAACTCCATTCAGGTTCCACAAAAAGGAAGCCATATTGAAATTGGATTCCACTCCCAAATTGGAATCCACTTATTTTCCGAACAATTCAGTCTTCCATAATGTCTCCCTCTCCAAAAATTCGATGGGAAAGATATTCCATCCAGAATGGATTACACACCAGAGCGATTTGTACTCCGATCACACCTTAACCACCATCATAGTGATCACACTAGCGAAGTGCCAATAGTGAGAATAGCCCGGCGTAGAGTATATTTGACACAAGATTTAGTGACAAGTAGCCGTCAGAGGAAACAGAGTGGATAAAATACTCGATGCGGCCGAATATTTTATTTTTCCATCTGTCAACCTGATCGCATTACGATCAACGACAGTTCAAGATTTCAAGATGTCACTTTCAGAAATACTCAAATGTCAGTGTGACACAAAATAGGTAACAAGCGAAATACCCTGAAAATAAAGATAAATTAAAAAGAAACTCGAGTTGTCACTCTGCATTTGACACCGAAACAATTTAGACCTATTTCATCACCATACACACTGATACGTCATAAACCCGAGTCAATGGAGTGATAGTAACAGATTGATTAAAAAGTATACCGAAAGAAAACATTTTTCGATGACACAGATGTCAACACATATCTTATTGTGTTTCATTGGCATTATCTGTCAGTTCAAAACAAGGCAGAATTTCTGATTCACATCAGGAATTCAGGCAGCCAATTACACTAATGCATCCTCATTGTAGATGCACATGTCATCACACCACACGGTCAGCGTTCTCCCACCTTCTCATTTTGACAGATGTGGTCAGAATAAAATTACGTTTAATTGCCATGCAGATTAAAATATCCACAATTCAATTGTCGAGATGACATCTAACTTTGACGTATAATGTAAACACACCCTTAAAACAGTCAGAAATCTTTCTAATTATCAATTTGAAGTACATCTTACAATTTCCTAAACCCCGCATGACAAAAAGTGTCAGTGAGAACAGATCCTTAGCACGCCACCTATCGTGCCAACTCATAAACAAAACGAACGTTGGAACGAAGGAAATATACTGGAAAGTAAGGCGTTGGCTGTCTAGAAGATAGGTATATGGTTGCGGAAACAGACAGGAGACTTCATTTTGAAGCAAGGATCCGACTCATCGACATCGCCACTGCAGAACGTTAATATATATTACAAACGCAGTGGGCTGCGGCCATTTTCGCAAAGTTTGAGTTTTTTTTTAGAAGTGAAATTCTATTTCCTAAAATTAGTTAGGAAAAATATATAATAAACACTGGATTAATATCGCAAATTAAGGTAAGGATTGTAATTGCTACATATCTATAAGCAAAGGATCGTAATCCTTTGCTATTAGATATAAAAAGGAATGGCGTCACCCAGCAGACATGTGGGATAGCTCTACAAAATTTTCTTTTGGTGTCCACAGGTCCACCAAAACCCATTGATGTTCCTACAAGGGGGCATATTCATCTTTCAAGACTTGAGGGAGCTAAGCAGGACACTCCATAGTGGAATTTGTGCGAACTACTCGCTCCACAACTCGCTTCCATTGGAGATATCGTACAACGTACACATCGGCCCACATAGGCGGGCATAATTTTTTTTGTGTGTACACATATACGCCTCTTTGGTGCAAATATACTTACCTAAGCGCACGCTGCGCACCCAGATCCGCATGTGATTTTGGTGGCCTTAATTTATTCTTTTAATTAAGCATAATTCTATGCTATGGGATTTGCTCCCAAGACGCACACACGTGACGGCAAGGAGCATTCGTGGAGCTAAATTTTTATCATATTGGTGCTGTAGTGATTGAGTGCAACCGTCCAGGCGTTGATCCATTATCGGCTCGCCGACGGCCACTTTGTTATTCCAAGGAATCTTCACCTATACGCAAGCGTAATTATCGTGGAGCTAACACAACAGGAATCCTCTACAAGAATTCTACTGGACGTCTGGCGCGTGCTAGTTCACCGATGCCGGTCCACCAGCTACACAACATCACTGGTTGCTGTATGTAAGCGACGTGGGAGATCCAGGATACATCTTAAAGCATCACCAACTATAAGATACCCCAACAGTTCCCGTGAAATAGTTTATTTGTGAGATAAAAACTTTTAAAAAGACCCTGTACGGTACTATAGTACCTAAATATTATCCCCAGGTAACATATTTTCCAATTTTTATTGTGTATACTTGTATATTGTGGGAGCAAAAAAGCTCCAAAAGAATCCAAAAAGTTATACTTGACGCTTGTCGCTGACGTCCACGGACGGTGGTACCAGCAGATATTTGAGTAGTTTAATCAATTACTTGATGGTAGGCGGGACCTCATGCCTCCCCCACCATATAGATATCATATTTTTGGTTGCATGCATTTAATTTATGTTATGATCAGTAGGTATTTATCTATATTCTAGTGAAACATATTATATTAAATCAGTGCTAATAGTGACATAAAATATCTGTTTTCGATAATATCAAATCGTACATATCCGCCGGTGCATATAGACGTTTCTTTAACGGTCTTTGTGTTGAGACATACACCCAATGCTTACTTTACCATTCGCATTTTGCAGTTCGGTTCAATCCAACCCGCGTACATGAATTCAGGGACCAGTTACTGGTGCGGCAACTACCTTTTGTTTTCGACGTTAGCTACTCCCCGAGTTCAGGAAGAGTGTAATAATCCATACTTTCTTGCGTTTGTTACATATCTGTAACAACTTACTTCACTTACTTATATTTATACTTTTACCAAATCGTGGCGCGCTCCTCGGAAAGTGATTATTTTCACTCGATATCATTAAATAATTCATAGAAGGTGTACGCAAGCACCTATCCCTTCGTTTTGATTCACGGTTACCTTTTAAAGAATCAGCTTCTTAATACTTTTACTTACTCGGTCTTCGGATCATAGACAATTCGCGTCGGTAGCTACCATTTCGTGCTATAACGCCGCGTCCAAGATTTTGTTCATTTTTGAGTTCACTTTATAACAATTTACACTTAAATAATTTTTTTTTTCTTCACTTCTAATCCGCGTGTTCAGGCGTAACTTAACGTCGAGTATTTGAAATATAGAGTCGAACCACAGGATTCCCTGGAAACTATAGTTGTTTGACTTCGTTTTCCTAAGCAACGCTTCCCAATTCGTGCTCGTCATAACCGAGGCAGAATAGCTATAGCTAGAGAGTCTGATGTTACATCGACATCTCCTGTATACTTTTCGCCGCTTGTTTTTTTTTTATTATGAGCATTATAAGAAAAGTTTGCTCGTCATCAGTGGTACATCATTGAGATCATAAAATCCCATTTTACAAGTTTTTTTGTATTACTATTAACACTTTTACAGGGAGGGGTTCCGGAGTGCACTTCTGGATTCCTACGTAATAAGAACGTTGGAAGAATTCTACATAAACAACTGTAGATAACAACACAAATACATTAACTGTTTGAAACTTACTAAAATATATTTGATACTTAACAATATATCTTTTAATCAAATTTATGTTCAGACGCGAACTGTGTTCTGACATAGATGGTATTTTATGGTAACACAATCGATCACCTTTTTGTTGTTATGGGTGTTTCACCTGTAACAGATCCCTGATGCCTGTAGTTGTCGCTTTTGTTGTACATAATCTAATTTTGAATTAGGTCGTCTTTGATGTTTCATGTTGTAACTTTAGACTTTTACAAACCCCCGAATCATAAGCGGTTTTTACAGATTTTTTTTATATATATACATATATATTCGACGTACCGGATACAGTCGATATCAAGAACTTACCGCCGCGACAATTAAAGATTTGTTTTTTTATATATTCAATACGATAGATATTTGAATAAACATTCGCGTTTTCGAATATCGCGTTTCAGGCAGAATCAAGATACAATTTTAAGATTTCGAAGATTCACGCATTTCTTGACACTTGAATCATAGATTAATACAAATATAAAAGCACTTTAAATAAACAGTTGATTCAATACTTTTATAATCATAAGCATGTAAGATTTCAGTGGTTATTGAATAGCCCTATAAACAATTTCAATAAGATCTTTTGTAGAGTCAAATTTATCAAGTATATTAATTATTTTCATGATAAGATTTTCATTCAGAAGAGTTTTGAGTTTAATAATTAAGATCTTTCTCCTGTTAGATATTAAGAAACAATTACTAATAAATATTATGACTATAGGTTATAACGTTTTACGAAAATTTTCTGTGGTTAATACATTTGGTTTTGAAGATTATTGTTTTGGAATTTTCAGGATTTTTAGTATGGCAGAATAAGTTATCTTTAGGGGAGAGTGGTAATCCACCATATCTTCACACGGAACAAGGTGGTGCGAAGAGGGAATACACATGATGTATTCGGATTGCAACGATGGAGTTTAGTATTCTGTTTCTTTGATGCAGTTTCTTTGTTAGAGATAATGTTTTAGTTAGGATGTTGTGGTAAGCAGGCAAAGTGTTTGCTTGCTATCATAGTAAGGGGCTACCTAGAATTTATAATGAGTCGTGGGGACTCATAGGTCCGCAGTAGCCAAGGTCGTAGAGTAGGAGAGTTGATTTCTACTTACGAATTGGCCTGTTGCTTAACACCTTAAATCCTCCCTCCCCTCACGGTTAGACACCTCATCCTCCACTATCTGCGCAACATCGTAGTTGCAGAGTGAGAGGAAGGTATCATTAGCCATTGCAGCCACGACCACCTATGGTTTGCTAGCTATTAATTTACTTACGTGTCACGTTCTTCGGGTTGATATTTCAATTCAAACACGATTTCTTCCTTTTGACCAACATTTACTCTCAACTGATTATAAGAGGTGCGATCAGGAATCAGTCCTTATTTCCGGCGATTCATATCAGTCTTATCTTTGGAGATTATGAGGGCCCTTAAGCATTTTAACATACTTATTCGAGCTCGCCCATCTTGAGCTCAACGGTCGGCAGTGAAAAATAGAGGTAACACCGGTCAAGTAGATCCCGGAGCAAGTGCCCACGGCCTGGCTGAGCTAGTAATAGCTATGGCACTGCCGGCCACCACGAAGGTCGATCTCGACCACGGTTCTACGTTGTCGCATGCCGTTCTTACCGATTGTTCTCTACGAACGATTGGTGAGAAAGGGGGCGTTGCCGGCATAGGATCGCTTCCATCCCTTCAGCAATAAGAATAGGTAGCCGCAGTTAGATTAATGAATGCGATCTGGAGTAATGACTCTGGAGAAGGGTATCGTTTCTAATTACAGCATTTTAAATCTAGTTGTGAACCTGGGGATATAAGTAGAATCCATGGTTTTTGGTGTAAACCACGATACTATACAGCTGCAAGCAGGACATCTATGACTTGTAGCGGATAGGCGCGGGCATGCTGGTAGGTACCCTCTAGGCTGTTCTACGGTGTTTTGTAGTCAGGACCTAAGGTGCGGTACCGGATGGCTCGTGCTTCTGTGATGGGGATGGAGTAGGAATATAGAAGAATGGGAAGAGGAGCAGGAGGGACAAGGTACTGTGTTTGCGAAGTGTAAGTATGTCTTTTACAGGGATGCTGAATACACCGATACATGGTTAGTAGATGGCGTGGTTGCTGTTCCTTGGTAAAGGAGTCAAGGATGGATAGGGGTGCTTGTTCCTTCTTGCTTCCTTTTTGACTCGTGTTATTGGTGGGTGTAGGTTCGAATCTCGGATGCTCATAGGGTATTTGGGTGAAGAAGATAGTGTCCATCAGCGGTGCGGGCGGTATACAGGAGTGGTATATAAATATTCTTTTTTTTATTTCTAAATTAAATTATTTAACGTTACAGATGGCGCCCAACGTGGGGTCCGAATTAATTGACGAAGATAAGATTTGAATTGTTGATAATTAGGTCGATTCAGAGTAGCGTGGAGAAAGTTAGGAATTTTTGAAATTTTTTTTTCTCTCAAATTTTGTTGTTATATTTTGAAATTTATTCAGTTTACGATTAGAAGTCGTTTGTTGGATGACGATGTTTCTTAGTCAGAGGAATACCATCGGGGTTAGCAGAATAGGTACTATTTTGTCCAGTGATTTGGTGAAATTGTTCCCGATTCAGTCTGTTGCATTAGGTCTACTTTCTTTCCCTTTACCTCTTGTCACTTGAGAATATCTTCGATCTCAGTCCGGACTGAGCAGTTACTTTTGCTTTGTCGTCAGTAGCTGAGGTGTTGATATGTCCAAAAGGTGATGTCTGAGATCCAGGTCGTGTGAGAGCAGTATGAGCAGGTCTTCTGACCGGTGGTTGGAGCTTCTTGCCCGACGCACGTCAGCTGCAGAAGCTGGTCATTCACTCAAATCGCGACCCTCTTTGTGTCAACTACAACTCAATCTCTTTTCCTTTATTTGTTATACTACCCTGATTGTATTTAAAGATTATAGTCATTTTGATTAGATGTTAGGAAGTGACGGTATGCGATGAGACATGAAGCGCTAACCGGTAGTTGGAGTTTTATACCCGATGTACGTCAGCAGTAGCGTAATGTCACCTTCTCATACTTGATCAACTTTTCGTTTGAGGAATTTGTCTCTTCCTATACATTAGAACGCCGTAATGTACCAAGTCTACACACACTAAAAAATTTTTTGATAAAGTTTTTTTTTGAGTCGGTTATGTTGCAGAACCGAGATAATCTGCACACCTTGTTCCAAAGAAGGGAGGGTTACCCTCTCCCGAATCTTTTATGAAACCATAATACATATTTAAGTATCTAGTTAATTATTTTTGAGATATAGTTCAGTTTAAGTATCGTTTTGAGTTTTTAGGTAGTTGGAATACGAGACAGTTTCCAAGGTATCTAGTTTTTTTTGAGTTTCCGTCAGTCGAGTTGGGACGTAACTTCTCGATTGGATGTGTAAGTTGGGATAGTGCCCGTATACAGCTTGCAGATTTTTGGGATAGAGCCCACCTTTATTGAATACAGTTTAGAACTTGAGATCATTTAGTAGGATTTAAGATTCTTGATTACTAGTTAAGTATAAATTTTTGATATTGAACTTTTCAAATAAAATTAAGCATTTACCTTATTTCTTAAATTTATGTATAAGATTACATTTAAGCACTCGAGTAAAAACTTTAGGATTTTTTTTTTGAATTATTGTTTTTGATAGACGAGTTTATTACATATTCATATTTACCCCTAGTATTAAGCACTTTGAAGTTTATAAAACTTTCACCTTTTTTTTTGAATTACTTCTCTGAGATACTATATCTGTTAGAGGTTTTAGCTCACGGTATAGTAGAAACATCTCACCATTATTCAATTGACTTACTTTCTTACTACTAATTTTTGACTTACATTATTTATTGTTGTAACACTCGAGTAGTATCCGTTCGAGGAGATTCTCACGGACTACAAGAATTATTTGTGTTTGTCTTTTGGATTACTCAGTTGTTATCGTCTGTCCGTTTACCTTCACGGTTGAATGACCGACAGGAGTATTAGAAGAGCGATTAGAAGTACTTACCTTACTAAGTACAAAGACTTCGTAGGCATGGCCCCTACCGCTCCAAAACCTAAACCGGGTCGTAACCAAAACGATAACATGGAGAATCTCACTGAAGACGAAGGCAGTTTAGCCGAAAGTCTTCCTAGAGATAACGGGGATAACAGAAGTGTCGTAGTAGATGACGACGAAGTAGCAAGAGCCGAAGAACAACTACGGAAAGATGCAGCTGACCATTCAAACAAGTTGTTTCTACAACTATTGACCTGCATAGGGTCAATGATAGGAAATTCATGGCCGAAGAGTTAGAAAAGAGTCACGCACGCTTGCTTGCCCAAGTCGTTCTGCTGTTGCGAAAACGAACCGTCAAGTCTACTCAACCAGTTGTTCCACCAACAAGACCACTTGACCCTGACGCGACTTCAACGCAGAAAGTCACACGGCAAGTCAATTTAGTTGACCAAGACACTACACGTGTCGTGAATCACAATGTCCCGAATGGAGCATCTACATCCAGAAATGTCCAGTCCGCTTAAAGACCAAACAATGAATTTGATTTGGCAGACCGATACACGCCACATTACGAGCCAACTAGAGTGCCACCTTTGCAGGATGTCCAGGCTCCAATTTGGACGAGTTTATGACTCGTTTAAATGCCTTTAATTTCGACGACGAGTCCGCAGTGTCGCCACCTAGGCCACCGCCATCAAATGTCACATCTGTGAACCGCAATCATCAATTCCATAAGTGGGGATTGAAGTTCAATGGGAGGAATATGTCAGTTGACGATTTCCTGTTCCGCCTGGGGTGTATCCGTAATAGTTATGGTGTATGAAATAACCGCAAACTTTTACCATTTTGTGACAGGCTCTGTTGAATCATGGTACTGGGTGTACCTAAAAAGCAACAAACACACGACGTGGGACGAGTTGAAAACTGCTTTGGCAGAACAATACCGCAGTTTAGAAAGCGATACCGAGCTTTTCCGAAAATTATCTGATCGTAAGATGATGAATGGCGAGTCTTTCAATGACTTTTTCGACGCTATTCAATATCTAAATTCTAGGATGCGAGTTCCTAGACCAGAAAAAGAACTCATCGAGATCATCAAAACCAATGTCCGTAGGCGTATGGGCGAACTCCTCATAGATTACAGTCCGTCCAGTCTAAGGCAATTGGCCTACTACTGTCGAGCCATAGAGAAGGCTCAATCTCAATACGAGAACGTCCGTCCGAATTTTGTGCCAAGTGCACAACGTTCACCTGCAAGGCGATTCGTCAATGAAATCGAGGGAGAACCTTGTCAGGAATTAACCGTAGCGTTGCCCAATACTGGTATTGAAGCGATCCAAAGAGATCGTAGTTTGCAGAAGTGCTGGAATTGCCAAGTACTTGGTCACAACTTCCGCGATTGCGCAAAGCCAATAGATAAGATATTTTGTTTCCGTTGCGGATTAGCTGATGCTTACAGTCCGACATGCCCTAAGTGCTTATAGGGAAACGGATGGAGGAACAACCCATTAACCGGGGGGTTCGCTCCGATTAGACTTACCCGGAGTTCAAGCGTCTAAGCCGACAAAGCCTCTTGAACTTCCACAAATTAAGATTTTGAAAATGATTAAGAACGATGAATAACCGAACGATAATACTAATGATTGTAGAACAATCCCAATTTTGAATAAAGAACCCAAACTAGAAACAAATTTGAATTTCGATAATAATATAACTGAACCATTATACCGCAAACCCTTCCATGAAAGGCTACGTAATTATAATGAGGTACGAAAAAGAGTAGTCACCTTTCCAGAGTTGTCCAAACGGATACGACGAACAAGGGAGCACTTCCATCGGAAGCGGACTACTTACCGTAACATAGCGTCAGCAACAATAGGCCGAGAATCGAATGACCCACGTCCTTATGTGACGGTCGGTCTATTCGGCGATAGTATTCTAGGTCTACTGGATTCAGGGGCCAGCATTAGTTGCTTAAGCACTAATTTTCTTCCCTATTTAAAAGACAAAAATGTTACGGTAAGGAAGGTAGAGACTACCGTGTCCACGGCCGATGGAGACAAGCAATCCATAGTGGGAGTGATAACTACTCCAACCCAATACAAGAACGTGACTAAAGATATCGATCTTTACATTGTGCCATCGTTAAGCCAACGTCTATATTTAGACGTCGACTTTTGGCAGAAATTCCAAATCACACCTCAAGTAATTGCGGGACTTTCAGGAATTACGACCGGTGGGTCAGAGGAGAGACCCACAAACCAGATAAAGTTGAATGATGAAGAGTCTATACGACTAGAAGCTGTTGTTCGTAGATTTCCTTCTTTCGCAGTCCATGGACTCGGGAAAACGAATCTAGTGCAGCATTATATAGACACGGGCGATGCCGTACCTATAAAGCAAAGGTACTATCCTGTATCTCCGGCGATACAAACTCTCATGTATGCGGAGTTAGACCGTATGCTTTCGTTAGGAGTCATCGAGGAAAGTTCCAGCGCATGGAGTTCCCCAGTGGTGCTTGTTCGCAAACCTGGTAAGAACCGATTGTGTCTGGACTTTCGGAAGGTGAACTCCGTAACAAAGAAAGATGCCCGTCCGATTGCGCATATTGAGGGGCTGCTGGCACGTTTGACAGAGACACGTTATATTTCTAGCGTGGATCTGAAGGATGCGTTTTGGCAGATACCGCTGGAGCAAAGTTCGAGGGAGAAGACCGCTTTTACGGTACCTGGCCGACCACTTTACCAATTTAAGGTCATGCCCTTCGGTCTATGTAATGCGGCACAAAGTTTGAGTTACCTGATGAGTCGCGTTATCCCCTCGGGATTACGAGATCAAGTATTCGTATACTTGGATGATCTTTTGGTCGCATCGAGGAATTTCGACGAACACATAGAGACTCTGGAGATAGTCGGAAAGTGTTTGACGAACGCAGGACTGACGATTTACGTCAAGAAGTCGAAGTTTTGTTTCAATGAGCTTCACTATCTCGGTTATAAGGTCGGTCAGGGATGTCTGAAAGCTGATCCTGATAAGATTGCAGCAATTACTAGCTTCCCTTTACCAACCACAACTCGCCAAGTCCGCCGATTTCTCGGTATGGCAGGTTGGTATCGGCGATTTGTTAAGGATTTCAGCAGCCTAGCCGCACCCTTGACCGAGACATTGAAAAAGGAAAAAGTCTTCAAGCTAGGCCCAGAAGCTATTGAAGCATTCCTGCAAATCAAGCAAGCTTTGACTTCAGCGCCTGTACTAGTCAATCCGGACTTCTCCAAAGAACTCATCATTCTCTGCGACGCATCCGCGACTGGCATCGGATGTGTACTCTGTCAGCAAGACGAATCCGGAGCGGAGCAGCCTATATACTACTTCTCCCGGAAACTGAATGCTGCACAGAGAAACTATTCGGTGACAGAGCGCGAGTGCTTAGCAGCTTTTGAAGGTATCCAGAAGTTTAGATCTTACGTTGAGGGATACCATTTTCGGGGTTATTACAGACCATTCCAGCCTGAAATGGCTGATGACGATGAAGGATGCAACTGGAAGATTAGCGAGGTGGAGTATGCGACTCCAAGGTTTCGATTTTGTATTGGAGCATAGAAAGGGTACATTGAATGTCGTGCCAGATGCTTTATCTAGAGCATATGAAGACGATGAGATGACAGTGTCAGCTTTCCTTTCATGTCTACCACAGATCGATGCCTCGGAAGTGCTCCACATCGATCTTGAGGATCCGTCCTTTAAGTCTGAAGGTTATCTCGATATCATTAGCCATATCAGGAAGGAACAGGAGAAGTTACCTGACCTTAAAGTATCGGAAGGGTACATATATAAACGCACTAAACATGCGGTTGGTAATCCCTTGGCCGACGATCTAACTTGGAAGTTGTGGGTTCCCTCAGAGATGACGGAGTCGTTGATCTCATTGGCTCACAATCCGCCGCGCGCTTCGCATGGTGGAGTGGTGAAGACAGTTTACAGACTGAAAGACAGATTTTATTGGCCCGCCATGTACACTCAGGTCAAACTATACGTAGACCGGTGTGAGACATGCAAGACTAGTTAAGCTGCTAACATGACGTTAAGGACAGAGATGGGAAATAGTTTCGAGGTGGATAAGCCGTTTCAAGATATGTACGTTGATTTCCTTGGGCCGTATCCCAGGTCAAGATCCGGAAACGTTTACATCGTCATCGTGTTAGATCAGCTAACAAAATTCGTTTTCATCAAACCACTTCGCAAGGCAACAGCCGCGAGCGTAGTTAAGTTCCTAAAAGACGAAGTTTTTCTGATTTACGGAGTACCAGAGAGCATTCTCTCTGATAATGGTACACAATTTGTTGGGAAGGAGTTACAAAAACTCACGGATGTTTTCGGGGTCAAACACTACCGGACGGCAGTGTATGCTCCCCAGTCGAATGCCAGCGAACGAGTGAATCGTTCAATTCTCGCAGCTATAAGATAGTTTGTCAATCCTCGACAAACGGATTGGGATGCCCATCTGTCTTCGATCAGTAGTGCCTTGCGCACAACAGTGCATTCAGCCCTCTCGATGTCCCCATACGAAGCCTTATTCGGACAACGGATGATAGAACATGGGGCAGATTATCGTTTATTGAGAGAGTTGGGTGGACTGAACTGTTCGGAGATAGATTGGCTTCCCAAGGTTGCAAAGATGAACATCATTCACTCGTACCTGAATCTAGCGTTGATCCAAACTCACGAAGCCTACGAGAAGAATTACAATCTTCGGAGTAGAAAAATGGTATACAAAGTGGGTGATGAAATCTACAAAAGAAATCAAGTTCTAAGCGACGCGACTAAACATCTTAGTGCTAAACTGTGCCCAAAATTTATTAAAGTTCGTGTAAACAAAATAATCGTGAATAATTTGTATGAAGTTGAAGACCGGCGCGGTCACAAGTCAACTTGTCACACAAAAGATTTGAAAAGATAGTTCACTTGAATTACAACACATAACAGACATAAACATATTAGTTTCAATGTCATTCATTGAAATTGTAAAGAGTTTTACCAGACATTACATACAAGTACTTGTAGTACTTATTTCCCTACCATATCTTTGTCCATGTCCCAAGCGTATGCCAAGGATTTCCGTTTTTTTTTGTGTTTCCTCTATATTGCAAACAGTTCCTTTGACTATACACATAGGTGTATAGTAGCCTATGAGGTACATTTAGTATCTACCATAAATTCAATCTTATGCCCGGCTCTCAGCTGTGCATGAGACTCTTGGTTTTCAATTTTTTTTATATATTTTTCAGATAACCAATAGAGAACTCGAATACCATTGGACTTCCTGTCTCGCTTTTTTTGTCTTCGACCGACTAGACGTAAAAGAGTCGCAGTGTCTTTACGATACGATGAGTGAAGGAACATTAAATAAGAGAGTTATTTTGCGAGAAGTTCTCCTTTTTCTTGGAAATTAGACTAAGTGGACTTAGTCGAAATTCCAAGCTTTGTAGGGAAAACTTTCTCGCCAGTCACTGGCATGAGTAATGACACATTACTCGCACAATGCTGAACGCATTCATTAGTTCCAACTCCATTCAGGTTCCACAAAAAAGGAAGCCATATTGAAATTGGATTCCACTCCCAAATTGGAATCCACTTATTTTCCGAACAATTCAGTCTTCCATAATGTCTCCCTCTCCAAAAATTCGATGGGAAAGATATTCCATCCAGAATCGATTACACACCAGAGCGATTTGTACTCCGATCACACCTTAACCACCATCATAGTGATCACACTAGCGAAGTGCCAATAGTGAGAATAGCCCGACGTAGAGTATATTTGACCCAAGATTTAGTGACAAGTAGCCGTCAGAGGAAACAGAGTGGATAAAATACTCGATGAGGCCGAATATTTTATTTTTCCATCTGTCAACCTGATCGCATTACGATCAACGACAGTTCAAGATTTCAAGATGTCACTTTCAGAAATACTCAAATGTCAGTGTGACACAAAATAGGTAACAAGCGAAATACCCTGAAAATAAAGATAAATTAAAAAGAAACTCGAGTTGTCACTCTGCATTTGACACCGAAACAATTTAGACCTATTTCATCACTATACACACTGATACGTCATAAACCCCAGTCAATGGAGTGCACGGACCAAGAAGATACAGACCGCCAACTCACCATATGGTCTCTCTTTTTGCCTACAAGCTAAAAATTAGCTGATATGCCATTTATTTTGAGAGTGTGACGCTCTCTCTTGCTTTTAAAACCCATTTAGCAAACACACCTAAAAAATAAATGGCATACGCAGGTATAGTTGCCATTACAAAATGCACAGAGAGAGATGTACACGTATTCACAGACCGGAAAAAATATTTCGATGGTGTTTCAGGCAAGGGGAGTACGAGTTGCCAGTCTGTGTATGGTCTGTGATGGAGTGATAGTAACAGATTGATTAAAAAGTATACCGAAAGAAAACATTTTTCGATGACACAGATGTCAACACATATCTTATTGTGGTTCATTGGCATTATCTGTCAGTTCAAAACAAGGCAGAATTTCTGATTCACATAAGGAATTCAGGCAGCCAATTACACTAATGCATCCTCATTGTAGATGCACATGTCATCAGACCACACGGTCAGCGTTTTTCCACCTTCTCATTTTGACAGATGTGGTCAGAATAAAATTACGTTTAATTGCCATGCAGATTAAAATATCCACAATTCAATTGTCGAGATGACATCTAACTTTGACGTATAATGTAAACACACCCTTAAAACAGTCAGAAATCATTCTAATTATCAATTTGAAGTACATCTTACAATTTCCTAAACCCCGCATGACAAAAAGTGTCAGTGAGAACAGATCCTTAGCACGCCACCTATCGTGCCAACTCATAAGCAAAACGAACGTTGGAACGATGAAAATATACTGGAAAGTAAGGCGTTGGCTGTCTAGAAGATAGGTATATGGTTGCGGAAACAGACAGGAGACTTCATTTTGAAGCAAGGATCCGACTCATCAACATCGCCACTGCAGAGCGTTAATATATATTACAAACGCAATGGGCGGCGGCCATTTTCGCAAAGTTTGAGTTTTTTTTTAGAAGTGAAATTCTATTTCCTAAAATTAGTTAGGAAAAATATATAATAAACACTGGATTAATATCGCAAATTAAGGTAAGGGTTGTAATTGCTACATATCTATAAGCAAAGGATCGTAATCCTTTGCTATTAGATATAAAACGGAATGGCGTCACCCAGCAGACATGTGGGATAGCTCTACAAAATTTTCTTTTGGTGTCCACAGGTCCACCAAAACCCATTGATGTTCCTACAAGGGGGCATATTCATCTTTCAAGACTTGAGGGAGCTAAGCAGGACACTCCATAGTGGAATTTGTGCGAACTACTCGCTTCACAACTCGCTTCCATTGGAGATATCGTACAACGTACACATCGGCCCACATAGGCGGGCATAATTTTTTTTGTGTGTACACATATACGCCTCTTTGGTGCAAATATACTTACCTAAGCGCACGCTGCGCACCCAGATCCGCATGTGATTTTGGTGGCCTTAATTTATTCTTTTAATTAAGCATAATTCTATGCTATGGAATTTGCTCCCAAGACGCACACACGTGACGGCAAGGAGCATTCGTGGACCTAAATTTTTATCATATTGGTGCTGTAGTGATTGAGTGCAACCGTCCAAGCGTTGATCCATTATCGGCTCGCCAACGGCCACTTTGTTATTCAAAGGAATCTTCACCTATACGCAAGCGTAATTATCGTGGAGCTAACACAACAGGAATCCTCTACAAGAATTCTACTGGACGTCTGGCGCGTGCTAGTTCACCGATGCCGGTCCACCAGCTACACAACATCACTATTTTTTCCAATTTTTATTGTGTATACTTGTATATTGTGGGAACAAAAAAGCTCCAAAAGAATCCAAAAAGTTATACTTGACGCTTGTCGCTGACGTCCACGGACGGTGGTACCAGCAGATATTTGAGTAGTTTAATCAATTACTTGATGGTAGGCGGGACCTCACGCCTCCCCCACCATATAGATATCATATTTTTGGTTGCATGCATTTAATTTATGTTATGATCAGTAGGTATTTATCTATATTCTAGTGAAACATATTATATTAAATCAGTGCTAATAGTGACATAAAATATCTGTTTTCGATAATATCAAATCGTACGTATCCGCCGGTGCATATAGACGTTTCTGTAACGGTCTTTGTGTTGAGACATACACCCAATGCTTACTTTACCATTCGCATTTTGCAGTTCGGTTCAATCCAACCCGCGTACATGAATTCAGGGACCAGTTACTGGTGCGGCAACTACCTTTTGTTGTCGACGTTAGCTACTCCCCGAGTTCAGGAAGAGTGTAATAATCCATACTTTCTTGCGTTTGTTACATATCTGTAACAACTTACTTCACTTACTTATATTTATACTTTTACCAAATCGTGGCGCGCTCCTCGGAAAGTGATTATATTCACTCGATATCATTAAATAATCCATAGAAGGTGTACGCAAGCACCTATCCCTTCGTTTTGATTCACGGTTACCTTTTAAAGAATCAGCTTCTTAATACTTTTACTTACTCGGTCTTCGGATCATAGACAATTCGCGTCGGTAGCTACCATTTCGTGCTATAACGCCGCGTCCAAGATTTTGTTCATTTTTGAGTTCACTTTATAACAATTTACACTTAAATAATTTTTTTTTTTCTTCACTTCTAATCCGCGTGTTCAGGCGTAACTTAACGTCGAGTATTTGAAATATAGAGTCGAACCACAGGATTCCCTGGAAACTATAGTTGTTTGACTTCGTTTTCCTAAGCAACGCTTCCCAATTCGTGCTCGTCATAACCGAGGCAGAATAGCTATAGCTAGAGAGTCTGATGTTACATCGACATCTCCTGTATACTTTTCGCCGCTTGTTTATACCCTATTCCATAGAATGGGTATATTGTATTTGGTGTGGAGTTTGTAACATAGAGAAATAATACCGTTAGGTATAGAAAAGTATATATATTCTGACTCAGAATCAAAAGCCTAGTCGATTTAGCCATGTCCGTCCGTCCGTCCGTCCGTCCGTCCGTCCGTATGTATACTCTCTAGAGGTCGCAATTTTTGCGTTAGAAAGCTGAAATTTGGTATATATAATCTCTGGTTCAAGAGTAAGGCTAAGTTCTTGAACCGGTAAAATCCGCCCACAAACACGCCCACAACCGCCATTTTTGTTGAACAACCTCAATTTAATAAAATTAAATTATGTTTTTTGTACAGTTACGATAAAAGCATAACGCTAAAATTTTGCACACGTAAGCTTTAGGTAAACTTTCTTCCAATCAAATAAAAATATTTCAGTTTGGGCGTGGCTTACGCCTATTTTTCATACAAAACCATCAATAGTGTTTTTATAAAATAACAATTGTTATATTAAAGCGAAAAACATTAAATTTTGTGGGTCTTACTGGCACATTAACATCTTGTGTATGAAATCAAAAAAATTGATTTTGGGCGTGGCTGACGCCCACTTTTCATTAGAAACTATAAAAAAATTGTTTTTGTAAATAAACGGTATTTATAATGAATCCGCAAGCCAAAATTTTGCGTCTCTTAATAGAAACTAAAAGGTTTGTGTGTGAAAAGAAATTTTTGAATTCTGGGCGTGGCTTACGCCTACTTTTCATGAAAGAACGAAAAACGCAGCCTTAAGAATTTAAGGCATTTCCAATGTTTAATTTAAACCTTTTTCCTTCCGTTCGTTATTTGAGAAATATATCTCTACATTTTCTTTTGTAAATTTTTTCAATACGCCCACTTTTAAAGGCGTGATTTTGGTAAAATACCTTTGTTCAGGTAAGATTGTTTAAAAACTACTCGATTCAGCTGTAGTCTTACACATATAACTAAACACTGATCAAAGCGCAGTCAGTGCTTCAAATTTTTAAGACACGCCCACTTTTAAGGGGCGTTTCCGTCAAAAGTCGTATAATGCATTAATTTTTTTAACGTTTTTTAACTATCGGTCGCAGTTTTGAAGTAAACAGATGAACACTTGGATTTATATTCCTTGGTTACGTAGCATAGTGGGGTCCAAGAATTGTTAAAAAAACACACATAATCGCTATTTCCATTCCAAATCTAACTTTTAAAAATTTAAGTTTTGTCTTGTTTTGTTCAAATCGATCTGCAAGAATAAAATTGAATGTCACTGAGCTCATAACAATTATGCCTTGGCAATAAAACGTTTTAACTTTGGGCGTGGCGCACTCTTTTTTTTATTGCGCCAGCACTAATTGAACATCACACCGCATAAAATTAATGTTATTGAATTTTTTTCTGTCTGCTTAAGAATTTTGTTTTTGAAACATCGGCTGTTTGCGGGAGGCAGACGCATGCACATACAAAAATATAGGGAATAGGGTATCCAACAGTTCGTTGCAAACGTACTGTAGCTCTTGCTTATGTTTTTTTTTTTATTATGAGCATTATAAGAAAAGTTTGCTCGTCATCAGTGGTACATCATTGAGATCATAAAATCCCATTTTACAAGTTTTTTTGTATTACTATTAACACTTTTACAGGGAGGGGTTCCGGAGTGCACTTCTGGATTCCTACGTAATAAGAACGTTGGAAGAATTCTACATAAACAACTGTAGATAACAACACAAATACATTAACTGTTTGAAACTTACTAAAATATATTTGATACTTAACAATATATCTTTTAATCAAATTTATGTTCAGACGCGAACTGTGTTCTGACATAGATGGTATTTTATGGTAACACAATCGATCACCTTACAGGTGTTTCACCTGTAACAGATCCCTGATGCCTGTAGTTGTCGCTTTTGTTGTACATAATCTAATTTTGAATTAGGTCGTCTTTGATGTTTCATGTTGTAACTTTAGACTTTTACAAACCCCCGAATCATAAGCGGTTTTTACAGATTTTTTTTATATATATACATATATATTCGACGTACCGGATACAGTCGATATCAAGAACTTACCGCCGCGACAATTAAAGATTTGTTTTTTTATATATTCAATACGATAGATATTTGAATAAACATTCGCGTTTTCGAATATCGCGTTTCAGGCAGAATCAAGATACAATTTTAAGATTTCGAAGATTCACGCATTTCTTGACACTTGAATCATAGATTAATACAAATATAAAAGCACTTTAAATAAACAGTTGATTCAATACTTTTATAATCATAAGGTAGCATGTAAGATTTCAGTGGTTATTGAATAGCCCTATAAACAATTTCAATAAGATCTTTTGTAGAGTCAAATTTATCAAGTATATTAATTATTTTCATGATAAGATTTTCATTCAGAAGAGTTTTGAGTTTAACAATTAAGATCTTTCTCCTGTTGGATATTAAGAAACAATTACTAATAAATATTATGACTATAGGTTATAACGTTTTACGAAAATTTTCTGTGGTTAATACATTTGGTTTTGAAGATTATTGTTTTGGAATTTTCAGGATTTTTAGTATGGCAGAATAAGTTATCTTTAGGGGAGAGTGGTAATCCACCATATCTTCACACGGAACAAGGTGGTGCGAAGAGGGAATACACATGATGTATTCGGATTGCAACGATGGAGTTTAGTATTCTGTTTCTTTGATTTAGTTTCTTTGTTAGAGATAATGTTTTAGTTAGGATGTTGTGGTAAGCAGGCAAAGTTTTTGCTTGCTATCATAGTAAGGGGCTACCTAGAATTTATAATGAGTCGTGGGGACTCATAGGTCCGCAGTAGCCAAGGTCGTAGAGTAGGAGAGTTGATTTCTACTTACGAATTGGCCGGGTTGAGAGACCAGGAGGATTGCTTAACACCTTTAATCCTCCCTCCCCTCACGGTTAGACACCTCATCCTCCACTATCTGCGCAACATCGTAGTTGCAGAGTGAGAGGAAGGTATCATTAGCCATTGCAGCCACGACCACCTATGGTTTGCTAGCTATTAATTTACTTACGTGTCACGTTCTTCGGGTTGATATTTCAATTCAAACACGATTTCTTCCTTTTGACCAACATTTACTCTCAACTGATTATAAGAGGTGCGATCAGGAATCAGTCTTTATTTCCGGCGATTCATATCAGTCTTATCTTTGGAGATTATGAGGGCCCTTAAGCATTTTAACATACTTATTCGAGCTCGCCCATCTTGAGCTCAACGGTCGGCAGTGAAAAATAGAGGTAACACCGGTCAAGTAGATCCCGGAGCAAGTGCCCACGGCCTGGCTGAGCTAGTCATGGCTATGGCACTGCCGGCCACCACGAAGGTCGATCTCGACCACGGTTCTACGTTGTCGCATGCCGTTCTTACCGATTGTTCTCTACGAACGATTGGTGAGAAAGGGGGCGTTGCCGGCATAGGATCGCTTCCATCCCTTTAGCAATAAGAATAGGTAGCCGCAGTTAGATTAATGAATGCGATCTGGAGTAATGACTCTGGAGAAGGGTATCGTTTCTAATAACAGCATTTTAAATCTAGTTGTGAACCTGGGGATATAAGTAGAATCCATGGTTTTTGGTGTAAACCACGATACTATACAGCTGCAAGCAGGACATCTATGACTTGTTGGTGTTTTGTAGTCAGGACCTAAGGTGCGCTACCGGATGGCTCGTGCTTCTGTGATGGGGATGGAGTAGGAATATAGAAGAATGGGAAGAGGAGCAGGAGGGACAAGGTATTGTGTTTGCGAAGTGTAAGTATGTCTTTTACAGGGATGCTGAATACACCGATACATGGTTAGTAGATGGCGTGGTTGCTGTTCCTTGGTATAGGAGTCAAGGATGGATAGGGGTGCTTGTTCCTTCTTGCTTCCTCTTTGACTCGTGTTGTTGGTGGGTGTAGGTTCGAATCTCGGATGCTCATAGGGTATTTGGGTGGAGAAGATAGTGTCCATCAGCGGTGCGGGCGGTATACAGGAGTGGTATATAAATATTCTTTTTTTATTTCTAAATTAAATTATTTAACGTTACGAATCTTCTCAACCCTCGATCTGATAAGAGCATACTACCAGATACCAGTGATCCCAGAAGATCGACCAAAAAACAGCCGTCATCACACCGTTTGGACTTTTTCAGTTCAACGTGATCACTTTTGGTCTATGCATTGCTGCACAGTCATTCCAGCGACTGATGGATTCCGTTTTGCGAGATTTTGATTTCTGCTACGTCTACATAGATGACATCTTGATCGCATCGAAGAACCCCGAAGAACACGAGCAGCATTTACGAATGGTTCTTGAGAAGCTCCATCAACACGGTTTGTCTATAAACGTATCCAAGTGCGTATTTGGTCAACCGACTGTCGACTATCTTGGCTATAGAATCAATGAATCGGGAATCAAACCACCTGAAGAGAAAGTGGAAGCAATCCGTAACTATCCCAAACCGAAAACAGTTGCTGAGCTGCGCAGGTTTTTGGGATCATGGAATTTTTACCGACTAAACATGCCAAACGCAGCTGAAGTTCACGCCCTACTCATCGAGTTGGCACCAACGGTGAAGAAAAACGACAAAACCAAAATTGTTTGGAACACTCCGGCAGAATATGCCTTTGAGAAGTGCAAGCAATTGTTGGTCGATGCCGTCCAATTGGTATTCCCTATACCAAACAAGACACTAACACTACGCTGCGATGCATAGGATAAGTCAATCGGCGCAGCACTCGACCAGACCGTCAACGGCATCCCTCAACCTCTGGGATTCTTCACAAAAAAGCTGAGCAAAGCTGAATCGAGCTACAGTGCCTACGACCGAGAGTTGCTTGCGATCTACAAAGGCATACAGTTTTTCAGACACATGATTGAAGGACGAAACATCGCGGTGATAACTGACCACCGTCCTTTGTCTTTTGCCTTCGCACAACATTCAGATAAAGCTTCACCAAGGCAACAACGACAATTACATTACATCAGCGAGTTCGCAACTAACATTGTCCACACACCTGGAAAATCAAACGTAGTGGCTGATGCAATGTCAAGAATCGAAACAATAAACATGTCTACAATCATATCAACCAGTGACATTGCAGATCATCAAACACGCGACGAAGAACTTCACCAACTACTGCGACCTGAATCAACCACTGCACTCAAACTTTTCCAGCTTTAAATCGACGCAGAAAAGCCCATCTACTGTGACATCGTCAACAAAACAGTTCTCCCATTTATTCCGCTGCCACTAAGACGAAAAGTATTCGACAACATACACAACCCGTCACACCCAAGCAGTCGTGCAACAAAGAAAGCCATAGATCAACGCTACGTCTGGCCTTCCATGAATCGTGACATCGCCAACTGGACACGAATGTGTCTACCGTGTCAGCTAAGTAAAGTGCACCGACATGTTAAAAATATACCACAGCATATAGAGATACCCAGCGAACGCTTCAAACACATCCACATTGACATAATCATGATGCGAATGTCCGAGGGCTATCGCTATTGTTTGACTTTCATTGATCGTTTTACTCGCTCGCCAGAAGCAGTTCCGATTAAAGATGTTCCTGCGGACACCGTTGTCAATGCATTCTTTTCTGGATGGATAAGCCGATTCGATGCACCTTCAACAATAACCAGTGATAGAGGCTCACAGTTCAAATCACATTTGTTTGAGGCACTAACAAAACTCATCGAATGCACTCGAAACAGAACGACCACATATCACCCTGCCTCTATATGGAACAACGCTGCGAATACCCGGTGAGTACTTCATAGACGAAGGAGGCAAATCAAGATCCTCAAGATTTCATTGAGCAGTTCCGTGTTTTCATGAGAGAAGTTCGATCAGCTAGATCAGCACACCACAACAAGACCAGAACATTTTCCCATGGAACTCTGTACTCATGCACACACGTTTTCATCCGAGTGGACAGTGTCAAGAAACCATTGGAACAACCATATCGTGGCCCCTACGAAATCATCGATCGTTTATCGGATTCTGTTTTTAAAATCAACATTGATGGAAATCCAACTACTGTGTCAACAGAGAGATTGAAACCAGCCTTCGTTGAAAATAATTCTGCTGTCACTATCACACCAACACGAGTACCGCTTATTCGCTAGCTTCAACAAAAGACATGGTTAGATATAATGCTCAGTCCTTCATATCGTTAACACAAACGGAGAAAAAACGAAACAGGGTTAATTTCGTGAACCTCGTTCCGCACTCGTCTCACTCCTGTAACGATGACATCATTGTAAACGAAACGTCAGGCAACCTTTCGTGAGACCAAACACAGCCCCACGTTGGGCGCCATTTCTGTAACGATGACAAGCCATTCTGTAACGTAAAATTACAAAATAGAATGGAATAAAACAGGAAATAAAGAAATGCAACGAAACTCCAGGCAACCTACTATAAGATCCCTTCATAGTGATCCTGTACATGTCACCATCAAGTAACGCCAAAAGATGTCTCTAAATCCTAGAATACAAAGAAGACGAGAGACCACGGCCTCTATCAGTGGACGCTTGTAACACTTCCAAGGGAATATACCTCAGAGGAACCAACTACAGTCTCCCATAGACAATGTCCTCCCGTGTTGAATATGACTTACCACAGTATCAGATAAAGACCTCCCTGGTTCCTGCCAGAGACCTGTGATATCTTTACTCACACCCCCAACTGATCTATTTCCTTAAAAGCATACTTCTCTTTTCATTGTATTCTTGCTATTCCTCCCCTTTCCACTCACAGAAAACTTACTCTTTTCAGTCTAGTTTTATAATTCTTCGCATCGACTGTCAAGTAAAACCTACCACACAAGCTACAGATGTTCCAGCTTGCTATCCTTCTACTACACTCACAACAAAACCCAAAGACAAAACCCTATAACTCACTACAATACCGAATTCTTCAAAGAGTGTTCACTGGTTCGGTCGCCTTGGACACTAGTTCCAATGAGACTCCTTAAAGGATCCACAAGTGGAAAGGTGGTTACTAAGTTCAGGCTACAAGACTGTTCTTAGAGAACTCTCTCTAAGACGACAGATCCACTTAGCTGAGACAAAGTAACGCTTGGGTTGTGATCGACCTTCGCATCCGGTTCGCACGCACGCCCTCAACTAGCTCACAAGGGTCGTGCATTCTTGCTCAGGGATCGACAACGTTGTTACCTCTTTTTAACCAGTGCGAACCTACTGAAGTTTTAGATGTTAGAAAACTCCGAAAAACAAATTAAAATATTTTTTTGCTGGGGCCTGATCAACAAACGCCGAGAACTAAATGTTTTGAAAGCATAATTGAGTTGGAAGGCCTACTCAACCTTAAAAATGAATTGTATAAGCCTGTCTAGAAAATCGCACGTATAGCGAGCCGCTACATAAAAAGTATCCTTAGATGTTTGAGGATTCGAGCGCTGTTGGCTCAGTCCGCTTAATTAGCGCTAACGGTTATCAAAAGCTGACTAGAGGGAGCAGGTCGTCACCTACTCACGCTCTTATAAAATGGGGAAGGGAGAGAAGATGTCATATTACTCCCTTCTGGCTTCTATACCCACCCATGAGGTATCGATTCATCATCTCGAACTGATTACCACCATTGACCCACGGTGCCGAGTGATCAGAAAAACCTGTCACCATAAAATGTTTAGGGTCCCCAAAAATGATAAACGACAAGCACAAATGCTCGTCTAAACCATGATACTAAAACTCGATAACGACCTATTCGTTAATCAAAAAACCTAAACACGATAAACTACACTACACTTCCATGATATGTTAATCCACCTTTCCATCCGCACGAGAGGTATGTCCACCCCTCCCAACGTACTTACTTAAACATCATTGTCTTTAAACAAAATTCCTGAAATGTCCGAAGAAAAGAACCACTGTCTAAACGACAGCATGAATAATACTATAAAGTTTCTTTATCAAAACGTTATAAACCGAATTATTTTATTTAAATTTTTCTTAAAACTATTGAATTCCTTAACAAAGTCTAAATTATTCAAAAACTAAACTGATAATCTTATAAATCCTAAACTAATTTGTATAAAATCTAAATACTCATCATCAAGATATTAACTTGATGGTAAAACAAAGGAAAAAGTTAAGATGAAGTTTTTCTTAACGACCAATTATATAAATGTCTGTACGCTTTAACTGTACGCGAAGCAACTTTTAGCTTCGCACAGATTATTTGTATGTTTGTCTTAAAAAAAAAGATACGCTGAAGAGAAATGTACCGATAGTACCATTAATCTTAGCTCGTTTGTACTCTCGATGAGTAATAAAAAAAAAGTTTAAGTTGATCTTTGTCAACTGTTAAATCTCTTAAAAATCTTTTGAAATGTATTTTACTTGCATTGGTTCAAAAGTAATTCGTCATTAAACGACGTCAAATTGTATTCAAAAACAAAAAAAAAACTATAACGACACGAAAACTGACTTAACGTTTGGATATTGTACACGAAAAAGTATGTGAGGATTGAAAAATTCTAACGAACCCAAAAAGTAAACCAGAGAACATGGGACGTTAGCCCAAGGGTTTATGCTTTGGAAATGAGACAAGGGAGATAGAAAGAGAGATAGATAGTAATAATATAGTAATATGTTTCAAAAATATGGTTTATCAAAAATGTTCAATATAATATAATAATAATATAGTTAGCAGACGTGATGGATCGGGAGAGCTCTCTGGAACCAGACGCTGAAAAGTTTAAAAGTTATTATTTTAAAAGGGATGTTAATATTAGAACCATATGTAAGATCATACTCATATAGTACTACCCTATGACCTTATACTGTATCGTTTCCTTTCTCGAAAATTAAGATGAGAGAGATTTTTCTCATCTAATAATCTTCACACAAAAAGATGTTGTATTTTCTAGTGACCGGTATAGCGTCACCGTACTGTAGTTGTAACTTACAACCATCAACAATGTCCAAGACAAGTAGATATTACACAATAAGTACACAAAAAGAATGTAAAAAGACAAATTGAGATAGGTCAGTGTAAATTGACCATAAAGTTCCGTAAAGGAAGAAGCAAATTCTGTAGGATTTCTCCAAATTAACTTCATAAGTCTTCCAGCTGGATAAACTAACCAAACTGAAGCTGAAGTGAGTAAGTATAGAAGAAAAGAGAACCAAAAAGTTCTAAAATAAAAAGCGTCTAGGGAGTTATAACTTCCACTAGACCAGTGATAAACAAAAATCAAAAAAAAAATGAAGATCGAAAAAAAGTGGTGTTGTATAGACACTAACACAAGACAGGATAGCTTAAAAAGAGTAGGATTAGAAAGATGATCTCGAAAGACAGTGATTGGTTTAGTATAGTACTATAACCGACGGAATGCGTAATCTAACGACTACTGGAATCGTCAAGACATCCTACCACAAGCGTGAATGTACAATCCGTACGCGTGAATCAGATCAGTGTTCCAACAGGAAGTTCACAATGAAATCAATCCTGGGAAACTATCTATGGATTTAAGATACCGAAAAAAAAGTAAAAGTGCCGTGAAGGCAGTGCAATAAAAAAAAAGAAAATTACGACGACTTCGGTGAGTCCAAAAGGGAATCTCAACCAGTAAGATAAACTTCAGCTTTACACTCAATAGACAACACAAAACACATATTTTCACAGAATGAAGTATTATTTTTCAGTATTTCACTTATTATATTCATTGGTTTTTTCTAAATAAGGTAAGTATAGTGATATTTCATTAAGATAAATATAATATAAAGATATCTAGTAAATAAATATAGGTACGTCGATTAAATCTCCATCAAAAGTAAGTAAATGAGCTTCTTATGGCTCTATATGCGAGCTGGTCCACCGTCCGTGGATTTATGAACGATGTTATGAACGTTCGTATTCGCTGGATTATATTGATCGCAGGAAAAGTACGTTTGCATGGACGAGCTGTGCGTCTTATGAAGCATGTGGCTCTCTATATATATATATGTATGGCCAAGGAGCTTCCGGGTGCACAATAAATATAAAAAGAATAACATAAAATGTTACCTGGAGTATTTGAAAACTCTTTGTTTCAATTTTATTAAAAATATACGTTGCAGGATGAATGATGATTAGCAGGATGTGACGCTGCACATGGTCGGTCGAACAAACCGAGTACCATGCGGATCAGTGGTGTGTTCTAGAGAACCATGTGGTTCAGACACGAAAAAAAAAACAAAACGTGATGAAATCCCTCGTAGCTCCAATGGGTTGGAGTGAAAAATTGAGGTGCAGCATAGGACGGAGTCTTAGCTGTTGATGTTGCATGTAATAATGCCTTCAAAAAGATGTGATTCTCACGTGAATATATGTAAAATCCCGCGTTGCCATGAACAGATATATCATGGATATGCATAAATTAATTTCAAGGGTCGGTTCCTGCCCTGCCCCAGTACCCTAGTGAATATAAAAGTAAATTTTATGAATCACTAATTGTATGAAATTAGATGCTTCCTTTGGGAATCCAAGGAAAAAGCATCGACGAGGAAATAAAATGTCCGCCATGATGTTGGCTGACCAAAAAAAAAACTCAAAAAAAAACTTACCTAAAAAGGGTTTTTATAATTTTTCTGCGTTCTGCACAATCTTAATTGCGATCGCAATTACAAAATTTCTTTTATAAAGGATATAATGTATCCTTAATATATTTCTCACTCGCGAGCAAATTCTTAAATTTATATAAGTTATTTCAGCTGCATTAAAATATACTTGCAAAAACTTTAATAGAAAATGACTTAATCGGATGAGGGTTGAAAACTTAATGGACTGGCACAGACAATATTTCTGAAGCCACGCCTCTGTCTGGTTTCCAATAGCAACAATAATGACTGGACGAGACTTTTCTCGCGTTCTTTTAGTTAACAATAGATTTGCGTTCTGAAAAGTTAACAATGTGAAGTGCGTTTAATGTTACGTAATACGTAAGGCTACTTCACACTGACAATTGCGTAAGTATAATAATTGATTTTATTGACATTTAATTCCATTTCTGTCACTTTATTTTGATGTCCTAATGTTCGTGGAGGTTGGTAGAATGAATTTGTGTCATATTTTCTCAAGTATGAGAGAATTTTTGTAAATGTCAAATTTTGACATTTGACTTATTTTGGACTGAAATTGATTCTAATTTGACACATTCACTTCTCAATCATAAATAATGTCATGTAGATGACGTCAAACTCATTTTAAGCGAACAAATAACTAGTTATAGTTATATCAAAATGTCAGTCAAGGTGCGATGACTGTACTGACTATGAATTATTGAAATAGACTGAAATTCTTCGTTAGGCGGTCGTAACGTGCATATAAATCATGATTCCTATGGAATGCATGGTGGATATAGACATTTCAACTGCCAACTGTCATAACCTGTCAAAACGAAATAAATTGATTTTCAACAAACTAACCATAATTGTACTTTTGGTCGGAACGGGCTTCTGTCTTAGCATTGGACATGCATTTAGGAGTTCGTTCCAATAGGTTTTCTCAGAGAAACAGAAAGATAGCGTAAAAGAGAAGAGACGAAGCGTCTAATTGGACGGACAGTAATCACAAAGCAGAAACGAAAATGCCGGAAGTGTTCGTCAGCCATAATCCTTCTGCACGTTGGCATGTAGCAAAAGAATGTGCCAGAAAGAGTGCGTCTGAGCTCACTTCAAATTTTCTCGCTTCGGATTTTTCCATTTTTGATGGAGTTCAGCGAAGATTATGACAGAATGGTTCTGACATAAGATAATTTTTTTATCGAATTTTGGTGTTCTGGTGTGGAAATTGTGCAACTAATGTCGTTCTCAAAATTTTCGAAATTTCCTGATTTTTCAAAAAGGGAAATGTCATCCGTTGGATGGACAGATCGAGTTTCCTAAAATTGCCGCAAGGTGACACCAGTGTTGCGGTGACAAAGTTTTCCCTACAAATCTCAAGGATCGAGACAAGTGTTAACTTGACTAGGTACTTGTGAAAAAGGACAACTTGGTCTACCTATATCTCTATCACTCTAATCAATCTCCTTACTGACTACCAAAAGAAAAGAAAAATTCTGAAGCTACAAACTACTTGTCGCAACTATTGACTCTCTCAACTTCTTTTCCTATCTACCTCATTGTTATGCTATACTACCTTTTATAAAAGTGAAATAACATGAAACAATTATACGCAAAAAAAAAAAATTACACAAGAGTCTCGTGCACAGCTGGGTAGCCGGGCATGAGAAAAATAAAACTATTTTTATCACAGAAAACTACTTCTTTAAATCTTTTGTATGAGAGGTGGTCACATACCCTTTCTCATCTTCTACATCATATAAGTTGTTACCTCGTGTCTTAACAACTGTTACTTTAACAAACTTTGGCGATAGCTTAGCGCTAAAATGTTTATTAGCATCACTCAAAACTATGTTCCTTTTATAGATGACATCTCCCACCTGAAAATCAACTGCACGACTTCTGAGATTATACACTTTCTCATAAGCATCGTGTGTCTTTTCTAACGCTGTCTTCAAATAGGTATGAAGAATATTCATCTTTGCCACCTTGGGCAACCAATCGATTTCGGAGTTATTAAGTCCTCCCAACTCGCGTAATAGCTTGTAGTCCGCTCCATGTTCAATCATCCTTTGACCGAATAAAGCCTCATATGGCGACATTGTCAAAGCTGAATGGACAGTTGTGCGTAAAGCACTACTAATGGATGACAAATGCACATCCCAATTAGTTTGTTTTGGATCTACATAAGATCTTACTGCAGCTAAAATAGACCTATTAACCCTCTCGCTGGCATTACCTTGAGGTGCATAAATCGCCGTCTTATAATGTTTGACACCAAACATTTTCAACATTTCTTTGAAATCCTTAGAAATAAATTGCGTTCCATTATCGGATAAGATACTTTCGGGTACACCATATAAAAGAAAAATATCTTCTCGTAAGAATTTGATAACTGATGCAGCTGTGGCTCGCTTAAGGGGTTTAATAAACACAAACTTCGTGAGTTGGTCTAAAGCAATAACGATGAAAGCGTTCCCATTCCTGGATCTTGGATAAGGACCAAGGAAATCCACATATAAATGTTGGAAGGGCCTTTCAACTTTAAAACTCTCTCCCATTTCAGCTCGTAAAGTCTGGTTGGAAGCTTTGGTTGTCTTGCATGTTTCACAACGATCAACATATTGCTTCACCTGTGAAAACATACCAGGCCAATATAACCTTTCCCTTAACCTATACAAAGTCTTAACGACACCACCATGAGAAGCTCTGGGCGGATTATGCGCCATGGAAATTACAGATTCTGTCATACTCGACGGTAACCATAACTTCCATGCCAGATCATCCAATAGAGGATTCCCAATTGCATGTTTTGTTCTTTTATAAATGTATCCTTCAGATACCTTTAAGTCTGGTAATCGATTTTGCTCTTTAATGATATGACTGATAAGTTGTAAGTACTCATCGGACTTGAATTCCGGATCGTCGAGGTCAATGTGGAGCACCTCCTCGGTTTCGACTTGTGCAACACTGGATATATAGCTCTCCGCCGTTAAAGCATCGGCTTCGTACACTCTTGAAAGAGCGTCGGGTACCACGTTAAGTGTTCCTTTCCTGTGTTCAACCACGAAATCGAACCCTTGAAGTCTCATACTCCACCTGGCCAGACGACCGGTAGGGTCCTTCATGTTCATCAACCATTTAAGGCTTGAGTGATCAGTAATTACCTTGAATTTATATCCTTCGATATATGAACGGAATTTCTGAATTCCTAAAAACGCAGCGAGGCATTCGCGTTCGGTAACGGTGTAGTTCCTCTGCGCAGCATTCAATTTCTGAGAGAAGTAATAAATGGGGCGTTCAGCTCCGTTCTCATCTCGCTGGCAAAGTACACATCCGATACCGGACGCTGATGCATCGCATAAAATAATAAACTCCTTCTCGAAATCAGGGTTTATCAGAACAGGTGTAGTTGTAAGTGCTTTCTTAATATTTTCGAATGCTGTCTGAGCTTCGGAATTGAAATCGAAAGCCTTACCTTTCTTAAGAGTATCAGTGAGCGGGGCAGCCAAGGTTGAAAAGTTTTCCACAAACCTCCGATACCAACCAGCCATTCCTAAGAAACGCCTAACTTGGCGAGTGGTTGTCGGCATCGGGAAGTTGATAATAGCAGCAACCTTATCAGGATCTGCTTTCAAACATCCTTGTCCCACTTTGTATCCTAAGTACTGTAATTCTTCGAAACAAAATTTCGATTTCTCAACATTAATAGTGAGTCCTGCTCTATCTAACTCTCTACTAATGATCTTCAAAACTGCTAAATGTTCCTCGAAAGTTTTAGTCACCACTAAAAGGTCGTCTAAATATACAAAGACTCGGTCCTGTAACTCGCGTGGAACCACTAAATTCATCAAATATGTTAAACTTTGAGCGGCGTTGCAAAGACCGAAAGGCATCACGTTGAATTGATACAATGGCCTTCCTGGAACCGTAAAGGCTGTCTTCTCCTTCGCGCTCTCCTCCAGTGGAATCTGCCAGTACGCATCTTTTAAATCCACGCTCGATATGAAACGTGTCTCTGAAAGACGTGACAGCAGTCCCTCGATGTGCGCAATAGGACGCGCATCCTTCTTAGTAACCATATTGACTTTTCTGAAGTCCAAGCAAAGTCGATCCTTGCCAGGCTTGCGTACAAGCACAACCGGTGAGGACCATGGACTATTGCTTTCCTCAATAACCCCTAGTGAAAGCATGCGGTCTACTTCTGCGTACATCAGAGACTGCACCACTGGGGAGACCGGATAATACCTTTGCTTGATTGGAGGAGCATCCCCCGTATCAATACCGTGTTTTACCCAATCTGTTTTGCCTAAACCCTTTAGTGTGAATGACGGAAAACTTCGTATCACATCTTCGAGTTTAGCATTCTCAACATTCGTCAACTTACACTTATTGACTAATTTTTCTTTAACCTCAACATCATGTTGAAATGACAAACTGGAAATTACATTTGGCGCTATTTGAAATTTCGACCAAAAATCGACACCTAAGTATAATCGTTGGGCTAATGTCGGAACGACATAAAAACTCATGCTATGAGTAGCACCTTTATACTTAACGTCCGTGGTAATTAATCCACAAATCTGTTGTTTCTGCCCGTCAGCGGTTAAAACACTTGAATTAACCTTTTTAATCTTAATATTTTTGCTGGACAAGTAAGTTAAGACATCAGGGCCAAGGCAACTGATACTTGCGCCAGAGTCTAATAGACCCAATATCTTGTCTCCAAAAATTTCAACGTTGACATAAGGGCGAGGATCTCCAGATTCTCTTTCTAATGTCGTTGAAGCTATATTCTTATATAATAGTCTTTTTTCCTTAAATCTGATTCGAGTACGTCTAATGCGATTAGACAATTCAGGATAATTCATTATTCGCTTACGGACTTCATAATAATTTCTAAGCCTTTCATGAAATGGCTTTCTTATAAATTCATTTTTCTTAACATTACAGTTCAAATTGTTTGGTGTTGTTGCATTAACAACAAGTTTATTAATTGGTTTTAAAATAGTAACAGGAGTTTTGAGAGTAGAAGATTCTTCGGCACTTAAAACTCCGGGCTCATTTGTTCGGAGCGAACCCCCCCGGATATCGGGTTGTTCCTCCTTAAGTTTCCCTGACATTTTGGACAAGTAGGAAAAATAACGTTTTCCAATCCACAACGGAAACAAAACTTTCTATCAACAGGTTTATTGCATTCCCTGAACCCATGCCATACACTTAAGCAATTCCAACACTTCCAAGTGTTCTTATCTCTGTGTACGTCATGTACTGCTTCTACACTTGAAGTTAAAGCTACAGTTAAATCATTTGATTCTTCCACAACTTCGTTTACGAAACGTTTTGTCGGAATTCGGTGCGTGTTCGGCACAAAAGAAGATCGCGTGCTCTCCTGTCGATCGAGAAACTTTTCGATTGTACGGCATACATATGCCATCTGTCTAAGACTGTGAGTGCTAAAAGTAATGAGTAGCTCACCCATGCGTCTCTTTACATTCGTCTTAATAATCTCAATAAGTTCTCTCTCAGACTTCGGAACACGCATCCTTGAATTAATCAACATTAAAGCGTCGTAGAAATCATTGAATGATTCATTTGACTGCTGCTTTCGGTCTGAAAGCTTTCTCGACAATTCGGAGTCTGTTTCGAGACTTCGAAATTGTTCGATTAACCCGGACTGAAGCGAACTCCAAGAAGTGTGTGGATTACTCTTCAAGTACATCCAGTACCATGACTCCGCTTGTCCTGACACAAAATGATGAAAATTCACCGTCAGCTCATCCCATGGAACACCATAACTGTACCTAACGCGTTCTAATCTGAATAGAAAGTCGTCAATCGACATATTGCGACCGTCAAATCTAATTCCCCACTTATGGTATTGTGGAAATTTACTATATGACGTGGCGTTAGAAGGTACTTGTCTCCTGGGTGATGAAGCTTCCGGAGAATTGTCTAAATTAATCGCATTCATTTGCGTAAGAAAATCGTCTAAGTTAGAACCGTTAGCCATATCTACTGGATGTCCTGAAGGAGCATTCCGAGTAAGACCTGGTTCATTGTTTGGGGTTGGATAATTTTCCAAATTTCTAGATAGATTACGTATTTGATCTGTAGGATTGCCTGTATTTGTTCGGTTAGGAGCGTCAGTAATTCTGACTCTATTTGTCGCTTGACTAACTGCTTGTCTAGGTGCGAGATTTTGTGAAGTTGAGGGTTGGTTGCTTGAAGAAGGAGGTATTGTTTGAAATAAATGTTTCAACTGCTCAAGAAGTTGAGCTTGACTTAGTCTTATTTCCTCTTTCATGACTCGCCTATCCTCTTCTCTGTGTAAGTCAACTGTCGCTGTAATCATCTCTTGAAGAGTAAGAGAATCTTCTGTTACATTGCGTCTATTGTCAAAACTATCGTTGACGACACGACCATTGACATTACCAAGAGGCATAGTACCATCATTAATCCCTAAAGGACTAGATTCATCTTCAATTCTCATATCACCTCTTCTCTGATCTTCACCGCTACCTGCAGCTTGTGGGTCAGCCATAATTATAACGTCTAAAAACCTTGAATTATAAGTGCTCGGACGAATTAGTCTCCTATTCCCACTACTCATTCAACTGTGCTAGTAAAACTCTAGTATAAACGCAAAACTAACGAAACACAATCGAAGTGACAAAAAAAAAAAAATAAACAGTGCTTAAAATTAAAGTATTTGTAGTGAAACGGATCACTCAATAATTCAAATCAAAGATAAAGTCCTACAAAGAGAAGGCTCCTTGTAGACTAGAAAAGATCCTACAAAAAAAAGTCTGACTTCTAAAGAAAATATTTCAAAATTTCTTCAAAGTCAAAAAGTACTTAACAATATACTAACTATTATCTTGTTTTTGAATCGTAATCTGAATTCAATGATTACAGATTCAAATCAAAACTAAACGTATGTACTACTAACTAAACTAACTTCTCAGAAACTATGCTGAAAGTTATTGGACTTAAAAATAAAGTAAATATTGTTTGGGTGGCGACACCGCCAAAAATTCTAAACTATAATCGATTGCAACACTGCAAAAATATCTCAAAAACTTGGGCAACACTGCCACTAAAAATCTCAAAAAAAACCGCGACACCGCGAAAATTACCAGAATTTATCTTAGTTAACGTCTCTAAGACAAACTCCAAACTCACAAAAAAAAAAAAACTCAGGACTTCCTTTTAGTTAACGTCTCTAAAAGAAAAATCCCTACCGAAACCAGAATTCCTTTTTCAGTTACGTCCCTGAAAAATAATTCCAAAACTATACTCAAAAATATCGAAAACTGCAAAACTTACTATAAATTCTGTAATGACTTCTTACAAAATCTATTTTATACTCAAAATTAATTTTTTTATCTTAAATCTCAACAATAATTCATTCACGTTTGGGAGTGGACATTCCCCCAGTGCGTAATGGATTAAACAACATATCAAAAAAAAGACGTTAGCTTGATTGTACCATGACAATCAACTAACAAAAAAAAACTTAGTTTGTGTGTCTTTAAACTATTCGTGCTCAACACAAAAACTAAATCTGCTAAATTCAATGAATAGTGACTCTTCATTTCATTATGCTACTGCAGACGTGCGTAGGGACTATTGATCACCCACCACCGGTTAGCACTTCATAAAATGAATTATCAACCATACACCAAATCTAACCGTCAAAAATCTTCATAAAATTTTCTAAAAAAAAAGTGAAAAAGAAAAAGTGTTGTTTGAGTAGGAACTTGGGTTATTCAGTGACGATAAAGTAGCTTTTGCAGCTGACGTGCGTAGAGACTAAAATCATCCACCACCGGTCAAAAGACTCAATTACCTATCACCTCCTAAGCCGTTTCCTTGCTATCGCTATAAGTAAAGTGATCATTAGCAACAGTCAACCAAGAATACAACTCTTCGGTCCGGACAAATGACTCAAATATACCTATCACGAGAGGTAGAGAAATAACAGTGAAGCTAACGCAACAGACAGAAGTAAGGAATCTATCGACTAACTTCCCGGACATATAGTCTTCATTACTAAACTCCGATGACGTTCCTCTAGCAAAAGAAAAGTGCTACTTAAAAAAAAACTTCCTCAAAACAAATTCTCAATGATGAAAAATTTCCAAAAGAAAAATTAATTTCCCCAAAAAAACTTTTCGAATCAACTTAATACAAAACAAATCTAAACTTCCAAAACTTTCTCAAGACATTCTTCAGGCCCCACGTTGGGCGCCATTTCTGTAACGATGACATCATTGTAAACGAAACGTCAGGCAACCTTTCGTGAGACCAAACACAGCCCCACGTTGGGCGCCATTTCTGTAACGATGACAAGCCATTCTGTAACGTAAAATTACAAAATAGAATGGAATAAAACAGGAAATAAAGAAATGCAACGAAACTCCAGGCAACCTACTATAAGATCCCTTCATAGTGATCCTGTACATGTCACCATCAAGTAACGCCAAAAGATGTCTCTAAATCCTAGAATACAAAGAATAATACAAATGTGAAAAGAACCATACTTTACCATCATACCCTCTGACGAGAGACCACGGCCTCTATCAGTGGACGCTTGTAACACTTCCAAGGGAATATACCTCAGAGGAACCAACTACAGTCTCCCATAGACAATGTCCTCCCGTGTTGAATATGACTTACCACAGTATCAGATAAAGACCTCCCTGGTTCCTGCCAGAGACCTGTGATATCTTTACTCACACCCCCAACTGATCTATTTCCTTAAAAGCATACTTCTCTTTTCATTGTATTCTTGCTATTCCTCCCCTTTCCACTCACAGAAAACTTACTCTTTTCAGTCTAGTTTTATAATTCTTCGCATCGACTGTCAAGTAAAACCTACCACACAAGCTACAGATGTTCCAGCTTGCTATCCTTCTACTACACTCACAACAAAACCCAAAGACAAAACCCTATAACTCACTACAATACCGAATTCTTCAAAGAGTGTTCACTGGTTCGGTCGCCTTGGACACTAGTTCCAATGACTAAGTTCAGGCTACAAGACTGTTCTTAGAGAACTCTCTCTAAGACGACAGATCCACTTAGCTGAGACAAAGTAACGCTTGGGTTGTGATCGACCTTCGCATCCGGTTCGCACGCACGCCCTCAACTAGCTCACAAGGGTCGTGCATTCTTGCTCAGGGATCGACAACGTTGTTACCTCTTTTTAACCAGTGCGAACCTACTGAAGTTTTAGATGTTAGAAAACTCCGAAAAACAAATTAAAATATTTTTTTGCTGGGGCCTGATCAACAAACGCCGAGAACTAAATGTTTTGAAAGCATAATTGAGTTGGAAGGCCTACTCAACCTTAAAAATGAATTGTATAAGCCTGTCTAGAAAATCGCACGTATAGCGAGCCGCTACATAAAAAGTATCCTTAGATGTTTGAGGATTCGAGCGCTGTTGGCTCAGTCCGCTTAATTAGCGCTAACGGTTATCAAAAGCTGACTAGAGGGAGCAGGTCGTCACCTACTCACGCTCTTATAAAATGGGGAAGGGAGAGAAGATGTCATATTACTCCCTTCTGGCTTCTATACCCACCCATGAGGTATCGATTCATCATCTCGAACTGATTACCACCATTGACCCACGGTGCCGAGTGATCAGAAAAACCTGTCACCATAAAATGTTTAGGGTCCCCAAAAATGATAAACGACAAGCACAAATGCTCGTCTAAACCATGATACTAAAACTCGATAACGACCTATTCGTTAATCAAAAAACCTAAACACGATAAACTACACTACACTTCCATGATATGTTAATCCACCTTTCCATCCGCACGAGAGGTATGTCCACCCCTCCCAACGTACTTACTTAAACATCATTGTCTTTAAACAAAATTCCTGAAATGTCCGAAGAAAAGAACCACTGTCTAAACGACAGCATGAATAATACTATAAAGTTTCTTTATCAAAACGTTATAAACCGAATTATTTTATTTAAATTTTTCTTAAAACTATTGAATTCCTTAACAAAGTCTAAATTATTCAAAAACTAAACTGATAATCTTATAAATCCTAAACTAATTTGTATAAAATCTAAATACTCATCATCAAGATATTAACTTGATGGTAAAACAAAGGAAAAAGTTAAGATGAAGTTTTTCTTAACGACCAATTATATAAATGTCTGTACGCTTTAACTGTACGCGAAGCAACTTTTAGCTTCGCACAGATTATTTGTATGTTTGTCTTAAAAAAAAAGATACGCTGAAGAGAAATGTACCGATAGTACCATTAATCTTAGCTCGTTTGTACTCTCGATGAGTAATAAAAAAAAAGTTTAAGTTGATCTTTGTCAACTGTTAAATCTCTTAAAAATCTTTTGAAATGTATTTTACTTGCATTGGTTCAAAAGTAATTCGTCATTAAACGACGTCAAATTGTATTCAAAAACAAAAAAAAACTATAACGACACGAAAACTGACTTAACGTTTGGATATTGTACACGAAAAAGTATGTGAGGATTGAAAAATTCTAACGAACCCAAAAAGTAAACCAGAGAACATGGGACGTTAGCCCAAGGGTTTTTGCTTTGGAAATGAGACAAGGGAGATAGAAAGAGAGATAGATAGTAATAATATAGTAATATGTTTCAAAAATATGGTTTATCAAAAATGTTCAATATAATATAATAATAATATAGTTAGCAGACGTGATGGATCGGGAGAGCTCTCTGGAACCAGACGCTGAAAAGTTTAAAAGTTATTATTTTAAAAGGGATGTTAATATTAGAACCATATGTAAGATCATACTCATATAGTACTACCCTATGACCTTATACTGTATCGTTTCCTTTCTCGAAAATTAAGATGAGAGAGATTTTTCTCATCTAATAATCTTCACACAAAAAGATGTTGTATTTTCTAGTGACCGGTATAGCGTCACCGTACTGTAGTTGTAACTTACAACCATCAACAATGTCCAAGACAAGTAGATATTACACAATAAGTACACAAAAAGAATGTAAAAAGACAAATTGAGATAGGTCAGTGTAAATTGACCATAAAGTTCCGTAAAGGAAGAAGCAAATTCTGTAGGATTTCTCCAAATTAACTTCATAAGTCTTCCAGCTGGATAAACTAACCAAACTGAAGCTGAAGTGAGTAAGTATAGAAGAAAAGAGAACCAAAAAGTTCTAAAATAAAAAGCGTCTAGGGAGTTATAACTTCCACTAGACCAGTGATAAACAAAAATCAAAAAAAAAATGAAGATCGAAAAAAAGTGGTGTTGTATAGACACTAACACAAGACAGGATAGCTTAAAAAGAGTAGGATTAGAAAGATGATCTCGAAAGACAGTGATTGGTTTAGTATAGTACTATAACCGACGGAATGCGTAATCTAACGACTACTGGAATCGTCAAGACATCCTACCACAAGCGTGAATGTACAATCCGTACGCGTGAATCAGATCAGTGTTCCAACAGGAAGTTCACAATGAAATCAATCCTGGGAAACTATCTATGGATTTAAGATACCGAAAAAAAAGTAAAAGTGCCGTGAAGGCAGTGCAATAAAAAAAAAGAAAATTACGACGACTTCGATGAGTCCAAAAGGGAATCTCAACCAGTAAGATAAACTTCAGCTTTACACTCAATAGACAACACAAAACACATATTTTCACAGAATGAAGTATTATTTTTCAGTATTTCACTTATTATATTCATTGGTTTTTTCTAAATAAGGTAAGTATAGTGATATTTCATTAAGATAAATATAATATAAAGATATCTAGTAAATAAATATAGGTACGTCGATTAAATCTCCATCAAAAGTAAGTAAATGAGCTTCTTATGGCTCTATATGCGAGCTGGTCCACCGTCCGTGGATTTATGAACGATGTTATGAACGTTCGTATTCGCTGGATTATATTGATCGCAGGAAAAGTACGTTTGCATGGACGAGCTGTGCGTCTTATGAAGCATGTGGCTCTCTATATATATATATGTATGGCCAAGGAGCTTCCGGGTGCACAATAAATATAAAAAGAATAACATAAAATGTTACCTGGAGTATTTGAAAACTCTTTGTTTCAATTTTATTAAAAATATACGTTGCAGGATGAATGATGATTAGCAGGATGTGACGCTGCACATGGTCGGTCGAACAAACCGAGTACCATGCGGATCAGTGGTGTGTTCTAGAGAACCATGTGGTTCAGACACGAAAAAAAAAACAAAACGTGATGAAATCCCTCGTAGCTCCAATGGGTTGGAGTGAAAAATTGAGGTGCAGCATAGGACGGAGTCTTAGCTGTTGATGTTGCATGTAATAATGCCTTCAAAAAGATGTGATTCTCACGTGAATATATGTAAAATCCCGCGTTGCCATGAACAGATATATCATGGATATGCATAAATTAATTTCAAGGGTCGGTTCCTGCCCTGCCCCAGTACCCTAGTGAATATAAAAGTAAATTTTATGAATCACTAATTGTATGAAATTAGATGCTTCCTTTGGGAATCCAAGGAAAAAGCATCGACGAGGAAATAAAATGTCCGCCATGATGTTGGCTGACCAAAAAAAAAACTCAAAAAAAAACTTACCTAAAAAGGGTTTTTATAATTTTTCTGCGTTCTGCACAATCTTAATTGCGATTGCAATTACAAAATTTCTTTTATAAAGGATATAATGTATCCTTAATATATTTCTCACTCGCGAGCAAATTCTTAAATTTATATAAGTTATTTCAGCTGCATTAAAATATACTTGCAAAAACTTTAATAGAAAATGACTTAATCGGATGAGGGTTGAAAACTTAATGGACTGGCACAGACAATATTTCTGAAGCCACGCCTCTGTCTGGTTTCCAATAGCAACAATAATGACTGGACGAGACTTTTCTCGCGTTCTTTTAGTTAACAATAGATTTGCGTTCTGAAAAGTTAACAATGTGAAGTGCGTTTAGTGTTACGTAATACGTAAGGCTACTTCACACTGACAATTGCGTAAGTATAATAATTGATTTTATTGACATTTAATTCCATTTCTGTCACTTTATTTTGATGTCCTAATGTTCGTGGAGGTTGGTAGAATGAATTTGTGTCATATTTTCTCAAGTATGAGAGAATTTTTGTAAATGTCAAATTTTGACATTTGACTTATTTTGGACTGAAATTGATTCTAATTTGACACATTCACTTCTCAATCATAAATAATGTCATGTAGATGACGTCAAACTCATTTTAAGCGAACAAATAACTAGTTATAGTTATATCAAAATGTCAGTCAAGGTGCGATGACTGTACTGACTATGAATTATTGAAATAGACTGAAATTCTTCGTTAGGCGGTCGTAACGTGCATATAAATCATGATTCCTATGGAATGCATGGTGGATATAGACATTTCAACTGCCAACTGTCATAACCTGTCAAAACGAAATAAATTGATTTTCAACAAACTAACCATAATTGTACTTTTGGTCGGAACGGGCTTCTGTCTTAGCATTGGACATGCATTTAGGAGTTCGTTCCAATAGGTTTTCTCAGAGAAACAGAAAGATAGCGTAAAAGAGAAGAGACGAAGCGTCTAATTGGACGGACAGTAATCACAAAGCAGAAACGAAAATGCCGGAAGTGTTCGTCAGCCATAATCCTTCTGCACGTTGGCATGTAGCAAAAGAATGTGCCAGAAAGAGTGCGTCTGAGCTCACTTCAAATTTTCTCGCTTCGGATTTTTCCATTTTTGATGGAGTTCAGCGAAGATTATGACAGAATGGTTCTGACATAAGATAATTTTTTTTATCGAATTTTGGTGCTCTGGTGTGGAAATTGTGCAACTAATGTCGTTCTCAAAATTTTCGAAATTTCCTGATTTTTCAAAAAGGGAAATGTCATCCGTTGGATGGACAGATCGAGTTTCCTAAAATTGCCGCAAGGTGACACCAGTGTTGCGGTGACAAAGTTTTCCCTACACTCCTGAGGGGCTCATGTGGCGACATTAATTATCACAACTAGATGGCGAATATATCGCATTAAATTTAAAATTTTCTACTAACGAATGTTCTCGATACGACAGATGTGCATTAAAAGAAACGCTATATTTTCCTCCCAAATAGAATTCTTGAAATAAAGTCTAAGATAGTTTTATAGTTACGATAAAGAGTTTTATTTAACAAATCCACTTTCATAGATAAAATTCATCAGTGGGATCCAAAGTCTTGTCACAACCACAGAGTGAGTGACACTACTGCCATCTACAAGCGAGACTTCGGTATTACTTGCAATGTGCTGAATGCACCCAATAGATTCCATCAACGAAAGTTCCACAAAAAGGAATCCATTTTCAGAATTAGATTCCATTTCCAAATCGGAGTCCACAAATTTTCCAGTCAAACCAGTTTTCCAGAATATTCTCGTTCCCATAATTTCAGTGGAAAGGCATAATACATCCAGAAACAAGCACACACTAGTTCGAATTATACTCCGTCCACACCAAAACGGCAAGCATAGTGATCACACTAGCCAGAGTACAAAAAAATAGAGATACACGCGACATAGAGAATGCCGGAAAAATAGTGACAGATGGTCGTCAGGCAACAATTTGGGTAAGATAGTCGATGCGGCCGAATATTTTTCTCCACTTGTTAATTTGAACCTACGCATTATAGTTTCAGTCTGTTACTCGAGGTTTCGTTGTATCACTTCCAATACGCAGAAATCAGTTAAAGTGAGATTCAAGAGTTCGATAAATCAAGTGTGGTACATAGAAGAATAATAATAAAGTCTTTGTTACGTTTATTACCACCCTATAGAAATTAAGCCTAGTCCATTTCTATTCCTACGAAAATCTCATTCACTCGAATTTGTGAGCGAGGCGGCGACAGTTACTGGATAGGTTATGCAGATACAAAAATAGAAAATCTCCGCGATTTCACGTGTGCCAACAGTGTATTTCCAATGATTGACACCTGACAGGTGTCAAATCAGAACAAATCATTATTTTGGTTTTGCACTAGGAATTCCTGTAACGAAATGTGTCAAGTTATAGCCTTAACGATGATACTAGCGTCACCGCAACATTTTTGTGTCTTCCTCTTCTTATTCTGACAGAGACGTTCATGACGTTATTATTTCTGACCCTCACGGTCAGACGTCTAATTTTGACATCCAGTACCACCAGAGCCTTATTACAGTCAATCCCGTCCAAATATTCAGTCTGACGTACATACTTATAATTTGGCAACTTGTGTTTGACAAAGTGTGCAGTGAGCACTACCCCTTAATGCTTCCTATTGTACGCCATCTATCTTGTCAACAAACAAACAGAACGAATATTGGAAAGAGGAAGTGAGACTGGAAATGAGGGCGTTGGCTACCTGGAAAATGGTAATGTCTGCCAGAAACTTTGATGTGGAATTCATTCTGAAGATACACGCAGACGAGGAAACACCACCACCACAGAACTCGAGTTAATTATTTCACGCAGCTGAACCGCGCCCCATTTTTCTTTACTTCTTCAAGGAGAAATCCTCTTATTGCTAAGGCAATTAAGAAGATTGGACCCAAAAACCGAATTATCTATAAGATTGACGGTAAGAAGTTCGAGTTTAATGTTTCTCAAAGCAAATATATTCAATTTGCTTCGAGAATCATAAAAACCCACCGCGTCACATGGCAGACATGCAATATACGTGGTTTCTTTCTTGTCTGTAAGATTATTAAACCCCACCTGGATGCTTTAGGAATATTATTCCACCCAGCAGTTGGAGCAGGCGAGTCTGCGCAGTTATTTACACCGAAGGAAAATCGGATTTTCCACATAGATGGTGAAGTTTTTATCCACGTAGACACGCGGCTACACCACCCGTATATATATCTTTTTTATATATGTATATGAATTAAATATATGGTTCCACAAATTCGTGCATCGTGGCCAGTCTAGGATCTTTTTTCTCATAATTGAAGACTGGTCTTAATCGTTTCCACTCCTCGCACGGATGTACATGCAAAAAAAAACGGAAAAATTGAGCGATTGGTTTGGCTATTACATTTTCGAGTTGACCCACATATTGGCTCGTCCACGGTCACGACCACACCCATTTCTTTTCACCATCCACCCATACGCTTTTGTGGGGATATAAATTCCCCAACTTCAACTTGAAACGCTCTACTGGCGCAACGTGAAGGACATATATTGATGTCCTGGTATCATCATCGAGGAATTTCAGTTTCATCCACTCAAGCCGTCACAGGGTACCCAGTCACGATTCGGCTGAAGGCCCCATCGAAGGATTGGGACATAGTTTTTCTATTTAATCAGCACAGCTGGACGTCTGAGCGTGTGATTACTCACAGATGCCGGTCCTCAAGCAGCATCATCACTAGATTTTCAACTATATGACAACGCGGGATAGTTTCTTATACAACGTATGCAAACTCATCATTCACACCAGTTCCTGTAATTATATATAATAATAGAAAAAAAAGAAAGATCCGTACAACAAAGGGTACCACAGTACCATATGTCCAGGTAACAAAATTTGTATTTTTATTTGTTTGGTGAATCGTGTGGGAGCATTGAAGCTCAGAACCACACGCCTTTAGAATACAGGCGTAACCAGATTTATATTAGATCGCTACAATTTACGCTAACGCTCGACGCTGACGGTCGCGGACGGTGACGCAAGCACGTACAAATATCTACATACTTATTGGGTGGAAGGACTTCACGCCTCCTCCCCCATACATATAGTTTTGATTGTATATGTACATTTATCTATATTCCTATGTTTGCATATTTAGGTATTTACTCATAAATATATAAAAAAAAGTGTAGTGATCATTTAAGTGGATATGAAACACGAGTCTATTAATTTTATAACCGGGTGAAATACTTACTCTATTCATCTCCGCGTACATTCATTGTTATCGTATTGTGATCGCGTTCCAAAAGTAGTAGAAATTCAATTGAAAGTCTTGCTTGATGTATTGATGAAAGCTTACATCGTAATCGGAATGAGATCTGTATCATGCCTAAGTATATTTCATTTGATCAATTTGGATATTCCTTAATCAAATCCTTATAATCATAAAATATTCAACCAAGATTGTGAGATAGCAAGAGACTCCATAAGATTACTTAAGTTAAAACGATTTAAGGTAGGCTAAGTCAGGTAACAATTTGTTAAGTTCTAAAATTTATTTTTAATAAACTATTCTATCGTTTTATAACGTTTTGCGAAAAATTTCAGTAAATTTATTCTTTCGGTCTTAAAGATTTCTTGGAGAATTTTACAGATTTTACAATGATGAAGTAAGTTATTAATAGGAAGGGTGGTAGCCCTCACAATATCTTTGGACGGAACAAGGTGGAGTAAGGATGGAGTACAGTTGAGGTATTCTTGTTGCAACGTTGGAGTTTTTCTTTGGTGTAGTATCTTTGATAGGTGCTATGTTTTAGATAAGGTATAGTAGTAGGCGAGCAACATTTTTTTTTTAAATATGAGTTCCACAAGGTCTTTGCAAGGCTTGTAAATATGTATAAGTTATAAATGGCTTGTATAAGGCCTTCCAAAATTGTTTACTGAAAATGTTTAAAATAATAGCTGCTATAAGGCTCTCCACGACAAGTCATTGCAAGCAATTTGTATAAGGCTTGTTTGTAAAGGCCTTATACAAATTAAAATAATCAGTGAAGATCAACAAGTATGTCTTATTTAATATTGTGCTTATAAAAAAAATCAGATTAAAATAAATAAGAACGGTAAGTACTCATTGAACTTTTTAGCAAAACTTAAAAATGAATAACTCATGGCAAAAATTTAAAAGATCTGGAACCTCAATAAGAAAAGTGAGAAAAAAACAGAGAAGCAATTCTTAAAACAGCCAGAGAACATTCAAGAAGTTTGGAAGAACAAAGAACAGATATTAAATGCGGACAATTATTGACTGTTCCCGCTGCTGCAATAGGAATCGCTGGTTCCCAGCCAGCACGCTTTTGTGGAGGAATTTCCTATACCGTCAGACAGTATTTTAGTTTGCGATTGCCAATGGACACCAACCTCTTCACTCAAATATCCTACGGATACCCAAGTTCCAAACCAATACCCAACGACAACACAAACCGAAGAGGAAGCCAGAAGAGACAAGAACCCCCAAGAACCTCCTTGACTCCTATACCAAGGGAACAGCATCCCCATCATCAACCTCCCATGTATCGGTGTGTATCTAGTATCCCTAAGTCGACTTCGCTAACATGGCATCTTGCTCTTCCCGCTCCTCTTCCCTTCCTTCCAATTTCATATCCATCCCCATCACAGAAGCGAGAACCATCCACCAGCCTACCATAGGCACTGACTACAAAGTCCCGTAGAACAGCCTAGAGGGTACCTGATAGCATGTTCACGCTTATCCGCCGCGAGTGCTAGATGTTTTGCTCGCAGCTGGTTCATACAATAGCCTACACTTAAAAACCAAGGACCCTACTTATATCCCCACAGACGTACCTAAACTTGTGATGCTAGTTCAATAACCATTTGCTTCGATTTTCCGGAGACTCCACTCCAGTCTGCATCTTTGTGCTTAGTTGTCGTCCTCTGAATTCGCGTGAATGGGATGGAACCAACCCCTCGCCGGCAACGCCCCCTTTCTCACCGGCTTCCCGTAGAGAGTAGTCGATGGGAACGGCATGCGACAACGTAGGGTCGAGGTCGAGATCGACCGTCGCGGTGGCCGGCAGTACCCTAGTCTCAACCAGCTCAGCCAGGCCGTGGGCACTTGCTCTGGGATCTACCTGACCGGTGTTACCTCTTATTTTTCACTGCCGACCGTTGAACTTATGATGTGCAAGTTCGAATAATAAATTTTGATATGCTTATTGGCCCTCATAACCGTTGAAGCAAAGACGTGTAAGAATTGATTGAAAAGAAAAAGTTGACTCTAGATCGCACCTCTTCTTAGCAAAGAGTGAAATCGTAAATCGAAAGTAAAGATTTCAAGGTTGAAATTACTCTACTGACCCAGTAAACGCATCACGTAAGTATTTCAATGCAAGCAAGTCATAGAAGTTCGTGACTGCAGTGGCATATTATAAACTTCCACCCCTTTTGCTGCCACGGTGATGTGCAAAAGGTGGTAGAAACACCTCTTCTAACCATGTGGGGAGGGAGGATCTAAGGTGTTAAACAGATCCTCCTAGTCTCACAACCCGCCCAAAATGATCACAGAAATCAACTCTTCTCTTCTCATCCTTTGGCTAACCCTGGACCCTTTGAGTCCCCATGACTCTACAAACGATTGTGGGCAGCCCCTGATTTAATAAGCAAGCAAAATAAAACTGCTTGCTTAAAACTCTACTCTACCTATAACATGGTATTCATCGCCGAAAACTAACTAAGTTTCGGAGATATACCGAACTACAACCTCAAAAAGAAAATCAAACACACACCCACTTACTCCATCCGAAGGGTTTGCGAGGGCTACCAATCTACCTGTGACTAACTTAAACTGCCATCCTGAAAATCCTGAAAGTCTTCAAATAAAATTCAACGAAATAATTTGACCACAAGTTTCAGAAAAACATTATAACGAAATGTCTTATTTATTAAAAATATCGAATAAATCTTAAATTCGCTAGCTTATATACCTATTTAAAACTAATCTATAACTCTATGAAGAGATCTCAAATGATCTTCTCTTATATTTCGAACCAAAATCTAAGTTATTTATGAATGAGGTTATTTCATAACTAGTTGCGTTTTCTTATAAAATTAAAGAAATTGTATGCTTGCGCACATCCAAAGTACTTCTTATAAAATTAAAGAAATTGTATGCTTGCGCCTTCTTATTGTGCGCTACTGAACTTTAATCAAGTGCTAATAGTTCTTTTCTTACATACTAATGAAATTGTTAAGGAATTATGAAATGTGAAATATTCCTAAGGATAACAAGTAAATTTCAAAAAAAAAAATTAATGCCGTTCACCAAACGATACGCGGATCGTGGTCTTTTAATTCGAGTGAGTTACTTACTGATATCTAAATTTTGATTTTTCTATTCTTTCTACCGCGGCGTTAAAATATTCGCTACGCGTTGTCTCTGTTGGTTAATGTTTTTCTTTAACCGCGAGAATATTCAAGTACCTAAATCCTGTATGCGGACAGGAAAACATTAAAACGAGAGTAAAACACGACACATAAAAGGCTGAGGTACAAGGATTCCCACCCAGAACAAAATACCAATCAACAAAATCAAAAAGTAAAGGTACCATATATGTATGAATCCAGTTCGGATTCATACACATAATCGATCGTAAAATATATAAGTCAATATAGTGTATGGTAAAGTAAAAATGTAAAAATTTCAATATATTATAAGTTCAAAGTTGAGATTCCTACCAATAGGGTAGTTAGAATCTCTAAAATTCACTTTACGTTGTTTCGGAAGTGCACTCCTGAAATGTTCCTGTGAAATGTTAGTAATATATATTGTAATTTGGCTATTATTAGCACTATATTATCTTATAGTCGCTCTCCTTCCTTTAGCTACCTTGTGCTATGGAGCGAATGTTGATTGACCTTACGTTGACACTTAAATGTTCAGGTGTCTTTGCGTTAAGATTGGGTTCGCAACCGATACACCGAATGGTTCTTAAATACCTGTTGCAATAGGCTTAGGATTAACGCGTTTAGGATATGTAATTCGATTGGCGAAACGTAACAAAAGACAAAACGAGATTAATACAACCGATGAAAAGAAGTGCGGAATATAATGTGAGTGAGTTAAAGTGAGTGAGTATTTATCTAAAGCAGTAAGCTCTAAAAGTAATTCTTAAGAATCGACGCGGCGTTGAAACGCGAACAATGGTCGCTGCCGACACTACAGTATTACAAAAAAAAAATCACGAAGACCGAGTGAATATCTTATTTTGAACGTCTGCTTACGGAAGCTGTCCGTTATAGATGTCAAAAAAAAGAGTGTTGGCCGTAGGAACTCAATAAGAAAGTCTAACACTGACCCTTGGTCACAGAGAGGAATTCTAGTGTCCCACTAGCGAGATCGTTAGGAACTTTCTTTTACCGAAACAAATTAATATGCTAATCGATTAGGAATCGACCTCACGTCACTTGAATTTCGGGTTTTCAATACATTAAAACAAATTGAATGGAGACACGGATACAAAAAATATTTCACTTCTCATGCACATAATTGATACTAATGCAACTTCATAATAATTCAAAAATCTTTATAATATATAAGTTTGGACACACAGAATGTAATGTATATGTGTGTAAGGTGCTCACTTTTTATTTCTCGAAAAGAAATGAAAATTGTTCACAAACCATCGTCCGTGGTTGACTGGCTCAGAGCGTCAGCGTTAACCGCTGCTTCAGACGTGGTGCGGATCAAAGATTTAGATCCAATGGAAATATTCACATGAAGTGGTAAGAGCATAACTGCTCCCACTCAGGACACAAACAAAAATAACACAAAGATAAAAAAAAATATAAATTCTTTGTTACCTGGCTCTTATTAATATACTTTTTGTTCACTAAATACATAAGCACTGATAAACTGGAACTGCTGCTCCTGAGTGAGGATCTCGATGATATGTACAGCTTCTTCCCACGTTGCTCCAACAGAGAATCTACTGTGGAGTTGGTGAATTGTTGGGGACTGGCATCCGTGCATCTGCACGCGCCAAGCGTCCGGTGAATTCGGTCGGAAATGCTCCTCCTACTATGTGTTGGGGCCTTCAGTGCCCAGGAAAGTAATGATATAATGTTGGGCCTAGAAGCCAGTGCTATTGAGGAATATCCAGTAGATATTAATGAAAAAAGTTGGGCCTAGTAGCCATTGATGAGTAAGGGTGTCCACGTGCTACGATATGGTCACACAATAAGGACAGGCACCAGGTGGGGGTGTGTTAACTCCCTGGCGTTGCCGTGGTCGTCGACGAGCCGGCTTGCGGATCAACGCCGATCAGACCCACGTGTAAGGTTTGTATAAATGCAGGACGGTGCTCCTAGCGTGATGCGGACGCGTGTGTCGCAAACTGTTTAGGCACGACTTATTTTTGTATTAAAAATAGGAGTCGCCACCTTTTTATTCCCTAAAATTAGTAATATTGAAATAAGAAGACCGGCCATTTTTCTTTGGGAAAAACCGACTTGCGGAAAAAACCCAATTTATTAAACACTGTACGAACGCTGGATGATGACTGAAAGTATAATTACATTTTTACACCGCTCGTAGGCTGGCATGCTTAAAATAGTATATAAGTTAGTATATAAAATGTTGATTGCTGTCGGTATGGGTTGCTTCTGATTGGCTTTTCCAGGGCTTTCGTCTCTAGATGATGGTAGTTTTTACTACGAATGGTCCCCGTTCGGAACACTCCCCGCGAAAACGAACGTTTTCCCAATAGGTTCTTCACTTCTCGGTTGGTTGGTCTGTCCCACTTGATGCTGATTGGTTCAAGATTGCAATGATCTTATTGGCTGGCCTGTGAAAGATAAAGAAGAAAAAAGCAGATGTTGATTATCCTGCCTATCCCTTTACCCCTTTGATTTGCTGATCCTTGCTGTATGCTAACCACTATCACTGTACCTTGCTATTGGTTTGTAAGACCATATAGCACTAACTATCGTCGCTGTGATTACTATTGGTTTGTAAGACCATATAGCACTAACTATCGTCGCTGCGCTTGCTATTGGTTCACTAACTATCGCTGCGCTCGCTATTGGTTCACTAAGTATCGCTGCGCTCGCTATTGGTTCACTAACTATTGTCGCTGTGCTTGCTATTGGTTTGTAAGACCATATAGCATTAACTATCTGTTTCCACTGGCAGTATACACAATTTCTGCACTGGTCTAGCTAATTGCCCTGTCTCTGTCTGCACTATCACTGATCGCACTATTCCATCTTTGCTGTATAGCAGCTGGCTGACTCAACCCAATGACCATAACGCTGGTGGAAGATTCTCATTCCTCACTATCACTAGCTGTCCAATTCTTATACTTTCCTTTTCTCTTCGCCACTTTTTCCTTTCTTGCAATGTCACTAAATACTCTTCTCTCCATCTTTTCCAAAAATGCCCAAGCATTGACTGTCGCTCTTTCCATAACTTTACCCCTTTTGCTGGCGTATCACTGGCTAATGTAAAAGGAGGGGGTAACACTATCGGCTCTCCAATCAGGAAATGTCCTGGTGTAAGCGCTTGCAAATCCGCTGGATCATCATGCAGTGGATGTATAGGCCTAGAATTAAGTATGCCTTCTATCTCTATCAACAACGTTCTGAGCTGTTCACTCTCTAAAGTATGCTGGCCTACTATCCGCTTAAGATGGTATTTCATTGACTTAACCGCTGCCTCATATATACCCCCTTGATAAGGAGCAGCGGGGACCATAAAAATCCAGTCAGTTCCCTCATTGCTTAATTTGTGAAACACCCCTTTAATTTCCCATATTTCCCACGCTTGCTTTATCGCTTTGGCCGCTCCCACAAAGGACGTGCCATTGTCACTGTACATTCTGGCACATCGCCCTCTCCTGCCTATAAATCGCCTATAGCAGGCGAGAAAGGCCGCTGACGTTAAGTCATCCACTGTATCTATGTGAATCGCTCTTGTCTTGAGACAAACAAATATCGCTATCCATGTTTTTCTAACGCTGACTTGCTTTCCTTTTCTGTCCGTCACTCGCACCAGAAATGGCCCTGCATAATCTACCCCCGTATGCAAAAATGGCTTGCCTGGTCGTACTCTATCGGCTGGCAACTCTGACATTAGCTGTTGTTCTAGCTTGTAGTTGTGTCGCACACACACTACACACTTGTGTATATAATTTCTTAATTCACTTCGGATTCTGGGAATCCAGAAATGCTGTCGGATCACTTGCGCCATCACTTGCGAAGAACCATGCTTGGTTCTCATATGAGCATCATCCACTATCAACCACAACAGACGTGTGCTATTGGGTATAATCGCTGGGTGACGTACATCATACACCGCCTCGGCCCTGTGTATGCGTCCGCCCACTCTCAATATATTATCGCTGTCAAAGATTGGTTTAAGTGACTCAATCCTGCTGTGCTCAGGTAGCTGTCCATGCTTGCGCAATGCGGCAATGTCCTTGCCATAACTCTCCGACTGTGCCTCTCTTATCAACATTCTGATGGCAGCTGCTCTCTCCTCTGCTCTTAACGCTAACGTAGTCCGATACCCTCTCTTCGCTGTACTCGCTGGAACGCTTAATCTCTTATTGCTGGCTCTTATCCTCAATTGGTTAACGTATCGCCATACATAACCAATTATGCTGACTGCCTTGCTAAGGCTGCTGGCATACTCTACCACTGGAACCTTTGTACGCTTGTCTGGCATCCAAATACTCCATTTTGTACTTGCTACTCCAAGTGAAAGCACATGGACTTCCTCTCTCACTTCATCAGGTGCGAATTCCAATATCTTATTTGCTGGCCAGAAGTTCTCCGTAAAAAACACAGCCAATCAGGGCCATGCAACCATAGCTTGCTTTCCACTAGCTCTGCTGGCATCTGTCCTCGACTCAACAAGTCCGCTGGATTCGCTTTCGTATCTACATGGCGCCACCGGCTGACATCGCTTCGGCTTTGTATCGTTGACACCCTATTGGCCACATAGGTTTTCATATCCCGTGGAAGTTTATGTAGCCAATGTAAGACTACCATGGAGTCCGACAATAAAATATACTCCACCACTTTCCATTCCATCGCTCTTATTAAGTCAATTAGCATTTGACTTAACAATTCCGCTGCCGCTAATTCCAATCGCGGAATGCTCACTGTCTTTAAGGGAGCCACTCTCGTTTTCGCTGTTACCAATTGACTCATATGCTGTCCAGCTGTCGACACTGTACGTACGTATATTACTGCACCATATGCTGTCGCTGAAGCATCTGAAAACCCATGTATTTGTATCCCCGTTTGTTGGCCCGTGTGTAACCATCGGTCAATTCTAAATTTCTCCAGATGCTTTAGCTCTTTGAGCAATCTTCCCCACCTAGATTGCAATTCCGCTGATAACGCTTCATCCCAGCCATAGCTCACTCTCCATATGTCCTGTATAAGAATCTTTCCAAGAATAACCACTGGCGCTATGTTCCCATTAGGGTCATATAGTTTCGCTATAGAACTCAATACTTTCCGTTTTGTTGCTATCGTTTCTAACTCATGAGATTGTACCGTGAAGGTAAATTGATCGCTGGCTATTAACCACTGTAACCCTAGCACTGTCGCTTGCCCTTCACTTTCGAATGTGAATACCTTCTCCTCATCGGAGTTTAGCTGGCGGAGAATACTATCGCTGTTCGACTTCCACTTTCGTAGCTCAAATCCCCCTGTCCTCAACACTGTATCCAATTGCTGTATGAGAAGCGCAGCTTCTCCCTCTTCATCGCACCCGGACACGCAATCGTCCATATAAAAATCATTCAATACCACTTGCTCCACCCTGGGGAAGGTGCTACTCAAATCACGTGCACATTGAATTAGTGCACGCAATGAGTTATAGGCGGATGACGTCATCCCGTATGTGACTACCGTCAAAACATACTCTTCTAGCTGCTCTGTGGGAGATTCTCTCCAGAATATTCTCTGGAGATCCCACTGCTGTCGCGCTATCTTAATCTGTCGAAACATCATCTTGATGTCAGCGCTGAATGCTATACGATGCCTCCGAAATCTCATTACGATCTCCCCGCTGTAACTTTTCCCCTAGTAATTGCACGTTATTTAAAGACACACCACTATCCGTTTGACAACTACAGTCAAACACCACTCTAAACTTGCGCGTCACACAATGGTGTGGTATATAATAAGCTGGCTTATCTGCTGGCGGCTGTCCTTTCACTTTCCTCATGTGCCCTAGCTGTTCGTATTCACGCATGAATTCTACATACTTTCCTCTTAACTCTGGCTCGCGAGCAAGTTTTCGCTCGAGATACATAAATCTCTTCAGCGCTATCGCTCTTGACTCTCCTATTTGATTAACTTCCATTTTTACTGGAATTGTAACCACGGAACGGCCATCTGCGTCCCGATACGTTGTCCGTGTAAAGTTGTCCTCTACCGCTTGCTCCTCAGCTGTCCTGCTGGCGTGGCCTTCCACTCTGTCCATTTCCCATAGCTGTCGTACTAATCGATCCACATCTTCCATCTCGGAACAACGTGCTGCTGGCATCATGCTGAAAACGTCGGTTGCTCTAGCTGGCTCATTTCCACGAAAGAGAACTATTCCAAAAGTTGTAGGAATGGCAACCAGGCCACCAATTTTGTATGGTCTCGCATTCAGAACTGACACTAGACCGCTCTTCCAATATACTGGGTCGGCATAATGCTCACCCATCTGAAACTGTACTGGCTGAATATTTCTCGCTGGCGTGCTTACTTCCCATTTGGATTCTTTCGGTAATACCCATAGAACCTCATCAACCCACTCTCCCATTTCATGCCAAGGCAATATTCTTACACTTACTTGTTTCTTGATTGGGATTGGTTCGCCATCAATTCCCACTACTCTCTTTTTGGCTACCACAGTAACAATGCTGTACTCGCTTATTATGCTATTCGATATTAGACTAGGGTGCGCCCCTGAATCTAATAATGCCCTTATTGGCCCGTATATTTTACCTTCTACCTGAATCCGAATCAAAATCGTTGGTAAAAGAGTAACCTGTCCCCTTGAAATGTCTTGTTTGAAATAATTTACAAAAGAGGGGTATTTTTGAATATTTTTACTGTGCGCTTTCGTTACAGAGTTAGAATTGCTGTCCGGTTTATTTGCTGCTGGCTTCGCTGATCCTATGGCTGTTGTCGGTCTCTTTCGTTTGGCCAATGGGGCCTCGGCCAGTCAATCAGACTCCCTCTTCCTCATCCTGAATGCCGAAGCATTCAACACTGGCGCTGGCTTACCGCTTACAAGTATTGGGCACAATACACTGTTGTGCATTTGCTTGCACGGACATCTGGGGCATGGGTCCTGGAAGCACTCGTAAATACCATGCCCCCTTTTGAGGCAATTTTCGCATAGCCTGCTTGCGAACATAGCTCCTCCTCGCTGCCAGGTTCATCTCTTTGAATTGGCTGCAATTGTATAGCTGGTGTGGCTCAGTGCACAATTCGCATGTGTGCCTACGGCCGCTATCCCTGTTCAAGCTGGCTGCTGGCATTCTAGCTGCTGGCTGCTGTCTGGCTGGCTGGTCACTTGCTGCTGGCTTGCTACTCCTGCTGACTGATGAAACTGCTGCTGTCCTTGGAGCTCTTTGCTCCCGTTCGCTCTCAAATCGATTGTATCGCTGGCGACTGGTTGTGGGCCTGCTGCTGGCTGCTGCTTGGCGATCCAAAAAGTCCAACATTTGGCGACAGGTTGGCGCTTCGGACTCCCTGTGCAGTTCCCACTGCCTTGCTGTCTCTTGGTCCAACCGCTCATGTATCATGGGGACCACCACTAGATCCCAGGCCTCCACTGGAGCCCCTTGCGCTCGCAGTTGGCGCAGCATCTCATGAGTCACGTTGGATATGTTCTGCAACGCTGTACTGTCCGGGTTCACTGGCAACTTTGGTAGGTCCGTGAAGGTCCTGAGTAACATCCTGCAAGTTGAATACTTGCGGTTGTATAATTGATTGAGCCTCTCCCAGGCTTCCTGATAGTTGTCATCAGTCAGCTGCCACTTTCCCATAGTCCTGGCTGCTTCGCCCCTCAACGAATTCGTGAGGTAGCTAAATTTATATGCTGGCGCTATCTTTTCGTCTCCATGGATGGCCGCCACGAACCGGTCATGAAACCCCTGCCAGTTCGTGAGGTCTCCGTCGAAGAATCCCCTCGTGTTGGTGATTCCATGGTGCTGTGCTGGCATTTGAACTTGCACCGAAATCGCTGGCGGCTGATGGCTGTCCAAAGTTGACACTGGCAACGCTGGCTGTTGATCGCTGGCTGCTGGCTGAAGGCTGGCTATCTTTCGCAAAATGACACCTTTCGCGGCATAATACTTCTCTTCGGCTCTTCTCTTTCGTCAGCTCCTTTCGCTAGCACTAGTTTGTCGTGGACGGCGCTTAAATGTGCCCAGCACTCGTCCAATCGCTGTTGTCTCAGGCGAAGCTCCAAGACATCGGCCTCCTCAAAGGCCACGCTCTTCGTATACAATAATACCCGCTCTATGGCGGCTATCACCATACGGTGTGCATGCTGCTTTGCCATTTTCCGCTGTAAGAAAAGAGAATAAGGAGAAAATGTTGTAATAATTTCGCTTTACAATAGACAATCCTATGGGATATCTAAACGCAACGCACCCTCTAGTCCTACCTATATATGTCCAACTAAGTTGACAACATGACTTGTCTCTATCCCACTGTCTTGCACTTGTCCGTATTCATTCACTGGCTACTGGCTGAACTGTCCGCCCTACCTACCCCAATTCTCACCTAATCCTCGCTGTCTTTTAGTAGTACTACTCACTTTCCTTGTTTATTGCCACTGTCTTATCACTTTCTAATCACTTTCCGATCACTGGCTAATTAGCGTACATTTTGGTTAAAGTTGATGGTTTTATTTTCATAGCTGGTCGCAAATTTGCTGCTGGCATGCACTGTCCGCTGGCTCTCAAATCTACCTACTCATTCCCCAATAAATTGTGTTGGCCAACACTGAACACTTTTCTTTCCACGCTGGATGATTTTCACTATCATTGAATTTTCTTCATTCAATTTTACTTTCCGTGTCATGTCGCTGGCCCTAAACGCTACACTATTCGGCTGGCTGTTTTATCACTATCCGTACGCTAATTGCTGGCTTGGACATATACCTGACAATATGATCATAATAATAGAAAACAAAGATAAATTCACACACCCCCAATGTCTCAACCTGATACGAACGTTCATACCAAGGAAACATTCTATAAATGGCATGCAACTTTATTTGCCGCATCCGGTACTTGTTGCTGCCGACAACAAGTATTTCGCATTACGCACCCAATTATATGCACACGAACGACGTGCTTCTAAAACGCACCCAAATTATATGCACACAAACGACGTGCTTCTTAAGGTAGTTCCACACTATCCCACAGTGTAATACGACATGTCAAAAATGTGTGATGAAACAGATGTATAATAGTGTGGAAACAGAATATGACAGCGCAGATCTCATACGATTTGACATGTGTTTAGATCTGAAATATTTTTTTAGGATTGAATGTAAAACCATCACACATTCCTTCACACTTTTTTTTGACATGTCGTACCACACTGTGGGATAGTGTGGAACTACCTTTAGACGCACCCAAATTAAAATTTTCAAAACAAAATAGTCCCAAACACTTTTTACTGGTAGGCACTGTGCCAATTAAACAAAAACAAACTTGTTCCCTTCACTGTCCTTACACTCATCATTTGAAATAAAAAACTATCCTGATGCTGGCTAGGGAACAAATAATAAAAAACTCTCCGTTCACTTGCTTGCAGAATATTATCTGCTTAACACTCTACAATATTATAAACAATATTAAAAAACTATCCCAACACTTTCACTTGCAAATTAAATATGAATGAAATATTCTGTTTTTGTTTTTGTCACTCGCAACACTATCAGAATGCTGTCCTACCGCTCGCAAAAAATAAAAAAAACTATCCGAACTTTCGAAGGAAGAGAAAAAGAACGCTTTCTTGGTCATTGCGCTATTCCCACACTGTACATTAAAATCACTATCAAAATTTAAACGCTCACCTGTAATAATTAATGTTTATGTTTTTTTTTTCTTTTTTGATGTTTTGATTTGACTTTCCGTAAACTCACTTTAAAAATCCGCTGTTACTCACTGAGAATGAAACCACCGAATGAATTGAATGCGTATGCATACCTACTCAGTGCCAGACAAAAACAAGCGCAAAGTAAAGGGAGAAGAAGAAAAAAAAAACCTTTACATATGTCCATGCACATGAGTAGTCAATCACGCAGGCACCCCGTGCACATTCATTCTTGTTTTCAGGGTGGGTTTTTGCTTGTCCGTCGCTTGTCGCTCGCCTCTCTCTGTACATGACGATGCTTGGTGCCAGTATTCTGACGGTCGCACCAGTCAGTCATTATTCGTTTCTTGTGCGCTGGATAAAAAAGAGAAAAGGGTTATTCTTCGCTGTATGTATTTGTTATTGCAAATTCCTTTGCGCAAGGCATGCTGGTGTTGGATTGCGTTTGCATCGCATGGTATCTATCTTATAGATATTTCGCTGTATGACATATTGTGTTCGCTGGTATGTGTTCACATAGAACTGGCTGTCGTATGCAAAATACATTGTCGGCTGTATGTAAATCAGCAGAATTCTGCTTAAGTTAAATATGTGTTCACATGGAACTGGTTGCTGTGTGCACTATATACCATTCGCTGTGGCTGGCTTTGTCATCTTTTGCGCTGGACGTAACGGTATTTGCTGGCGTCTTATTTTTGCATTCACTAGCTATTTGGGATGGGAAAAAATATGCAAAAAATATACACTAAATGCTTACTCATCCTCTTGATATAATTATCAAGAACCTTTCCTTTGCCTAATTGTGGCAGATTTTGTATTCACTTTTCGATTCACTTTATTCACTTTCCCGACATGCATTTCGCATTTATTTTTACACTGGTGGACTCGCGTTTTTTTTTTTTTAAATGGCTATGTTTCGCTTGACTCTAAATAATGGTTAAAAAACATTAAAGCTATCGCGCTGTACCATGCTGGCTTAGTGGACTGTATAAAACGCTGGTCACTGGCTACTATCCGGCTCGATGCGACCAAAATGTTTAGGCACGACTTATTTTTGTATTAAAAATGGGAGTCGCCACCTTTTATTCCCTAAAATTAGTAATATTGAAATAAGAAGACCGGCCATTTTTCTTTGGGAAAAACCGACTTGCGGAAAAAACCCAATTTATTAAACACTGTACGAACGCTGGATGATGACTGAATGTATAATTACATTTTTACACCGCTCATAGGCTGGCATGCTAAAAATAGTATATCAGTTATTATATAAAATGTTGATTGCTGTCGGTATGGGTTGCTTCTGATTGGCTTTTCCAGGGCTGTCGTCTCTAGATGATGGTAGTTTTTACTACGAATGGTCCCCGTTCGGAACACAAACATTTCGGTGTGATCAAAAAGGAAAAGATCAAATTTAACACTTCCAGATACACAGCACTATTTGCGCCCATGGATATATTTATTGTATATATGAACGTGCACAATGGGATCTCCTCACATGGGCAGATATATGCATGTAAGTATAATCCAAAAAAAAATGGGCAAAAAGAATTCGCTTCCTCATGTAGGAGGTTAATTAAAAAAAATGATGCTGCTTGTTGAGATAATGGAGATTTACTATGGTCCTGCAGGGTAAAATTTCTAGGGTCCTAAAAGGAAAGAACGCGTTTTAGTGCCATGGCCATGTGGCGTCGTCTCGTCGTTAATCGTCGAGGCAAAACAAAAATTTTGCTTCGATGATTAAAGAAATTTGTTCGTCCTTACCTTGGTTCGAATGAATTTCGATAGAATCCATATATTTGAGGAAGGTTATTCCAATTGCCTGAGCAATTGGAGTATTTATAGATCCTCGTCGTAATAAAATGTATTGAGCGGCTCTGCTGCTTTCATATATTAAAAAAAGTTCTGTATTGGGTGTTGTTATCTCACCAATGTCTGTCTTCAAAATAAAGTTTGCAGATGAATCTGAGTTCCACAATGTCAAATTCCTATTGGGCACCGCTCTGTTTTCCAGTCATATTTCTACTTTCCAGAATGCCGTTCCATTTGATATAGCGAGTTAGATGGACTGAAGTAACGAATGTTAACGTTCCGTTTACACTACATTATTTCTGCCAAGACATGATTTACACGCATAATCATGTGTTATGATAAACATTTGAACGACCTATCATAAACTGAGGCTCTAGTTACACTAGTAGATAGGGATTTTGTTTGGAGAGTAAAATACTGGTGACGAAATTCAGAGTTCTCAAAGAAATTTTGGGGTAGCTAATTTCCTGGTATTTTGACAGTTCTGAGAAATTGCAATTTTGACAACTCTAGTTATAATTGTTCAAGTTACTAACGGATATTTTCAGATAATAGGAACCTTGCGTGACATAGACTTAGATCGCTATGTCATGATGCCTGCTTGGTATCATCTGGTAAGTACCTGTCATTACTTTATTTCTCGACTCTAGCGTATAACAGTTTTGCAAATAATGGTAAGTACAAGATTTTCAGATTCTTTAATGTGTAGCAACATGGAATAAAAGGCTCGGTTTCTTTGCTGTTCTGCGAACGAAGATTTGCCCCATGCGCTGTCAAGTCACTTACGTCGCATTTTCTGGGCAGACCAGAAATGACAATTCCAATATTTGAACAGTAGGGTGACAGCCTAGTTGTAAATACAGATTGGCGATTAAAAGAAAAAACTTCGGCCGCATCGACTATTTTCCTTATAATGGTTCTCTGACAGCTATCTGTCACTTTTGCGTTTCTGAGATGTCTTGTGACATGACTGTCACTACTTATTGCAAAATTACTTAGTGTGACCACTACTCCTGTGTATTTGGTGTGAACACTACTCAACACAAACTAGCGAGTACTTGTCGCATGCAGTCCGATTTCGTTTCCACTGACTTATTGGAAACCAGACCATTCTGGAAGTCTGAATTGGATTGGAAATCATGTGGATTATAATACGAAGTGGGATCCAACTTCCAAAATGGCTTCTTTGTTATGGAACCTTCTTTGGTGGAACCCATCGGGTGCGTTCAGCACGTTGCGGGTAAAGTTGGGGTTTCGCACGTAGATGGCACCAGTGACAATTACTTTATTTTATAAAAATGTTTGTCGAGAAAGTCTTCCCTACAAAACTTGGGATTTAGACCGAGTCTACTTGGTCTAATTTCCAAGAAAAAGGAGAACTTCTCGCAAAAAAAAAAATTTTTGATCTTGAGTTCTCTCACCGTCGTATCGTGAAGATACTGCGACTCTTTTACGTCTAGTCGGTCGAAGACAAAAACAAAAAAAAATTACACGATGTGTTATTTGACAACAATTGTGTACCCCAAAGATTTTCGGAAAATATAGAAGAAAATGTGATCTGGCGTTAAACCAAGAGTCTCATGCACAGCTGAGAGCCGGGGATAAGATTAAAAATAAAAAAATAAATTTCTATCGAAACTCTATATCTCTTTGTGTGCTACAATGTACTTGAACAGTGCGAACAAAAATATGTTTTACTCTCTCATTGAATAATATTTTTTTTGGGGAAAGTCAGGTTATTTAAAAGTAAGTCCGAGATATATTAGTAAATGTCATGTTTCACCTCTTCAGGTCTTTGGTGTGACACGTTGATCTGTGCCCCCGCCTATCTTCTACCTCGTACAAGTTATTACCAAAGACTTGGCTTACTCGAACCTTGATAAATTTAGGACACAACTTTGCACTTAAATCCTTGGTTGCATTGCTTAGGACATGATTACGTTTGTAGATTTCGTCACCTACTTTGAATAAAATGTTCCTACTCCTGAGATTATAAGTTTTCTCATATGCTTCATGAGTTTTTATTAATGCTTGCTTCAGGTACGAGTGAATGATGTTTATCTTGGCGCCTTTGGGAAGCCAATCTATCTCCAAACAGTTCAGTCCACCCAACTCTCTCAGAAGACGATAATCTGCCCCGTGCTCTATCAAATGTTGTCCGTATAGGGCTTCGTATGGGGACATCGTAAGAGTTGAATGTACTGTCGTGCGTAAAGCACTACTGATCGATGACAGATATGCATCCCAATCTGTTTGTCGAGGATTGACATACGACCGTATGGCTGCCAAGATGGAACGATTGACTCGTTCACTAGCATTTGACTGGGGAGCATACACTGCCGTCCGGTAGTGTTTGACCCCGAAAACATCAATGAGTTTTTGGAACTCCTTCCCAACAAATTGCGTGCCATTATCAGAGAATATACTCTTCGGCACTCCATAAACCAAGAAAATTTCATCCATCAGGAATTTGACCACGCTCGCGGCTGTTGCCTTGCGTAGTGGTTTGATGAAGACAAATTTAGTCAGTTGATCCAACACGATGACGATATAAACATTACCAGTTCTCGATCTGGGGTACGGCCCGAGAAAGTCAACATACAAATGCTGAAACGGCCTATCTACCTCGAAGCAATTTCCCATTTCTGCTCTTAACGTCATGTTGGCTGCCTTACTGGTCTTGCACGCTTCACACCGGTCTACGTACAGTTTGACCTGAGTGAACATTCCTGGCCAGTAAACGGTCTTCACTACCCCACCATGCGAAGCGCACGGCGGATTGTGAGCCAATGCGACTAACGATTCCGTCATCTCTGAGGGAACCCACAACTTCCAAGTTAGGTCGTCGGCCAAGGGATTACCAACCGCATGTTTAGTGCGTTTGTATATGTACCCTTCCGACACTTTGAGGTCAGGTAACCGCTCCTGTTCCTTCCTGATATGACTGATGATGTCAAGGTAACCTTTGGATTTAAAGGACGGTCCTCTAGATCGATGTGGAGTACCTCCGAGGCACCGATCTGTGGTAGACACGAAAGGAAAGCTGACACTGTCAACTCATCGTCTTCATATGCTCTAGACAGAGCATCTGGCACGACATCCAATGTTCCCTTTCGGTGCTCCACCACAAAATCGAAGTCTTGGAGTCGCATACTCCACCTCCCTCATCTTCCGGTTGGATCTTTCATAGTCTTCAGCCATTTCAGGCTGGAATGATCTGTAATAACACGAAAATGGTATCCCTCAACGTAAGACATAAATTTCTGGATACCTTCAAAAGCTGCTAAGCACTCGTGCTCTGTCACCGAATAGTTTCTCTGTGCAGCATTCAGTTTCCGGGAGAAGTAGTATATAAGCTGCTCCGATGCCAGTCGCGGATGCGTCGCAGAGAATGATGAATTCTTTGGAGAAGTCCGGATTGACTAGTACAGGCGCCGAAGTCAAAGCCTGTTTGATTTGCAGGAATGCTTCAATAGCTTCTGGACTGAGCTTGAAGACTTTTCCCTATTTCAGTGTCTCGGTTAAGGGTGCAGCTAGGGTGCTGAAATCCTTTACAAATCTCCGATACCAACCTGCCATGCCGAGAAATCGGCGAACTTGGCGAGTTGTGGTTGGTAAAGGAAAGCTTGTAATAGCTGCGGTCTTATCTGGATCAGCTTTCAAGCAACCCTGACGGACCTTATAACCGAGATAGTGAAGCTCATCAAAACAAAACTTCGACTTCTCGACGTTTATCGTCAAACACTTTCCGACTATCCCCAGAGTCTCCAGGTGTTCATCGAAATCCTTCGACACAACCAACAGATCATCCAAGTACACAAATACTTGATCTCGTAATCCCGATGGGATTACGCGACTCATCAGGTAACTCAAACTCTGTGCCGCATTACATAGACCGAATGGCATGACCTTAAATTGGTACAGTGGTCGGCCAGGTACCGTAAAAGCGGTCTTCTCCCTCGAACTTTGCTCCAGCGGTATCTGCCAAAACGCATCCTTCAGGTCCACGCTAGAAATATAACGTGTCTCTGTCAGACGTGCTTACAGCCCCTCTATATGCGCAATCCTACGAGCATTTTTCTTTGTTACGGAGTTCACCTTCCGAAAGTCCAGACACAATCGGTTCTTACCAGGCTTGCGAACAAGTACCACTGGGGAACTCCATGCGCTGGAACTTTCCTCGATGACTCCCAACGAAAGCATGCGGTCCAACTCCGCATACATAAGAGTTTGTATCGCCGGAGAAACGGGATAGTACCTTTGCTTTATAGGTACGGCATCACCCGTGTCTATATAATGTTGCACTACATTTGTCTTCCCGAGTCCATTGACTGCGAAAGAGGGAAATCTACGAACAACTGCTTCTAGTCGTTTAGACTCTTCATCATTCAACTTTATTTGGTTGGTGGGTCTCTCGGCTGGCCCACCGGTCGTAATTCCTGAAAGACCCGCAATTACATGAGGTGCGATCTGAAATTTCTGCCAAAAGTCAACGCCTAAATAAAGACGTTGGCTCAACGATGGCACAATGTAAAGATCAATATCTTTCGTCACTCCTTTGTATTGGATTGGGGTAGTAATCACCCCCACTATGGATTGCTTGTGTCCAGCGGCCGTGGACACGGTAGTCTCTACCTTCCTTACCGCAGCGTTTTTGTCTCTCATTTAGGGAAGTATGTCGGTGCCTAAGCAACTAATACTTGCCCCTGAATCAAGAAGACCTAAAAAGTTATCACCGAGCAAACTAACCGTCACATAAGGACATGAGTCGTTAGATTCTCGGCCTATGGTTGCTGACGCTATGCTACGGTAAGTAGTCCGCTTCCAATGGAAGCGGTCTCTTGTCCGTCGTATCCGTTTGGACAACTCTGGAAAAGTGAGGATCTTCCTAAGCACTTCATTATAATTGCGTAACCTTTCATGAAATGGTTTACGATATAATGGTTCGGTATAATTATTCTCAAAATTCAATTTCAAACCCGGATTGGGTTCTTTACCTAAAATAGGGAGGGAGCGTATCGGAATCCCGATTTTTAAAATCCCGCTTTTAAAAAATCCCGAAAAAAGTATTAAAATCCCGTCTGCTAAAATACTGCTTTTTTAAAATCCCGTCTTCTAAAATCCCGCTTGTTCAAAATCCCGATCTATTATAATCCCGCTTTTTAAAATCCCGACAAATCCCACTAATTTCCGTTTTTTTTTATAAAATAAGCTAATGTTATAAAGCCACGCGCAGTAAAAAAAATAATGAGAAATAGAACGATATATGGGTAAAACAGGTTTTTTGCGTCGCACTGCTTATAATATACAAAACTAATAAAATAAAAAAATTTGTTAATGGTTTAAAGTTTTTTTTTTCCCCTTTTGAATAATATCGTATAGCATTACTTTATACTTTTTTCTTGTAATTTATTGAAAATTGTCATATTCATTGTTAAAATAAAATGCATTTAAAAAAATCACTCATTGCTTAATTTATTTTAATTTTCTTACTATCCCGCTTTTGCAATCAAAAGTAGTTGTTTTATTTTAAAAAATCCCGCGATTTTTTAAAATAAAACAACTACTTTTGATTGCAAAAGCGGGATAATAAGAAACGGGATAGTAAGAAACGGGAATATAAGAGACGGGATTTTAAAAGCCGGGATTTTAAAAAAGCGGGATAATAAAAAGCGGGATTATAAAAAGCGGGATTTCAAGATCGGGATTTTAAGAAACGGGATTATAAAAAGCGGGATATCGAACCCAACCCAATAGGGATTGTTCTACAATCATTCTTAACATTACTTGGTAATTCATTATCAATTTTGTTCGGTTTTAGTATGGTAATTTTAGGAAATTCAAGAGGCGTTTTCGGCTTAGACACTTGAACTCCGGGTACGTCTAATCGGAGCGAACCCCCCCGCTTGATGGGTTATTCCTCCTCTCGTTTCCCGCTATACACTTCGGACAAGATGGGCTGTATGCATCTGCCAATCCGCAACGGAAACAAGAAACTTTATCAATTGGTTTTGCGCAATCGCGAAAACTATGGCCAATAACTTGGCAATTCCAACATTTTTGTAGCTTACGATCCCTCTGGATCGCTTCAATACTGGTAGTAGGCAATGCCACAATTAGATCCTGACAAAGCTCCTCTGCGATTTCGTTGACGAATCGCCTTGCAGGTGGACGTGGTGCACTTGGCACAAAATTCGGACTTGAAATCTCATATTGAGATTGAGCTTTCTCAATAGCTCGACAATAGTAGGCTGACTGCCTTAAGCTGGACGGACTGTAGGTAATGAGGAGTTCACTCATTCGCCTACGGACATTCGTTTTAATAATTTCTATAAGCTCCTTTTCAGGTCTGGGAACTCTCATCCTAGAGTTTAGATGTAGTATGGCATCGTAAAAGTCATTGAAAGACTCGCCATTCAACATCTTACGATCTGACAATTTCCTGAAAAGCTCCGTATCAGTCTCCAAACTGCGGTATTGCTCTACCAAAGCAGTTTTCAACTCTTCCCACGTAGTGTGTTTGTTGCCTTTCAGGTAAACCCAGTACCATGACTCTACGGAACCTGACAAGAAATGGTAAAAATGTGTGGTGATGTCATACCACGGCACACCATAACTACATCGAACACAATCGAGGCGGAACAAGAAGTCGTCGACTGACATGTTCCGACCATCGAATTTCAGTCCCCATTTGAGGAATTGATGAACACGTTTCATAGAAGTCGCGTTCGAGGGAGGTGGCCTAGGTAGCGACGCAGCGGACTCGTCGTCGAAATTAAACGCGTTTAACCGCGTCATGAATTCATCTAGATTCGAGCCTAGAGGCATTGGGGCTGGATTGACATCCGGCAAAGGTAGCTCTCTTGGTGGCTCGTAATGAGGTGTAATTCTGTTTGCCTCATTCTCATTGGTTGGTCTATACGCGGTCTGAATATTTTTGGACGTAGTCGGTCCAGAAGCTGCGTATAGGTTCACGACACGTGTAGTGTTTGGGTTGGCTAAGTTAGCTTGTCGCGTAACTTTTTGTGTCGAAGTGGCATTAGGTGGAACAGATGGCCTTGTAGGGGGAGCAACTGGCCGAGTAGCTTTGACAGTACGTTTTTGGAGTAGCTGTGCAACTTGATCAAGTAGTAGTGCATGACTTCTAGCTAACTCCTCTGCCATAAACTGTCTATCGTTGACCCTATGCAGGTCAATGGTGGCTGAGACTACCTGCTGAATATACGCTGAATGATCAGCTGCATCTTTGCGTAGTTGTTTTTCGGCTCTCTCTACTTCATCATCGTCTACTATGACACTTCTATTACCGATATTATCTCCTGCTAGACTCTCGGCTTGACTGCCTTCGTCATCGGAGTGATTCTCAACGATATCGTTTTGGCCGCGACCGGGTTTCGGTTTTGGAGCTGTAGGAGCCATGCCTACGAAGTCTTTGTACTTTGTAAGGTAAGTACTTCTAGTAGCTCTCTTGCGACCTGTGTTGCTCATTCACGGACGGACGATAACAACTGAGTAATTCAAAGGATTAAAAGGATAATGTTTGTAGTCCGTGAGAATTTCCTCGAACGGTAACTACTCAAGTAATATAACAATAAAAAAAAATGAAAGTCAAGGGCAAGTGTGTGAAATTTCAAATATACCGTGAGCAAAACCTCCAACGGATATTCGACAATCAAATACTTCAAAAAGGAAAAAAAAAAATGTTATCAATCTAAAAGTGCTTAATAATAAAGGTAAGTATATATATAGACTATTCGTCTAACAAAAACATTACTTCAAAATGTTTTCAGAAATCCTATATTCAACTGGATACTTAAAGGTATTCTTAAAGAAAATATAAGATATGCTTAATTATATCTAGTAAAATTCAATATTGGGGTTCAATACTCAAATCGTATTCAAAAACTAACTTTAAACTATATAAACTATAAATCTAAACTGTATTTTATATTGGTGGGCTCTATCCCAAACTATAACTAAATGCGGGCTCTATCCCAAACTGTAAACAGTAAACTGTATGCGGGCTCTATCCCAAAAGACTAAATGGCGGGCTCTATCCCAAACTTACACGACAATCAAGAAGTTACGTCCCAACTTGATTGACGGAAACTCAAAAAAAAAATCAATACTTAACTGAAATTATATCTCAAAAATATCTAAATGTACATATAAATTGTATTTCATAAGAGATTCGGGAGAGTGTAACCCTCCCTTCTTCAGGACAAGGTGTGTGTGTGTTTCTCAGTTCTTCAACTAAACCGACTCAAAAAAAAATCATCAAAAAAAACTGTTAGTGTGTTTAGACTTAGTAAAACCTTACGGCGTTCCATTGTAAGAGAAAAGACAATTCTTTCTAAATGATCAGTTGATCAGACATGTGAAGATGACATTACGCTACTGCTGACGTACATCGGGTATGAAATTCCAACTACCGGTTAGCGCTTCATGTCTCTTCGCATACCGTCACTTCCTAACATCTATCAACAATGACTGAAAACTTCTAAAACAACAATCTGGGTAGTAATAATAAGTAAAAGAAACAAGTTAATTTGTAGTTGAAACAAATTGGGTCGACCTTGAGCGAGTGACCAGCTTTTGCAGCTGAGGTGCGTCGGGTAAAAAGCTCCAACCACCGGTCAGAAGACCTGCTCATTCTACTCTCGTTCGACCGGATTATCAGACATCACATTCAGGACATTGTCTACACCTCAGCTACTGAAGATCGAGCGAAATTACAGCTCAACCCGGACAGAGATCGAAGACATACCTAAGTGACTAGAGGTAAGGGAAAAGTAGATAGACAACAGCTGACTCAGGATAAATGTCACCAAACCACTGGACAAAATAGTGCCTATACTTTTAACCCCGATGGTATTCCCCCATCTAAGAAACCTGAACAACAAAAAAAAATTTAATTAAAAAAAAACTGAAAAATCGTGAAAATTTAAAAATTTTATGTTTTATGAAACTATAAAGAAATTAAGAAGTTTGCGATTGCCAATGGACACCAACCTCTTCACTCAAATATCCTACGGATACCCAAGTTCCAAACCAATACCCAACGACAACACAAACCGAAGAGGAAGCCAGAAGAGACAAGAACCCCCAAGAACCTCCTTGACTCCTATACCAAGGGAACAGCATCCCCATCATCAACCTCCCATGTATCGGTGTATCTAGTATCCCTAAGTCGACTTCGCTAACATGGCATCTTGCTCTTCCCGCTCCTCTTCCCTTCCTTCCAATTTCATATCCATCCCCATCACAGAAACGAGAACCATCCACCAGCCTAACATAGGTACTGACTACAAAGTCCCGTAGAACAGCCTAGAGGAAACCTGATAGTTTGTTCACGGCTGTCCGCCGCGAGTGCTAGATGTTCTGCTCGCAGCTGGTTCAAACAGTAGCCTACACCTAAAAACCAAGGACCCTACTTATATCCCCACAGACGTACCTAAACTTGTGATGCTAATTCAATAACCATTTGCTTCGATTTTCCGGAGACTCCACTCCAGTCTGCATCTTTGTGCTTATTTGTCGTCCTCTGAATTCGCGTGAATGGGATGGAAGCAACACCTCGCCGGCAACGCCCCCTTTCTCACCGGCTACCCGTTGAGAGTAGTCGATGGGAACGGCATGCGACAAAGTAGGGTCGAGGTCGAGATCGACCGTCGCGGTGGCCGGCAGTACCCTAGCCTCAACCAGCTCAGCCAGGCCGTGGGCACTTGCTTCGGGATCTACCTGACCGGTGTTACCTCTTATTTTTCACTGCCGACCGTTGAACTTATGATGTGCAAGTTCGAATAATAAATTTTGATATGCTTATTGGCCCTCATAACCGTTGAAGCAAAGACGTGTAAGAATTGATTGAAAAGAAAAAGTTGACTCTAGATCGCACCCCCTCTTAGCAAAGAGTGAAATCGTAAATCGAAAGTAAAGATTTCAAGGTTGAAATTACTCTACTGACCCAGTAAACGCATCACGTAAGTATTTCAATGCAAGCAAGTCATAGAAGTTCGTGACTGCAGTGGCATATTATTAAATTTCGCCCCTTTCGCTGCCTCGGTGATGTGCAAAAGGTGGTAGAAGAAAAGTCTAACCATGTGGGGAGGGAGGATCTAAGGTGTTAAACAGATCCTCTTAGTCTCACAACCCGCCCAAAATGATCACAGAAATCAACTCTTCTGTTCTCATCCTTTGGCTGACCCTGGACCCTTTGAGTCCCCATGACTCTACAAACGATTGTGGGCAGCCCCTGATTTAATAAGCAAGCAAAATAAAACTGCTTGCTTAAAACTCTACTCTACCTATAACATGGTATTCATCGCCGAAAACTAACTAAGTTTCGGAGATATACCGAACTACAACCTCAAAAAGAAAATCAAACACACACCCACTTACTCCACCCGAAGGGTTTGCGAGGGCTACCAATCTACCTGTGACTAACTTAAACTGCCATCCTGAAAATCCTGAAAGTCTTCAAATAAAATTCAACGAAATAATTTGACCACAAGTTTCAGAAAAACATTATAACGAAATGTCTTATTTATTAAAAATATCGAATAAATCTTAAATTCGCTAGCTTATATACCTATTTAAAACTAATCTATAACTCTATGAAAAGATCTCAAATGATCTTCTCTTATATTTCGAACCAAAATCTAAGTTATATATGAATGAGGTTATTTCATAACTAGTTGCGTTTTCTTATAAAATTAAAGAAATTGTATGCTTGCGCACATCCAAAGTACTTCTTATAAAATTAAAGAAATTGTATGCTTGCGCCTTCTTATTGTGCGCTACTGAACTTTAATCAAGTGCTAATAGTTCTTTTCTTACATACTAATGAAATTGTTAAGGAATTATGAAATGTGAAATATTCCTAAGGATAACAAGTAAATTTCAAAAAAAAAAATTAATGCCGTTCACCAAACGATACGCGGATCGTGGTCTTTTAATTCGAGTGAGTTACTTACTGATATCTAAATTTTGATTTTTCTATTCTTTCTACCGCGGCGTTAAAATATTCGCTACGCGTTGTCTCTGTTGGTTAATGTTTTTCTTTAACCGCGAGAATATTCAAGTACCTAAATCCTGTATGCGGACAGGAAAACATTAAAACGAGAGTAAAACACGACACATAAAAGGCTGAGGTACAAGGATTCCCACCCAGAACAAAATACCAATCAACAAAATCAAAAAGTAAAGGTACCATATATGTATGAATCCAGTTCGGATTCATACACATAATCGATCGTAAAATATATAAGTCAATATAGTGTATGGTAAAGTAAAAATGTAAAAATTTCAATATATTATAAGTTCAAAGTTGAGATTCCTACCAATAGGGTAGTTAGAATCTCTAAAATTCACTTTACGTTGTTTCGGAAGTGCACTCCTGAAATGTTCCTGTGAAATGTTAGTATAATATATTGTAATTTGGCTATTATTAGCACTATATTATCTTATAGTCGCTCTCCTTCCTTTAGCTACCTTGTGCTATGGAGCGAATGTTGATTGACCTTACGTTGACACTTAAATGTTCAGGTGTCTTTGCGTTAAGATTGGGTTCGCAACCGATACACCGAATGGTTCTTAAATACCTGTTGCAATAGGCTTAGGATTAACGCGTTTAGGATATGTAATTCGATTGGCGAAACGTAACAAAAGACAAAACGAGATTAATACAACCGATGAAAAGAAGTGCGGAATATAATGTGAGTGAGTTAAAGTGAGTGAGTATTTATCTAAAGCAGTAAGCTCTAAAAGTAATTCTTAAGAATCGACGCGGCGTTGAAACGCGAACAATGGTCGCTGCCGACACTACAGTATTACAAAAAAAAATCACGAAGACCGAGTAAATATCTTATTTTGAACGTCTGCTTACGGAAGCTGATCGTTATAGGTGTCAAAAAAAAAAAGAATGTTGGCCGTAGGAACTCAATAAGAAAGTCCAACACTGACCCTTGGTCACAAAGAGGAATTCTAGTGTCCCACTAGCGAGATTCGTTAGGAACTTTCTTTTACCGAAACAAATTAATATGCTAATCGATTAGGAATCGACCTCACGTCACTTGAATTTCGAGTTTTCAATACATTAAAACAAATTGAATGGAGACACGGATACAAGAAATATTTCACTTCTCATGCACATAATTGATACTAATGCAACTTCATAATAATTCAAAAATCTTTATAATATATAAGTTTCGGCATACAGAATGTAATGTATGTGTTGGTGTGGAGGAGGCGTAAGGTCCTCACACTTTATAAATTGTTCCCAAACCACCGTCCGTGGTTGACTGGCTCAGAGCGTCAGCGTTAACCGCTGCGTGCCCAGGAAAGTAATGATATAATGTTGGGCCTAGAAGCTAGTGCTATTGAGGAATATCCAGTAGATATTAATGAAAAAAGTTGGGCCTAGTAGCCACCCTGCAAACGTAGAAGTACAGAAATAACCAGTGGAATATGTACGTAAAAGAAGTACTTCCTTTCCACTGAAAAAGGTTAGGCGATCGGGAAAAAATTCAGTTATATGCCAACTGTATATAAGAATATATGAAAAACTTAAAAACTGTTGATGATTATGTTTTGAATCGAAGATCACTCTGACAAAAAGACAAACGACAAAAAAAAGAGACAACATTTTGCATTACATCCTGGATTTCTCCTTCGCACAATTCAAAAGGGAATCGTTAATTGTTTTTTCAAGAGAAACCAAACTACTTCCTTTGATGTACATATTTCATCGATTGTTCCCGTACTTTCTTGTTTGCAGGGGTATACTCTACGGCGCAGGGGAAGTAGTAAATAAAAAAACCCACACATTCGAAGGATATATTTTTAGTTGTAGTAGTGTTTTCTAGAAAACTACTGCGGTTTGGTTTGCAGGGCATTGATGAGTAAGGGTGTCCACGTGCTACGATATGGTCACACAATAAGGACAGGCACCAGGTGGGGGTGTGTAAACTCCCTGGCGTTGCCGTGGTCGTTGACGAGCCGGCTTGCGGATCAACGCCGATCAGACCCACGTGTAAGGTTTGTATAAATGCAGCACGGTGCTCCTAGCGTGATGCGGAAGCGTGTGTCGCAAACATTTCGGTGTGATCAAAAAGAAAAGATCAAATTTAACACTTCCAGATACACAGCACTATTTGCGCCCATGGATATATTTCTTGTATATATGAACGGGCACAATGGGATCTCCTCACATGGGCAGATATATGCGGTAAGTATAATCCAAAAAAAATGGGCGAAAAGAATTCGCTTCCTCATGTAGGAGGTTAATTAAAAAAAAATTATGCAGCTTCGTCCATCCCACCTTGTTGAGATAATGGAGATTTACTATGGTCCTGCCGGGTAAAATTTCTAGGGTCCTAAAAGTAAAGAACGCGTTTTAGTGCCATGGCCATGTGGCGTCGTCTCGTCGTTAATCGTCGAGGCAACAAAAAAAATTTTGCTTCGATGATTAAAGAAATTTGTTCGTCCTTACCTTGGTTCGAATGAATTTCGTTAGAATCCTTATATTTGAGGAAGGTAATTCAAATTGCCTGAGCAATTGGAGTATTTAAAGATCCTCGTCGTAATAAAATGTAGAGAGCGGCTCTGCTGCTTTTATATATAAAAAAAAAGTTCTTTACTGGGTGTTGTTATCTCACCAATGTCTGTCTTCAAAATGAAGTTTGCAGACGAATCTGAGTTCCACAATGCCAAATTCCTATTGGGCACCGCTCGGTTTTCCAGTCATATTTCTACTTTCCAGAATGCCGTTCCATTTGATATAGCGAGTTAGATGGACTGAAGTAACGAATGTTAACGTTCCGTTTACACTACATTATTTCTGCCAAGACATGATTTACACGCATAATCATGTGTTATGATAAACATTTGAACGACCTATCATAAACTGAGGCTCTAGTTACACTAGTAGATAGGGATTTTGTTTGGAGAGTAAAATACTGGTGACGAAATTCAGAGTTCTCAAAGAAATTTTGGGGTAGCTAATTTCCTGGTATTTTGACAGTTCTGAGAAATTGCAATTTTGACAACTCTAGTAAAACTTGTTCAAGTTACTAACGGATATTTTCAGATAATAGGAACCTTGCGTGACATAGACTTAGATCACTATGTCATGATGCCTGCTTGGTATCATCTGGTAAGTACCTGTCATTACTTTATTTCTCGACTCTAGCGTATAACAGTTTTGCAAATAATGGTAAGTAAAAGATTTTCAGATTCTATAATGTGTAGCAACATGGAATTAGGGTTCGGTTTCTTTGCTGTTCTGCGAACGAAGATTTGCCCCATGCGCTGTCAAGTCACTTACGTCGCATTTTCTGGGCAGACCAGAAATGACAATTCCAATATTTGAACAGTAGGGTGACAGCCTAGTTGTAAGTACAGATTGGCGATTAAAAGAAAAATACATCGGCCGCATCGACTATTTTCCTTATAATGGTTCTCTGACAGCTATCTGTCACTTTTGCGTTTCTGAGATGTCTTGTGACATGACTGTCACTACTTATTGCAAAATTACTTAGTGTGACCACTACTCCTGTGTATTTGGTGTGAACACTACTCAACACAAACTAGCGAGTACTTGTCGAATGCAGTCCGATTTCGTTTCCACTGACTTATTGGAAACCAGACCATACTGGAAGTCTGAATTGGATTGGAAATCATGTGGATTATAATACGAAGTGGAATCCAACTTCCAAAATGGCTTCTTTGTTGTGGAACCTTCTTTGGTGGAATCCATTGGGTGCGTTCAGCACGTTGCGGGTAAAGTTGGGGTTTCGCACGTAAATGGCACCAGTGATAATTACTTTATTTTATAAAAATGTTTGGCGAGAAAGTCTTCCCTACAAGATGAGGAACTGTAAGAACGGAACATCACTTGTTGATTTGTTTTGAAGCTGCGTGGTTGGTGAAGAATTTGAGGCTCCTGTTTTGCCAAGACTATTTCCACAAGTAATAATTCTGGTTTCAGGCAATCTAGACGAGTTCGTATTATTCGACCCAAAAAAGGTAACGATGGAGGCTGTCCGGTTGTTTGATGTGGCGCTTTATGAAACTGGATTAAGAATTTGTTAATGCAGTGTTGGAGGTTGG